>CM055117.1:16806110-16808610 GCA_029206835.1 Rana muscosa
TCTCTCTCCCCCCCCCCCTCTCTCTCCCCCCCCCCCTCTCTCTCCCCCCCCCCTCTCTCTAAGACAGAAATGTGTATTCCCCCTGCCATAACATGTATGACCGGCATCAAGGCTCTGCTACAGGTTTTGTCTTTTTAAAAAATAATATTTTGACCGCTTATTTCCAGGCTTTCTTAAGAGATCTCTTGCTGAAAGGTTTTAGTGACAAGGGTCTGAGTCTTGTCAGCGATGCTGCGACTGTAATGTGGGGATGTGATTTATGATGACCTGCCTTGTGTGTGGCGGACGGTTCAATCTGAGGATTTGTCGCTGACTTGTGAGTTTTGGGAAAGTGGGGTGACCACTGTGTTCAGTATGACATCACATCTCTTTATGGCGTTTATCTGTCCTCATTAGAGCCCCTTTCACAAGGGGCGGATCCGTTTTTAAGCCTCGTACACGCGATCAGATTTTCTGACGGGAATTGTGTGATGGCAGATTGTTGGCGGAATATCCGACTGTTTGTACGCTCCATCGGACAATTGTTGTTTTGGATTTTTCCGCGGACAAATGTTGGGATGGCAGGCTTTCACATTTTCCGTGGACAACGGTCTGTTGACGGATATTCCGACCGTGTGTACAAAAGTCCCAAAGTACAAACGCGCATGCTCGGAAGCGCTTACCAAACGTAACATTTAGCAGAAGGTGCCCAAAGGGTGGCGCTAAAGAGCTAAAAAAAAAAACGACGTAGTACGTTGCTACGTTCGTGTTGGTTGGCCGACAGTTGTGTGCCATTTTGTTATGCAAGACAAGTTTCTGACCAACCCCCCATCGGACAAAAAGTCTGACGCTTTTGTCTGCGGAAAATCCGATTGCGCGTACGAGGCTTTAGACATCCGCTTGCTCAGCGGGGGTCGCTCCGTTGGTCTTTGTTGGGCCGCGGATGACAGGTCAATTTCTGCACACTGTGCAGGGGCCGCCCTGTCAGATCTCCGCTTTCCTCTATGGGGGGGGGGGGGGGGATTGAAGGAAAACGGACCGTCTGTCCGTTTTCATCGGATCTGCAGAAGGGTTGGAAATAGGATTTCCATCCATCTGGATTTAGCAGGGGGGGGTGGATCGGATGTCAGCTGACATTCGTTGCTGTATGGAGCGTCCGTTCAGATCTACCTGAAAAACTGACAGGTGGATCTGAACGGTCCACCCCGTGTGAACGAGCCCCTTACTGTCACAGGGGAGCTGTAATAACTGCTGCTGTCAAAAAACAAAACGTTCTGACAGTGTTTTATAAACCTTGTTCAGACAGGAGATAGAAAGATACAAAGTAACATTGTTTATAAACCTTGTTCAGACAGGAGATAGAAAGATACAAAGTAAAATTGTTTATAAACCTTGTTCAGACAGGAGATAGAGACCTCATTCACACAGGGGCGACTCGTCAGGCGTCTTGGCCTCCTGACAAGTCGCGTCCCGTTCTGTACAATGGAACCGTTCTAAGCGGAGGCGACTGAAGTCGCTCCGACTTAGAAAAAGGTTCCTGTACTACTTCAAGACGACTTCAGGGCGACTTCCATTGACTTCAATACAGAAGTCATTTTTGAAGTCACCTTTGAAGTCGTCTTCAGATCGCCCGGCACAGTCCCGGGACAAGTCGTGCCGCCCCTGTGTGAATGGGCTCAGAGAGATGCAAAGTAACATTGTTTATAAACACTGATCAGACAGGAGATGGAGAGATACAAAGTAACATTGTTTATAAACATTGTTCAGATTGGAGATGGACCGATACAACGTATCTTCATGGCCGCAGCAGGATTTATAACGCCACCACCCCCCCCCCCCCCCCCCGTGAGTGTGTGCAATGCATGCAGTTGTGGTGCACTAGTGCAGGTTTCAAGCAAGCGATGAGTAGGCAATACAATGCCTCTTTGCTGCCTGTCAAATGTGCTCGTGGCTCGCTCTTCAGAGGATGTTTGAACGAGTTCTAAAAGCAACCTGAAAATATATATTTTTTTACATATTAACCCTTTATTAATCCTAATTTACCCAAATCAGCCCTAAGGCCTCTTTCACGCTGAGGCAATTTTACCGCGTTTTCGCGGTAAAAACAGTGCTGTAAAAATGCCTGAAATAATCCTGCTCCATCATTCTCAATGTGAAAGCCCTGAGGGCTTTCACACTGAGGCGTTGTGCTGGCTGTGCGTTGGGAAAAAATCCTGCAAACCAGCTTTTTTGGAGCATCTTTGGGGGCGCATAAAATAGCGCTGTAAAAACGCCTATCCCCCATTGAAATTAATGAGAACCGCGGTAAAAACGCATAGGCGTTAGCGCTATTTTTAACGCAATCGCGGTAAAAAAATTGCGGTAAAATCGCAACGCCTCAGTGTGAAAGGGGCCTAAATAAATCTTCTTTCTCCTTCTCATTATTTCACTGCTGATTTTACTCGTTTTCTCACCATTATTATTTTTTATATTGTTTTTTATTTTTCATTTTTTAGTGTTCGTGTCCAAAAAAAGGGCAAAA
>CM055117.1:16813610-16886110 GCA_029206835.1 Rana muscosa
AAAAAATTATTAATAAAAATGCCATAAAACTATCCCCTATTTTGTAGACGCTATAACTTTTGGGTAAACCAATCAATAAACGCCGATTGTGATTTTTTTTTTTTACCAAAAATATGTAGAAGAATACGTATCGGCCTAAACTGAGGAAAAAAAAATGTTTTTTATATATTCTTTTGGGGGATATTTATTATAGCAAAAAGTAAAAAATATGTATTTTTTCAAAATTGTCGCTCCTATTTTTTTTTTATAGCGCAAAAAATAAAAACCGCAGAGGTGATCAAATACCACCAAAAGAAAGCTCTATTTGTGGGGAAAAAAAGTAGGTCAATTTTGTTTGGGAGCCACGTGGCACGACCGCGCAATTGTCAGTTAAAGCGACGCAGTGCCGAATCGCAAAAAGTGGCCCGGTCTTTGACCAGCGAAATGGTCCGGGGCTGAAGCGGTTAAAAAGCGTCTCCTCTTCCTGCTTTTCGGGCAGCGCAGTTATTGGCGTACGTTTTGTCTGACTTCCTAGGTGCCATGGTGCTAATTCTCCTCCTTTTTTTTTTTTTTTTAGGTTTCATAAATCGCTCCCTGAACAGTAAATCTCTATATTAAAATTCTGGCAGCGGTTCGCAGCCGCCATCCGGAACTTGCGCAGCGTGGGAAATCGCAGTGTTTTTTCTGTTACAGGGATTTACCCTGAAATCTCTAAAGAGGAGATAGTCGGCTCTTCCTGCCTCGCTCCGTACAACAGAGGATCTCGGAGGAGTTCAATGTATTCCGGTCACATAACATATATTACTGAAATATTATCCATACAGCATGAGCCGCCTCTGCTGTGCCACCGCACAGGAAAGAGACCGTCACCTACCCATACGGGGCACTTTACCTGCATTCCCTAGCCGAACCTTTCTCCTATGCTGCTGGTGTGGTGCCTGTGACCCGAGGGTGAGGTGGTGTCAATTCCTTGGTCATGTGACAGTGCTCAGGCGAAGCGATTGGCTGCTAGGCCCAGGTGCCGACAAAGAGGAGCAGGTCGCGTGCTCCCCATATGTAGCGGTGGTTGAAGGATATGTTGTCAGCACTCCAAGGATCTTTGAAGTTGTTCTTGAGCTTCAGGGAAGTGATACAATGTTGCAGTCTGATTGCTGCGGGAGTGGAGACTGAGGAAATGCTTCTCCTTGCCGGCAGCAGACTGATGACCTCATCTCAGTCTAGCCAAAGTCACTGCCTGGAGCTCAAGAACGGCTTTTTAAAGCGGGGTTCCGGGCACAATTTTTTTAAAACGTTCAAAAATCACCATCGGTACATATATATCAGTGGAAACACTTACCTGATATCCTCTCGGCGATCTTGTGGACGTTTCCATCATAGCTGTGGGCATGTGAAGCCCAGTTCCTGTGTCTTCCTGGTTATTCAGAGAGAGGTGCATGCTGGGTAACCAGCATGCACCTCTCGATCTTGCGCATGCGCAGTAGAACGGCGCTCGCAGCGCCGTTGGTTTGTTTTGTTGTCGTGACAACGGGCGGCAAGGGAGGAACGTCCCGCACCGTTGTTATGACAACACAGTTAACAGAATCCTGACCCCTTAATCGCGTCATTTCCTGTATGGAAATAACGCAATTTTTCGGCAGAGTTAAGTGCACAGACTCCTGGGAAATGAGTGTCGTCATTTCCCAGGAGGCCAGGCGGCTTAGGAAGGGAAGAACTTAGGAACTAGGCAGATTAGCAAATCTGCCTAGTAACCGCAATTTGCAGGCAAGAAAATTTTGTTTTTGTTTTTTAGAAAAGGTTTTATTTTAGATTACTTGGAAGCTATTCGAATGAAGTTTATTTTTAGGGTGGCCCTCCGGTTTAAGGATCTTTGAAATGGTATCTAAAATTTTATTGAAGCAATCGCATCACAGTATGCAGTAGCAAAGTTTTGGGGCCACACAGGACCCCCTTCTTCTGGCAGGCTTTTTCAGGGCCACATTCCTGAAGGTAGGGGGTCCTGTGTGGCCCCAAAACGTTGCCACTCTATTCTGTGATGTGATTGCTTCCATAAACTTCTGGAGGTTATTTCACAGATCCTTCAAAAGCCATCCTTGACCCCCTCCAGGCAATGCCTAGGCTTAGGTGATGTCATCAGTCTGCTGCTGGCGGGAGGAAGCATTTCCTCAGTCTCCAACCCCCTAGTAATCAGACTGCCACGTTGTATCACTTCCTTGGGGCTCGAGAACAAATTCTGGGTACTATTTGAAAGATCCTTGGTTTGCTGACGACATACCTCTCAACCCCGCCACCTACGGGGAAGCACGTGACCTGCTCCTTTACCTGGGCCTAGCAGCCAATCCCTTCGCCTGATCAGTCACATGACCATGGAAGTGACTCCGCCTCACCCTCGTGTCACCAGACACCAGAGGCATGGCGACTCATTTCTTTTGAAGTTGTGCATTTTTTTCCCAAAAAATTTGGAAAATTACGTTTATTTTTATACTATATTTTTATTGAAATTTTCATCATGGAAATTATAAAAAATCCCCAATACAATTTTTTTATTTATTTTTTCACATACGGCAGTCGTATGACTGACTGATCAGGGATACTGTATGGGGGCAATACTATAAGACAAATATTATAAAAAATAAATAAAAATTTGTACTTTTTTTTAATTATAATTTTATATATATATATATATAATATATATATATATATATATATATATATATATATATTGTGACAGCAGGAAGGTAAAGTCACCTGGTTGCATCCAGGGGGGTAGGTATATTTCTCCCAGATTCAGGCTTTATGCCGACTTGTACAACTAGGGAGAGAGTTGATGAAGCCCAGCTGAGGCTAGTGGGCTCATGGATGATTCATACCTCTAGGGAGAGTGTGGGGCGTCGTGCAGGCAGGGAGTTGATGAGACCAGCTGAAGCTTGTCAGCTCGTTTAAGGCCTCTATAAAAACTCCCAGCTTCATTAGATGTTAGCTCATGCCTGGACCCAGACCTGTGTGGACTGTCTAGGAAGAGTGAACCCCTGTGCGGTGAGACAAAGCCTGTGTGGCTATTTGTTTGGACATTTACTAAACCAGGGACTTAGGGACTAGGACAGCACCAGGCTGATCCCAGTTGTTAGTTAGGGAAACCTGCATGTTTAGTCAGAGGTCAAGCTGACCAGGATTTATTTTGTTTGTTTCTTTTTGCTTTGCTGTGTTTTTGTCACTGTAAATAGAGAAATAAACCGCACCTTTTGATCTTGAAAACCACAACCTCCGTCTGCTGGGCCTGTTTTTGTGTGGGGAGCCCATCCAGGGGGTCACACACACCCGCTACCGAGCTAACCCCCTCACAGTTGGTGGAGAACCAGTGGCAGTTTTTTTTTTTAAGCCAGCATGGAGGAGATACTGAAACAGCTGGCTCTAGCAAATGCCAATCAACAGCAGACAAATGCAGGTTTGCAAAAGAGCCTTGCAGCTCAACAACAGAGCTTCGCAGCCCAGCAGCAATCTGAGGCCCGCTTCATAGACCTGTTGCAGAAGCAAGAGCAGAGACTACAACAACAGATGGAAGCAGTAATGCAGCAACGTCCGCAGACCAGTGAGGAAAGCCGTCCCACTAATACCGCGTCCTTTGGGGTGAGTCGTTTATTGACAAAAATGACTGGAGAGGATGATCCAGAGGTATTTTTGACCACATTTGAAAGGACTGCTGAAAGAGAAAAGTGGCCTGAGGAGCAGTGGGCTGGACTGGTGGCTCCTCTGTTAACTGGTGAATCGCAGAAAGCTTACTATGACCTAGAGCCTGACCAAGCAAAAGACTATGTGATGCTAAAAGCTGAAATATTGGCAAGGCTGGGTGTCACCCTGGCTGTCCGGGCTCATCGTGTGCATAACTGGACTTTCCAGCTTGGAAAACCCCCCAGGTCTCAAATGTATGATCTCATTCACCTGAGCAGGAAGTGGCTACATCCAGAGACTTTGTCCGCACCGGAGATTGTGGAACGTGTTGTGATGGATCGTTTCTTGAGAGCTCTTCCTACCGCCATTCAAAAGTGGGTAAGCCATGGAGACCCAGAAACGGCCGGTAAACTTGTGGATTGTGTAGAGAGATACTTGGCTGCAGAGAACCTGACGGCCTCTTCCAGAGACTCTCGGACTTTCCACCCTAAGACCAGACCATCCCCAGGGGCGGATAAGATGATTCCAAGGGGTGAGGGTGGAGAGAGTGAGAGGGTGGGAGCTCTGCCCAGGGTTTGGCGAGAACAGCCTGGGAAGTCGGGGGCTCAAGAGGCAGCCAAAAGGATTGTTTGCTACCGCTGCCGGCAAGCGGGACATATTGCAGCAAATTGCCCGGTTGTGGAGGAACCCATGCAATGTGACTTTCTGACGGACAGACGTCAGTCGCTGTGTGCGACAGTCGCATGCACTGCCATTCGGGGAACTGAGAAACATTTATGCAAAATGTGTATTAATGGTAGAAATGTTGTGGTATTACTGGATTCAGGTAGCCTTGTGACCCTGATAAAGGCTGAATTAGTTAAAACAGAGGTCTCTGGGAATAGCAAGGTAGCTGTTATTTGTGTGCATGGGGACACCCGAGAGTATCCAGTGACTACAGTGTGTTTCAAGACCCCCAAAGGTACCCTCTCTCATCCAGTGGGGTTAGTATCTCAACTACCGCATGATGCCATTGTGGGAAGGGATTTTCCGAAGTTCTGGGAACTGTGGGATGATCCTGAGCCCCCCACTGGTGCCCCTATGTACCAGGAAGGTGATAGCCAGAACTCCTCTGAGAGTGGTGAGGACTCTCCAGAATTTCCCTTGTCAGTATTGGCAGGCGAGACTCAAACTGGAGAGGAGCCCACCTCCTCAGACGAAAACCTACCGTCTGTGGAGTTTTCTGATCTTGAGGTTCACAGGGAAAATTTTGCCACAGAACAGTTAAAAGACCCCGCCCTAATAAAGGCACGGGAAAACGTAGTGGAAATAGATGGCGAGTTAGTGAACCCAGATAATACCTGCACTTACCCATACTTCAGCGTAGAGAAGGACCTACTGTATCGGGTGGCAAAAAGGGCAGAAGCAACCGTTGAGCAGCTTGTGGTGCCCAAACCTTACAGGAAGTTGGTGTTGGAGTTGGCCCATGGGCACATTCTTGGAGGTCATCTGGGGACAGAGAAAACCCGAGAGAGGGTATTACAGAGATTCTATTGGCCTGGGGTGATGAAGGACATAGAAAATTATTGTTCCTCCTGCCCTGTGTGTCAGAGGTCGGCCCCGATGCCACATTTCCGTAGCCCGCTGGTCCCTCTACCCATCATTGAGGTCCCGTTTGAGAGGATCGCAATGGATTTGGTAGGTCCTATAATCAAGTCCGCTAGGGGGCACCAGTACATATTAGTTATAATGGACTATGCCACCCGTTATCCAGAAGCGATCCCTCTCCGAAATACCTCGGCCAAAACCATAGCCAAAGAGCTATCTCTTGTTTTTAGCCGGGTGGGTATTTGTAAAGAACTGCTTACGGACCAAGGTACACCCTTTATGTCCCGGGTTATGAAAGAGCTGTGTAAATTGTTCAAAGTGACGCAATTGCGTACGTCTGTGTATCACCCCCAAACCGATGGGCTGGTTGAAAGATTCAACAAAACCCTAAAACAAATGTTGAAGAAAGTGGTGGATAGAGATGGAAAGGATTGGGACTGTCTACTTCCTTATTTGATGTTTGCTATTAGGGAGGTGCCCCAATCCTCTACGTGATTCTCCCCCTTTGAGTTACTGTATGGGAGACACCCAAGAGGGCTGTTGGATATTGCCAAGGAAACTTGGGAAAGTGAGAGTTCTCCCCACAGGAGTGTGATTGAGCATGTCGCCCTGATGCAAGATCGAAATGCACAGGTAATGCCCATCGTGAAGGAACATTTGGCCCAAGCGCAGTTGGCACAGCAGAGAGTGTACAACCGTGGAGCCAAGACCCGTACCTTTTCCCCGGGGGATAGGATATTGGTACTTGTCCCTACGGTTGAAAGTAAATTCCTTGCCAAATGGCAAGGCCCCTACGAGATAATGGAAAAAGTGAGCGAAGTGAATTACAAGGTCAGACAACCAGGAAGGCGAAAGCCCGAACAGATATATCACGTTAATCTGTTGAAAGCCTGGAGGGATAGAGAGTCCCTAGTCGCAGAAACTTGGTCACCAGCTCAAACTGGTTGCGTGATTCCGGAGGTTGGAATAGCAGCCACCTTGTCACAACCCCAACAACAGGAGGTTAAGGAGTTTGTGCTTCGCAACAAGGAGGTGTTCTCTGAGCTGCCGGGACAAACATCTGGGGTAGAGCATGATATTATTACCCCGCCCGGTGAAAGGGTGAAGTTAAAACCCTATCGGATCCCAGAGGCCCGACGGGAGGCAATACGGGAGGAAGTACAGAAAATGCTGAACTTAGGGGTGATAGAGGAGTCCCAAAGTGATTGGTCTAGTCCCATTGTGTTGGTGCCTAAACCGGATGGGAGCTGGCGATTTTGTAACGATTTTTGTCAGTTGAACAAAGTTACAAAATTTGACACCTACCCCATGCCACGTATAGATGAGTTGATCGACCGGCTGGGAACAGCCCGATACATGACGACTCTTGACCTCACAAAAGGGTATTGGCAAATTCCCCTGGCCAAGTCGGCCAAAGAGAAAACCGCATTTGTAACCCCAGACGGGGCGTTCCAATATAAGAGAATGCCGTTCGGGTTACAGAATGCGCCGGCCACATTCCAGCGGAAAATGGACCAGATACTGAGGCCCCATCGGAAGTATGCTGCGGCTTACCTGGATGACGTAATTGTCCATAGCACAGATTGGGCCTCACATCTGCCAAAAGTGCAAGCAGTCCTAGACTCTATCCGGGAAGCGGGGTTTACGGCTAACCCCAAGAAGTGTACCATTGGGCAGGAGGAGGCCAAATATCTTGGGTACACCATTGGCAGGGGAGTAATAAAACCCCAACTCAACAAAGTCGAGGCCATCCAGAGTTGGCCACGTCCCAACAGCAAGAAGCAGGTACGAGCCTTTCTGGGAATCGCGGGTTATCGGCGCTTCATTCCCCACTTTGCTTCTAAGGCTGTGCCCCTAACCAACCTGACGAAGGGGAAAGGGTCGGTCATGATTAAATGGACCCCCGAGGCTGAGGCAGCATTCCAATTCTTGAAACAAGCCTTATGTAGCCAGCCAGTGTTGTACTCACCCGACTTCTCTAAAGACTTTGTCGTACAAAGTGATGCGTCAGATGTGGGGTTAGGAGCAGTATTGTCCCAGGTCTGGAACGGGGAAGAGCACCCAGTCATTTACCTCAGCAGGAAGTTGAAGTCCCATGAGGTAAATTACGCCACGGTTGAAAAGGAGTGTTTAGCGGTGAAGTGGGCTCTAGATTCCCTTCGGTACTATCTGCTAGGTAGGCACTTTGACATGGTTACGGATCACGCTCCGTTAAAGTGGATGGCTCAAAACAAGGAGACAAATAGAAGAGTGAATAGGTGGTTCCTGGCCCTCCAGGAATTCAACTTCACAGTAAAGCATCGCCCTGGCGTTCAAATGGGGAATGTGGATGCTTTGTCTCGAGTACATGAATGCCTGATTGCTGGTGTTCCAACCCCAAGGTTAAAACAAGAGGGGGGGTATGTGACAGCAGGAAGGTAAAGTCACCTGGTTGCATCCAGGGGGGTAGGTATATTTCTCCCAGATTCAGGCTTTATGCCGACTTATACAACTAGGGAGAGAGTTGATGAAGCCCAGCTGAGGCTAGTGGGCTCATGGATGATTCATACCTCTAGGGAGAGTGCTGGGCGTCGTGCAGGCAGTGAGTTGATGAGACCAGCTGAAGCTTGTCAGCTCGTTTAAGGCCTCTATAAAAACTCCCAGCTTCATTAGGTGTTGGCTCATGCCTGGACCCAGACCTGTGTGGACTGTCTAGGGAGAGTGAACCCCTGTGCGGTGAGACAAAGCCTGTGTGGCTATTTGTTTGGACATTTACTAAACCAGGGACTTAGGGACTAGGACAGCACCAGGCTGATCCCAGTTGTTAGTTAGGGAAACCTGCATGTTTAGTCAGAGGTCAAGCTGACCAGGATTTATTTTGTTTGTTTCTTTTTGCTTTGCTGTGTTTTTGTCACTGTAAATAGAGAAATAAACCGCACCTTTTGATCTTGAAAACCACAACCTCCGTCTGCTGGGCCTGTTTTTGTGTGGGGAGCCCATCCAGGGGGTCACACACACCCGCTACCGAGCTAACCCCCTCACACTATATATATATATATATATATATATATATATATATATATATATATATATATATAATTTATTTATTTTACTTACATGCTCTTAACAATGTTTTGAACTGTCATGAATGGGTAACATTCATAAAAGCTATAAATACTAATGATGTGTGATTTGGCTACACTCTCTCGCACGAAAAATACAGATTTCGGAGCGATCGTACGGTAATCTGATCGTTAGTACAAAGCTTTCAAGAGCCGATCCGGACAGTACATCCACTAATATTTCATCGGACGTGCATGAATTTTTTTTTTTTTCGTAAGATGCCAGATCGTATGATTTTAGTTTAATCAGTACAGCTGTCGTTCGAAAACGCAATACAAATGCATTACAACGCATGACATCACTTCCGAATTTTTATTCTGTCGTACGCAAATTTTTGTGACTTTAGTAAACTTCTCAGAGTCGATCTGAGATTAGCATGCAAAAAAAAAAAGACGATCATTCGTCCGATAATCTCATTGTGTGTACTGGGTAGACCTGCACAATTAAACGTTAAAAAATCACGATCTTGATTCCACCCCCCTCATAATCTCTATTGCAGAGTTTCCCGATTCTTTCATGTAACAAGTGTAGAGACTTCTTCTCTGCTCACTCTGGCAGTCTGCCAAGTTTTTAACAACATTGTCTGTGCTAGTAGATAAGTAGAAACATTGTAACTCTTCCTTCTTGGATCAAAGGGATAAAACTTCTGTGTGTAAATGCAGGAAGCTTAACCACTTAGGCCCCTTTCACACTAAGGCGTATTTCAGGTGTTTTAGCGCTAAAAATAGCGCATAAATAACGCCTGAAATACTCCTGCCCCAGCATTCTCAATGTGAAAGCCTGAGGGCTTTCACACTTAGGCAATGCGCTGGCAGGAGGGAAAAAAAAATCTCCTGCAAGCCGCATCTTTGGAGCAGTGTGTATACCGCTCCTTCCCATTGAAATCAATGGGACACCGCGGTAATACCGCCCGCAAACCGCGGCTGTAGCCACAGATCCAACTACTTTTAGCTGATCTCCTTGCAGGCCGATTCCCAGTGCAGCTCCCAACCACTGGAAAAATGGATAGCAGGATACAAAAAACACACAAAGGCAGCGCTCGATGGGAATAGTATTAAAACTTTTATAGTCTTCAAGTAGGTAACAAAATAAATATTTCACTGGAGATAAAATCGATGTAGCTACATAAACTGTAAAAATAGTGCGAGTAATACCAAACGGTAGCAAAAGCAGTCATAAAAACATGTAGCGAAGTATGATACTGGTATAAAAATGTGTACAACGATACCACTGCTGAATCCAGATGAGGAGGGGTTAACATCAGTCCGTCGGCATGTAGATGTCCCGTGAAGGGAACGATCACCACTCCCAGTGGATGGCTGTAGAATCCCAGGTTGATAGCGGGAAGTGAAACGGCCCCTGTGTGTGGCAGATAGTTTATGTCCGCCGGCATGCAGATATGAAAGCACAGCAAAGGAGCCCTTCAGATGGACACGGCAAGCCCCGCCGGTGTCCGTGACCTCACCGGATCTCCGACGGAACTCCCTGAAGACCCGGAAGCCGGCGGAGAGGAGTACCAATCAAAATAATTTTGATCGATCAAAAAAATTAATCAAGGAATTAATAGTTGATTGCCACAGCCCTAATTTTATATAGATATATATATATATATATATATATATATATATATATATATATACATATAATTTTTTTAGCAGAGACCTTAAGGAATAAAATGGCGATTGTTGCAATATTTTATGTCACACTGTATTTGCACAATGGTCTTTCAAACGCAATTTTTGGGGAAAAATACACTTCAATAAATAAAAAAAAACAGTAAAGTTAGCCCAATTTTTTGGGTTAATATGAAAGATGTTATGCCGTGAGAATCGTGATCTTTATTCTAAGCAAAAAAAATTGCGATTCTCATTTTAGCCAGAATCGTGCAGCTCTAGTACAGAGCATTACGGAGAGATTTGCAGCAAAAAGAGTTGAATGGCCACCAAACTTCTGAGAAGTTAGCTCTGTTTACTGGCGCATTGCGAACGGCCTTGTCTCGAAGCGACACTGACCTCGGTTCTCTTCCTCCCGGCGGACTCCTCGCTCGGGCACACCTCCGTTCTCATCATTTATCGGGCTGCGTTGGCAGAGGAGTGACAATGAAGAGGTGGGAATCCAGTAGGCGTACGGTATGCGGCGGATGTGTTTCTAGACGTTCTGTGAATAGCAGACCTTGAACCCTTTGCCATCTGCCTCCTTTACCCTCCTATAGAGCTTCTCTATGTATTCACACCTAGTAAGTGCTGCAGGAGCCCGGCAAATCATTAAAGCTGAACTCTACGTAGGTACTAAAAAAAAAATCAGTTGCAAATTTTTTACATACAACTAGAAGTACCTGAATGTGTCTTTTATATTTGCTTCCTGCACAGCAGCACTCAGGCTGGGAGGGGCAGTGGCAGCAATCTGAACCAATCAGGTGTGTTGCATGTGCTTGGCTTAACATCTGTCAGAATCGGAAACCTGTGCTGCTGTGGAGGTCATGACCTGGCTGTGCTGCTGTGGAGGTCATGACCTGGCTGTGCTGCAAGGCTGGAGTTCCTGCATAGGCATAGATACTGGAGGCAGAGATTTGCAAGCCTTTCAGAAGGTAAAATGGTTTCCATATATGTGCTGAGAAGCGACATGCTGACAGGAGAAGAGAGCAGAAACGTGAGCTCTTCATTGTGCTCCATCTCCATCCAATCCAAAGATGGGAGGCGGGACCTAGAGTTGCCTGCAACAGGATCTTGCTGCCATCGGCCCGTAACGGCTCACCTTACGCCTCCAAATATATTTTGTGTGGAATACGTGGACTGGCCACCACAGTGATTTTTTAGCTACAGGTGGAGTCTGATAGGCTGAGTCAGTACTTGTTGGCCTTTTATAGGTCAGAAATATTCCCACCAGTGACAGTTCCTTCCCATAATTCCCGACTCCTTTGTGTCCAATTGTGAGCTTTGGGTGTTTCCGCCCACCTTTTTGTGTTTTCTATCTTGTCTTGTTTTATTCTTCATAATATAAAATGAGTAAAGACAGGAGATGGAGAGATACATAGTAACATTGTTTATAAAATCTAGTACATAAAAATCCAGTACGGAAAACTCTCATGATGTGCACAGTGGGATTTTCCAGGCCACAGCAGGTGTACAGACCTAGGAACTCAGCACAGGGATGGTGGGAACCCCTCATAATGTGCAAAGCAGGTTTACAGGGATGGTGGGAACCGCTCATAATGGGCACAGCAGGTGTACAGACCCGGGAACTCAGCACAGGGATGGTGAGAACCCCTCATAATGGGCACAGCAGGTGTACAGACCCGGGAACTCAGCACAGGGATGATGGGAACCCCTCATAATGGGCACAGCAGGTGTACAGACCCGGGAACTCAGCACAGGGATGGTAGGAACCGCTCATAATGGGCACAGCAGGTATACAGACCCGGGAACTCAGCACAGGGATGATGGGAACCCCTCATAATGGGCACAGCAGGTGTACAGACCCGGGAACTCAGCACAGGGATGGTGAGAACCCCTCATAATGGGCACAGCAGGTGTACAGACCCGGGAACTCAGCACAGGGATGATGGGAACCCCTCATAATGGGCACAGCAGGTGTACAGACCCGGGAACTCAGCACAGGGATGGTAGGAACCGCTCATAATGGGCACAGCAGGTGTACAGACCCGGGAACTCAGCACAGGGATGATGGGAACCCCTCATAATGGGCACAGCAGGTGTACAGACCCGGGAACTCAGCACAGGGATGGTGAGAACCCCTCATAATGGGCACAGCAGGTGTGCAGACCCAGGAACTCAGCACAGGGATGGTGGGAAACTGCCATTCTACTCCTTGACAGTGAGGTGTGCGGTTGCTAGTTTCTTTGCTCCTGTGCTTCCAGAGGCCAGGGGCTAGAGTTGCTTTTCTGCCCCAGGAGGGATGCTGGATCTTAGGGAGGACCCTGGCGGGGGGGCCCCTTGGATAGGCCTGTGGAAGATTCTAAGCCTAGCCAAAGGAGAGATGAGTCCCTGTCTGCCTTTTAGACAGAGGACTGTCAGCAAACTAAAGAAGATTGAGAAGGAAGAGGAGAAATTGATGGCCGAATTCAGAAAGAAAAAGCAGATCTGTGCAAAAGTGTACAGCAAGAAAAGACCGGCTCTGAGGCCTGAGCTGAAGGACCTGGAACAAGCTGTAAGGAAACAGAAGGATTTGGTGAGTTCTCTGAAGGAGAATAGCGGCATTTTTAAAGAGAAATATAAAAATGAGGAGCGATTTAATCGCATGAGGAGAGGAGCCGCTTCCTGCATGGAGGGTGAGGAGACCAGTGCGGAGATGCAGGTACCGGCCCGACTCAGCAGAGAGTGAGAAAGTGGGCTCGGAGGATGAGCCCAGCTCTTCAACACCTCAGTCATCTGCTGAGCCCTCAATGGCGGAGGCCTCGGGTCCCCTTCCCACCCCAGCAGCAATATTAAACATCTGAGCAGGAGGTTGAAGGTTCTGGCATGCTGGAGTTCATCAATAAGTTGGATCCCCTTCGGATGCGGCTTCCCCGGATGGTGATGAGAAGCTGGACACCGTTCCTAGTTCTGTGGAAGAACGACATGTGGAGAGAGCAAGTTAAGTCTGCAACAACTGGGAAGAAATCTGACCCCACCATCAGCCATAAAATCGCAGAGGTGACAACACAGCAAGCAGGTACAGGTACAGTGTGTGCGCAAGATGGTGTGAACTTGAATGACAATGGGCTTGCTGAGGGTTGTAGTTCTGCAGGCAGTCAGCCTAGACCTCTAGACCATGACATCTGCTAATAACTGTCAGCTTCAGTCTGCAGAGAGGTCCATGGACAATACAGAGACTTTGCCTGGACCAGGCACAGCGGCTGTTCCTGTGGTGGAGGAGATGCTGGGTGCAGTAGTGCCACAACTCTCCAGGAGTCTGCAGTGGACAGGATTGGAGCTGAGTGCTCAGAGCAGGGGGAGAGGGCGGGTCCTGCCTCTGCTCATCAGAAGACTGCTATCCCAGCTGATTCAGACTCTCTGCCAGCAGCTTTGAATGTGTATAAGGACAAGACTGCAAATGCTGGTGGTGTAAGGAAATCTTATGCTGGTGTTACTGCTACAGGATCTGGGAAGGGGGAGCAAGCAGGGAAGGAATATGGGAATGTTTTTTTATCTTCCTCCCTGTTTAAAAGGAGGAATGTTGTCCAGTTAAAATAGGAAGGCGGTGGTATCCCCCCCACATAGGAGGGCAGTGGTGGATAACATTTTGCAGATGGGGTTTACGCCCGCAGATATCTTCGCCCTGATCAGTCCGGCAGGTTCCTATGAGTACGATTTGTCCTTTATCCGTCCGGAGTCTTTGAACATTATTGCGAGAAATATGAACACATGTGTAGGGGCCTGCCGGACTGGAAAGGGCTCATCCCCAAGCTTATATCACGCCAGCCCCTCATTAAATTGGTGACCATTCTGGTCCGTAATGAATCCATACCACAGGGGGATTTATCTGTATGGTTGAGGAGGAATGGGGACGTCCTGAGCCCCCCTAAAAAAGATTTTGGACGATCGGGGAATATGGACGGGGGGATGGTCTGTGCAGCTAATATTAAAAGTCAATGACAATGTTGTCCAGCATCTGCCATCCTCAGCTTTCCTGGGGAGGGACAGGCTAACTATCTTTTATCCGGGCCAGCCAAAGCTGTGTAACAAATGTGGAGATAAAGGTCATCTTTCATCCTCCTGTCCAGTGATGAAGTGCTCTCTGTGTCAGGGTACAGGACATTTGGCTAAGGATTGTAACATCATAGGGTGCAATCTGTGCAATGCGGTGGGACATCCTTACAGTCAGTGTCCTGAGGCAATGCACAACAAGCCTGAGCTCGAGAGAGTTCTTCCGCCTGGACACTGAGGATGTTCAGAGCTCCGCAGCTGGAATGCCTGTGAGTCCATCTGAGTCTGTGCCAATACCCAATGTGTCTGTGTCTCCCCAGTCTGTGGTGCCCCAGTCTGTGCCAATACCCAATGTGTCTGTGGTGCCCCAGTCTGTGCCAATACCCAATGTGTCTGTGTCTCCCCAGTCTGTGGTGCCCCAGTCTGTGCCAATACCCAATGTGTTCTGTGTCTCCCCAGTCTGTGCATTTACCTAGTGTGTCTGTGTCTTCCCAGTCTGTAGGTAAGGTGTCAGTTGCCGAGAATGTGTCCAATCCTTCTGTGTCTGTGTCTTCTAAAATTGCAGAGGCAGCAAGAGGTGCTGAGGCAGGTGCATCAAGTGCGGTGCCAGTCCCCCTCCCTCGACGCTTCAGGGTTCCTGTTAAGGATCGTGGGGTGCAGAGAAATGGGGAGGATGGTAAAGAGGCTGGCCTAGTGGTAAATAAGGGAAGGGAGTGTGGGGGGGGGGTGAAGGGGAGGATAGGAATGGGGAGGCTGTTGACTCTGGTTTGTCCAAGGATGATATGGAGTGGTTGGAGGATAAAATGAGGAGAGGCAAAAGGAAGGAAAAAAAAGGAGGTACAGTTACTTTAAGTCCTAAGGTTTTGCCTTTGGCGAATAAATTTAAGGTAATGTCAGACGACAATGACAACTCGTTCAGTTCAGCATCCTCTATGGATGATGAGTGCCAGGGTGCAACGAAGCGTGCTGGTTCTCCAGGGAGAGGGAGTAGCCAGGCTAGGAAACGGCTGCACCAACTACCCTAATGGCAGTTCCCACTCATTTTATATAAAAGGCTACATGCATGGTGACGGTGATGTTCTTTAGTCTGGCTCTCCCGTAAGGGATTATGTTGTGCGCAATTTGGTTTGCACCATTTATTATGTTCTTGTGTTTTCTTTTGTTTTGTATAGTCATATTCAATTATTTTGTAAATATGTTTTATTTATTATGGTTTTATTGTGTGTGTGTATAGAAGTTGTTTTGTAAGATTTTTCAATAAACAAAATTAACCCCTCATAATGGGCACAGCAGGTGTACAGACCTAGGAACTCAGCACAGGGATGGTGGGAACCCCTCATAATGGGCACAGCGGGTGTACAGATCCAGGAACTCAGCACAGGGATGGTGGGAACCCCTCATAATGGCCACAGCGGGTGTACAGATCCAGGAACTCAGCACAGGGATGGTGGGAACTCCTTATACTGGGCACAGAAAGTGTACAGACCCAGGAACTCGGCACAGGGATGGTGGGAACCCCTCATAATGGGCACAGCGGGTGTACAGACCTAGGAACTCAGCACAGGGATGGTGGGAACCCCTCATAATGGGCACAGCGGGTGTACAGACCCGAGAACTCAGCACAGGGATGGTGGGAACCCCTCATAATGGGCACAGCAGGTGTACAGACCCAGGAACTCAGCACAGGGATGGTGGGAACTCCTTATACTGGGCACAGAAAGTGTACAGACCCAGGAACTCGGCACAGGGATGGTGGGAACCCCTCATAATGGGCACAGCAGGTGTACAGACCCAGGAACTCAGCACAGGGATGGTGGGAACTCCTTATACTGGGCACAGAGTGTACAGACCCAGGAACTCGGCACAGGGATGGTGGGAACCCCTCATAATGGGCACAGCGGGTGTACAGGATATTCTAACCCCCAGCCACGCGCACTTGTAGTAGGGTAAACGGTTGCGATTCCACCTTGTAGAGCAGTGTCTTGTTTTTGCACTAGTTTGTGTCTCTTTCTCTCTCAGGGAAGTTTCTTTGCACTTTCTGTCACACAGAGGTGGAAGAAGATGAGTCGGCCATGCCGAAGAAGGACGCTCGGACTCTAGTCGCCCGGTTCAATGAACAGATAAAGCCTTTATATGACCTGCTGAGACAGACCGAAGATATCAACCTGGCATATGAAATCCTGGAGCCAGAACCTGCGGAGATCCCGGCTCTCAGGCAGAGGTAGGTGCTTCTCCTTGATGGCATAGAGTCAACGATGTGTCACCATCTCTCTGGTGTGCCGTAATCTCTCGGCTGTATTATGGTGAGAAATGTCTCTTTGCTTTGAATCCTGATCACGGTAGGTCTGTGGAGGAAGGACTATCAGCCAATCACACAAGAAGCAGTAAAAACGCCGCCCTGGTTGTCAAACCGGGAAATTAATGAAGCTTTCCCGCAGGAAACTCATTAAAGTGACATGTGCCACATTATACATTATCATAGGAGACTTGCTTTCAGTCTCTCTGCATCACCTACGGCAGATTTCAGAGTGAAATGGAAACTGGTGCAGGTTGTGCACCTAATTATCTAGGACAGGGGTCTCCAAACGTTCTAAACAAAGGGTCAGTTTACTGCGCTTTACACTTTAGGGGGGCAGGACTATGGCAGCAGGAACAAAAAATTTACTGGTGTCACTAGAAGTAAACGGTGTGCCCCATCATTGGTGTCAGTGGGAGGAATAGCGCCCCATCATTGGTGTCAGTGGGAGGAATAGCGCCCCATCATTGGTGTCAGTGGGGGGGAATAGTGCCCCATCATTGGTGTCAGTGGGGGGGAATAGTGCCCCATCATTGGTGTCAGTGGGGGGGAATAGTGCCCCATCATTGGTGTCAGTGGGGGGGAATAGTGCCCCATCATTGGTGTCAGTGGGGGGGAATAGTGCCCCATCATTGGTGTCAGTGGGGGGGAATAGTGCCCCATCATTGGTGTCAGTGGGGGGGAATAGTGCCCCATCATTGGTGTCAGTGGGGGGGAATAGTGCCCCATCATTGGTGTCAGTGGGGGGGGATAGTGCCCCATCATTGGTGTCAGTGGGGGGGGATAGTGCCCCATCATTGGTGTCAGTGGGGGGGGATAGTGCCCCATCATTGGTGTCAGTGGGGGGGGATAGTGCCCCATCGGTGTCAGTGGGGGGGGGGGGATAGTGCCCCATCATTGGTGTCAGTGGGGGGGGGGGAATAGTGCCCCATCATTGGTGTCAGTGGGGGGGGAATAGTGCCCCATCATTGGTGTCAGTGGGGGGGGGAATAGTGCCCCATCATTGGTGTCAGTGGGGGGGGATAGTGCCCCATCATTGGTGTCAGTGGGGGGGGATAGTGCCCCATCATTGGTGTCAGTGGGGGGGGGGGGGAATAGTGCCCCATCATTGGTGTCAGGGGGGGGGGGGAATAGTGCCCCATCATTGGTGTCAGTGGGGGGGGGAATAGTGCCCCATCATTGGTGTCAGTGGGGGGGGGGGAATAGTGCCCCATCATTGGTGTCAGTGGGGGGGGGGGGAATAGTGCCCCATCATTGGTGTCAGTGGGAGGAATAGTGCCCCATCATTGGTATCAGTGGGAGGAATAGTGCCCCATCATTGGTATCAGTGGGAGGAATAGTGCCCCATCATTGGTATCAGTGGGAGGAATAGTGTCCCATCATTGGTATCAGTGGGAGGAATAGTGTCCCATCATTGGTATCAGTGGGAGGAATAGTGTCCCATCATTGGTATCAGTGGGAGGAATAGTGCCCCATCATTGGTATCAGTGGGAGGAATAGTGCCCCATCATTGGTATCAGTGGGAGGAATAGTGCTGTGTTACTGTCAATGGCTGAAACTATGCCCCGCGGTTGCAGACAGCGAAGGGAATAATGCCCCAAGGATTGGATAAAAGCAAGCAAAGTAAGGGCCGCAGTTTGGAGACCACTAATCTAGGAATTCGCTGCAGTTTTCAATAAGGAAAACTGCCGTGGATCCCCCCCCCCCCCCCCCCCCCCCCCCCCCAGGCCACTCCTGGCGTATACAATGTGAATTGTCTGCAGGCAGTTCACATCCTCTCTATAATATGAGCAGAATCCTTTATCTCCTCCCCCCCTTCCTTCCTTCCTCCCCCCCCCCCTTCCTTCCTTCCTCCCCCCCCCTTCCTTCCTTCCTCCCCTCCCTTCCTCCCCCTCCTTCCTTCCCCCTACCTTGCTCCTCCCTCCCCTTAACCTTTTAGTGAACCATAGCAAAGAGATGAGCTCATCACTGCGCTGCTTTTCCTTTCGCTGTCCAGTCCCAGGCGGTGGTCCAAGGTGACCTGGACTCAGAGAAATGGGTTTGAATAGTGCTGACTTTTTAATCGGCTATTCATTTTATTTTGGTTATTTTTTGGCTAGAGTTCAGCTTTAAGCTTTCACCTACTGGTGTCCCTGTGTGCAGGCAGAGCGGGCCCCGAGCGTTCAGATGTGCACAATATGTTATCTCTCGTCGGTACAGAAAGTACATTCTGTTCCGCGTGTCTCAGTGAATCGCGCCCCCCCCCCCCCGCCACCCTCGTATCTGTCTTTCCAAAAACTGTCAGCTCTTAAAACTTCGCACTTAGAGCTCCTGTCAGTGATTTGTAAAAGTATTCTTCCCTAATAGAGGGGTTCTATGAAAACAGCGACAGGAGGGGGGAGGGGCTGCAATTTGGAGAGTCCTCGGAGACTGCGGCGTACCGGGGGTGGCAGCGTTTACTGTTGTGGGAGAGAAATGTTAGGAGGCGGCTTTGTTTGAGCTTGAAGTGTGTTATTTCCATGGAAATCTGCTTATCTCAGAGAGATTTGTGTTTTAAAGTGCCCCCCCGGTAATTTGTACCCAGCACAGGGATGGTGGGAGCCCCTCATAATGGGCACAGCAGGTGTACAGACCCGGGAACTCAGCACAGGGATGGTGGGAGCCCTTCATAATGGGCACAGCAGGTGTACAGACCTTGGAACTCAGCACAGGGATGGTGGGAACCCCTCATAATGGGCACAGCAGGTGTACAGACCCGGGAACTCAGCACAGGGATGGTGGGAACCCCTCATAATGGGCACAGCAGGTGTACAGACCTTGGAACTCAGCACAGGGATGGTGGGAACCCCTCATAATGGGCACAGCAGGTGTACAGATCCAGGAACTCAGCACAGGGATGGTGGGAACTCCTTATACTGGGCACAGAAAGTGTACAGACCCGGGAACTCGGCACAGGGATGGTGGGAACCCCTCATAATGGTCACAGCAGGTGTACAGACCCGGGAACTCAGCACAGGGATGGTGGGAACCCCTCATAATGGGCACAGTAGGTGTACAGACCCGGGAACTCAGCACAGGGATGGTGGGAACCCCTCATAATGGGCACAGCAGATGTACAGACCCAGGAACTCAGCACAGGGATGGTGGGAACCCCTCATAATGGGCACAGCAGGTGTACAGACCCGGGAACTCAGCACAGGGATGGTGGGGACCCCTCATAATGGGCACAGCAAGTGTACAGACCCGGGAACTCGGCACAGGGATGGTGGGAACCCCTCATAATGGGCACAGCAGGTGTACAGACCCAGGAACTCAGCACAGGGATGGTGGGGACCCCTCATAATGGGCACAGCAGGTGTACAGATCCGGGAACTCAGCACAGGGATGGTGGGAACCCCTCATAATGGGCACAGCAGGTGTACAGACCCGGGAACTCAGCACAGGGATGGTGGGAACCCCTCATAATGGGCACAGCAGGTGTACAGACCCAGGAACTCAGCACAGGGATGGTGGGAACCCCTCATAATGGGCACAGCAGGTGTGCAGACCGGGAACTCAGCACAGGGATGGTGGGAACCCCTCATAATGGGCACAGCAGGTGTAATAATATCCTGTTATTCCACTTGGCATAAAACAAATGCAAAGTGACAAGCTTGTTTTCCTTTCTGCGCTTTCTTCCAGCAAAGAGCGCGCAGCGGCTGCAGCAGCCGCAGCCGCCGGCCCCCAAAGGGAGACCTGGTCCAAGGGCCCCTCGTACGAGGACATGTATACGCAGGATGTGGTCATCAGCATGGAGGAGCAGGAGAACCCGCAGAGGTTGGCTGGCGAGAACAAACCGACCAAAGAGAGGCCCATCTGGCTGAGGGAGAGCACCGTACAGGGCGGAGCCTACGCCGAAACCGCCAACATCAAAGATGGTAAGAAACGGGAGCGGGTTCGTTTTAATAGGTCTCCAGTCCGCTTGTCAGAACAGTCTGTCTTTGACCACCACAGCCCCGAGCCTCTTTCTGAGATTCGGTGTTTACAAGTTAAAAAAAAAAAATTGGATAGAAAATTACTTGGAACCCCCAAACATTATATATGTGTGTGTGTGTGTGTGTATATATATATATATATATATATATATATATATATATATATATATATATATAATATAATATAATTATTTTTATTTTTTTTCTAACACCCTAGACCAGGGATATGCAATAAGTGGACCTCCAGCTGTTTCAGAACTACAAGTCCCATGAGGCATAGCAAGATTCTGACAGCCACAAGCATGACACCCAGAGGCATGATGGGACTTGTAGTTTTGCAACAGCTGGAGGTCCGCTAATTGCATATCCCTGCCCTAGAGCATGGGTGCTCTACCTGGGGCCCTCCAGCTGTTACAGAACTACAAGTCCCATCATGCCTCTGGGAGTATTTGTAACTGCCAGCCTTGCAATGCCTCATGGGAAATGTATTTCCACAACAGCTGGAGGGCCCCAGGTTGCCTCCCCCTGCCCTAGAGTATGGGTGCTCAACCTGTGGCACTCCAGCTGTTACAGAACTACAAGTCCCATCATGCCTCTTCCTTTGGGAAGTTATGCCTCTTAACTGTCAACTGGTCAACTGGTTTAATGTTGATAAATGTAAAGTTATGCACTTGGGGGCTAAGAATATGAATGCATCATACATACTAGGGGGAGTACAACTGGGGGGATCCGTAGTGGAGAAGGATCTGGGGGTTTGGGTAGATCATAAGCTCAATAATAACATGCAATGCCAAGCTGCGGTTTCCAAAGCGAGCAAAGTCCTTTCTTGTATAAGAGAGGTATGGTCTCCAGAGAGAGAGATATCATTTTGCCCCTGTTCAAATCATTAGTAAGACCTCATCTGGAATATGCAGTTCAGTTTTGGGCCCCAGTTCTCAAAAAGGATATCGGGGGACTGGAGAAAGTGCAGAGAAGGGCAACCAAACTGGTAAGAGGCATGGAGGAGCTCAGCTATGAGGAAAGATTAGAGGAACTGAATTTATTCACTCTTGAAAAGAGGAGATTAAGGGGGGATATGATCAACATGTACAAATACATAAGGGGTCCATATAGTGAACTTGGTGTTGAGTTATTCACTTTACGGTCAACACAAAGGACAAGGGGGCACTCTTTGCGTCTAGAGGAAAAGAGATTTCACCTCCAAATACGGAAAGGTTTCTTCACAGTAAGAGCTGTGAAAATGTGGAATAGACTCCCTGCAGAGGTGGTTCTGGCCAGCTCAGTAGATTGCTTTAAGAAAGGCCTGGATTCTTTCTTAAATGTACATAATATAACTGGGTACTGACATTTATAGGTAAAGTTGATCCGGGGAATATCTGATTGCCTCTCGGGGATCAGGAAGGAATTTTTTCCCCTGCTGTAGCAAATTGGATCATGCTCTGCTGGGGTTTTTTGCTTTCCTCTGGATCAACTGTGGGTATAGAATTAGGTATATGGGATTGTACGATATATTTTATTTTTTATTTTTTTTATTTTTTTATGGTTGAACTGGATGGACTTGTGTCTTTTTTCAACCTGACTAACTATGTAACTATGTAACCTTGCAATGACTCATAGGACTAGTTTTGCAACAGCTGGGGGGCCAAAGGTTGAGCACCCATGCCCTAGAGAATAAAATGACGGTCGTTGCAATACTTTCTGTTACACCATATTTGCGCAGCGGTCTTACAAGCGCACTCTTTTTGGAAAAAAAAACACTTTTTTTTTAAATTAAAAAATAAGACAACAGTAGCCTAATTTTTTTTATTTTTTTATATTGTGAAAGATAATGTTACACCGAGTAAATTGATACCCAACATGTCACGCTTCAAAATTGCGCCCGCTCGTGGAATGGCGACAAACTTTTTCCCTTAAAAATCTCCATAGGCAACGTTTAAAAAAATTATACAGGTTGCATGTTTTGAGATGCAGAGGAAGTACAGGGGTAATATTATTGATCTTGCTTTACCGATCGCGGCGATACCTCGCATGTGTAGTTTGAACATCGTTTTCATATGCGGGCGCTACTCACGTATGTGTTCGCTTCTGAGGGTGAGCTTGGCGGGACGGGGCGCGTTTAAAGTTTTTTTTTTTTTTTCTTATTTATTTTACACTTCTTTTTTTTTTTCACTGTTCTTTAAAAAAAAAAAAAAAATGGTGTCACTTTTATTCCTATTTCAAGAAATGTAAACATCCCTTGTAATAGAAAAAAAGCATGACAGGTCCTCTTAAATGTGATATCTGGGGGTCAAAAAGACCTCACATCTCATATTTACATTAGAATGCAATAAAAAAAATGTCACGTGAAAAAAAATATTGGCCCTCAAATGCTATGGGCGGATGTGACATTTTGACTGTCTTACAAAGCTTTTATAAATATTGTTTAGAGATGCAAATTAACATTGTATCTCCCTCCTGATCGATGTTTATAAACAAATTAAGATTGTTTATAAACATTGATCAGAATGGAGATGGAGAGATACAAAGTAACATTGTTTTATAAACATTGAGCAGACATGGGATAAAGAGATACAAAGTAATATTCTTACTTTTTTATTTACTCTTTTATTCATCTGCAGAATAAAGGGATGAACATCTGCATGTGATTGTTTAAAGCGGAGCTCCACCCAAAAGGGGAAGCTCCGCTTATCTGCCTCCTCACCCCCCCCCCTCCCCCCGGTGCCACATTTGGCACCTTTCGGGCCGGGAGGGGGGTAACGGGTACCCGGTTTTGACAGGTACTCTGCTCCCACTTCTGTGTGATCCGGACGCAGCCAGAAGTTCAGCCCCCTCCTCCTTCCCCTGCCGCTGGGCCATTCACAGAGCGCAGCGTGCTTCACGCATGCGCAGTAGAGAGCAAGGCTTCACTGCCAGTTTCCCTTAGGCCCCTTAACACTGGGGCGGGAGGTGCACTGGCGGTATAGCACCGCTATTTTTAACGACGCTATACCGGCGGAATTGCGGCGGTATTCAGCCGCTAGCGGTGCGGTTTTAACCCCTGCTAGTGGCCGGAGAAGGGTTAAAGCGGTTGTATACCGCAAAACGTTTTTTTTTTTTTTATTTTTTTTTTTATTTATTTATTTTTTCAACCTGCAAGGCTGAACCAACCGTCAAACGTCACTTCCACCCAATGCTCTTAAATAATATAATTTTTTTTTTTTTTTTTTTTTTTTTTATTGCATTTTAGTGTAAATATGAGATGTGAGGTCTTTTTGACCCCCAGATCTCATATTCAAGAGGACCTGTCATGCTTTTTTTCTATTACAAGGGATGTTTACATTTCTTGTAATAGGAATAAAAGGACAGTGTCAAAATAAAAAAAATAAAAAAAATCTTATTTATTTTACTTTTTAAGTGCCCTTAAAAGAAAGAATAAAAAGAGACACTGCTCACTCAAAACTTTTAACCTCCTATCCGGGACTGGAGAATATGGTCTGTTCCTGGAAACTGTCCAACTAACCAACTCCCCACATATATTTTAAAGTGCCCTGTCCCGCCAAGCTCGCGCACAGAAGCGAACGCATATGAAAACAGTGTTCAAACCACACATGTGAGGTATCGCCACGATCGTTAGAGCAATAATTCTAGCGCTAGACCTCCTCTGTAACTCCAAACTGGTAACCTGTAGAAAATTTTAAACGTTGCCTATGGAGATTTTTTTAAGGGTAAAAGTTTGTCGCCATTCCACGAGTGGGCGCAGTTTTGAAGCGTGACATGTTGGGTATCCATTTACACAGCGTAACATTTTCTTTCACAATATAAAAAAAAAATTGGGCTAACTTTTTACTGTTTTTTTAATTAAAAAAAGCGTGCTTATAAGACCGCTGCGCAAATACGGTGTGACAAAGTATTGCAGCGACCGCCATTTTATTCTCTAGGGTGTTGGAACCCCCAAAACATATATATTTATTTTTTTCTAAGTAATTTTCTAGCAAATAAAAATTAATTTAACTTGTAAACGCAGAGTCTGAAAAATAGGCCCGGTCCTTAAGTGGTTAAAGTATCCTAACAAGTGTTTTTATTTATTTTTTTATTTTTTCTTCTTTTTTCTTCTTTTGCTCCTACTTGCTATGCAATGTGATGGGATCTTATTTTATTAATATATTTCAGATCCAATGTGTATGATGTGTTGTCTTGTTTTTTTTGTTTGTTTTAAAAAACGAAATAATAGGATTTTTATAACAGCTTACCTGTAAAATCCTTTTCTTGGAGTACATCACGGGACACAGAGCGACATAGTCATTACTAATGGGTTATATAGATACCGTCAGGTGCTGGCACTGGCAACTTCCAAAACCGGAAGTACCCTCCCCTATATAAGCCCCTCCCATCCGGGAGCACCTCAGTTTTGTAGCAAAGCAATAAGTGTCCCCAAAGAGGGGTGGGAGCTCTGTGTCCCGTGATGTACTCCAAGAAAAGGATTTTACAGGTAAGCTGTTATAAAAATCCTATTTTCTTTCTCGTACATCACGGGACACAGAGCGACATAGTCATTACTAATGGGATGTCCTAAAGAAATGCCCAATGAGGGGGGGGGGGATACACCATATATAAGCTGAGCGCTATCAGACATGAGGATCTTTTGCGGCCTGCAACACACTGCGCCCAAAGGCGACATCCTCCTGACTTCTAACGTCCACCTGGTAGAACCTAGTAAACGTGTGTACTGAAGACCATGTTGCGGCCTTACAGATTTGAGCCAGGGAGGCCTGGTGATGCACTGCCCATGAAGTTCCAACTGCTCTCGTGGAGTGCGCCCTAACTTTGAACGGAGGCGGTCTACTTCTCAAGCCATAGGCTTGCATTATGACCTGTCGAATCCACTTTCTGGGGGGCCTTCCGGCAGAATAAACAAAGTATCCGTTCTACGAATCTGAGCAGTGGCTTTTAGATAAGCTTTAACTGCTCTTACTACATCCAAAGAATGCAATAACTTTTTCCCTCTACCGAAGTAGCTTGGGGAAAAAAGAAGGAAGAACCACATCTTGGTTCAAATGAAACCTCGATACCACCTTAGGAAGAAAGGCTGGATGAGGACGTAACACTACTCTGTCCTTATGGATAACCAGATATGGCTTCCTTACAGGACATAGCTGCTAATTCCGACACTCTTTTAGCCGAACAAATGGCTACTAGAAAAATCCATTTCCTGGTGAGAAGCACCAAGGAAATATGCTGTAATGGTTCAAATGGTTGTTTCTGTAGAACTGACAGAACCAAGTTTAGATCCCATGGACATATGGGAATATTAACCGGAGGACTAATACGCATCACTCCTTGTATAAAGGCTTTGACTAGTGGAATGCGAAGCCAAGGGCTTTGAAAAAATATTGACAAGCGCCGAAATCTGACCCTTGATAGTACTCAAGGCAAGGCTTCCTATCTACAGCCCATTGTAGGAAGTCCAGAATCCTACCTAATACGTATTTACGTGGATGCCATTTTCTGGCCTCACACCAGGCGATGTACGCCTTCCAGATTCTATAGTAGATCTGCTGGATACCGGTTTCCTGGCATTGATCATGGTAGACACCACAGCATAGAGAGCCCTCTCTTTTTTAGAATGTGGGCTTCAATAGCCAGGCCGTCAAACCTAGGGCTGGTAAGGAAGGGTGGTATATCGGTCCCTGCGAAAGAGGTCCGGACGATGTGGGAGGGTCCAAGGACTCCCACAGACATTTTTACAATCTCCGCGTACCATGCTCTTCGGGGCCACTGCTGGAGCCACCAGAATCACTGGTTCTTCTTTCTACCCTGATTCTGCGGAGTAATCGAGGTAACAATTGTGGCGGTGGGAATGCATATATCAGCTTGAACTGATCCCAAGGGAACACTAGGGCATCCGAGCCGCAAGCTAGGGGATCCCTTGTCCAAGAGACAAACATGTCCACTTTTGTGTTGAATCTGGATGCTAGCAGATCTACATCCGGTGTTCCCCACCGCTGACATATTGTCTGGAAAACCTCGGGATGAAGGGACCATTCCCCTGGGCATAATTGTTGCGGACTTAGAAAGTCCGCCTTCCAATTCTCCACTCCTGGAATGAATACCGCAGATATGGCTGGGACATATTTTTTCTGCCCATCTCAGGATGTAATTTACTTCCCTTTGGGCTGCACGACTCCTGGTGCCCCCCTGACGATTGATATATGCCACTGCTGTGGCATTGTCTGATTGAACTCTGACAGGGGACCCTTGGAGGTTTGGATGTCCAAGCTACTAGGCATACCGGGCTGCTCGTATCTTTAAGAGATTGATGGGCAGGGCCTTTTCTGCTTCTGACCACTTGCCCTGGAGAGACCATTGCTCCAGTACTGCTCCCCAGCCTACAAGGCTGGCATCTGTAGTGACCACCTTCCAGGAAATCGGACTGAAGGATTTCCCTCTTTCCAGATTCTGGGGAACCAACCACCAGCGGAGGCTCCTGCGAACGGAAGGGGACAAGGACATTGGTAAGTCCAGAGCCTGAACTTTTTGTTCCAGGCTGACTGTATGGCCCTTTGCAACTTCCTTGAATGGAATTGACCGTAAGGTACTGCTTCGAATGATGCCACCATCTTTCCCAGCAGCCTCATGCACAGGCGTATGGATGGCTGTCTTTTTGAGCCCACTAAGTGGATCAAATCTCTCAAAGACGACCCCTTTTCTTGAGGCAAGAAAATTTTTCGCTGGTCTGAATCCAGCCTTAGCCCAAGTATCCAGACTTTTGACTGGTTTTAGGCTGACTTGTCTCGGTTGATAATCCAACCGTGATATTCCAGATACTTGATTGTCTCGTGAACAACCACTTCTAGTTTTTCCACTGAGTGGTCTATCAGCAACAAGTCGTCTAGATATGCCATTATCATTACACCTTGTGTTCTTAGATTGGCCAATAACGGGGCCAAAATTTTTGTGAACACTCTTGGTGCTGTGGCCAGACCGAAGGGTAAGGCTCTGAACTGAAAATGGCGCCCTTCTACCGCAAAGCGTAGAAATTTTTGGTGGGCTGGAAAGATGGGAATGTGCAAATAAGCATCCTTGATGTCGATCGAGGCTTAACATTCCTCCCCTTGTTGGGCAGTGGCCACCGACCGGATCGACTCCATCCGGAAAGTCCTGATATGCAGGAATTTTGTTTAGCCCTTTTAGATTTAGTATGGGCCTCACGTCCCCGTTTGGCTTCGGAACTGTAAAGAGGTTTGAGTAAAACCCGAACCCCCACTCCTTCCAGGGGAACCTCTATAATTACTGCTTGTAGCAATAATTGTTCTAGTGCCAAAAGGAGGGATCCTCTCTTCTGGGGATCCCTTGGCACGTTTGACCTTATAAAGCGGGAAGAAGGGGAGTTTTTTAACTCCAATTTGTATCCCAGATTTACTGCGGAGAGCACCCATCTGTCTCTGATCGTGTCCCGCCAGGTCTCTGTGAACAACTGAAGTCTTCCCCCCACCCGATTGGGTGGGGGCAACCCTCATGCATTTGACTTTGGGGGAGGTTTTGTACCTCTCCTGCTCCAGGGCTTCTTGTTACCCTGCAACTGTCCCTGATTTCTACCTCCGGGATTTGACCGAGGAGGCCGTCGGAACTGTTTCACAGCCGATGCCCTAGGGACTGGAGAAGCCGGCCTCTTAAAAGAGGGACCTCTAACTCTATTTTTAACCGGCAAAAGTGGTACTTTTACCGCTGGAAATTCTCTGGCTATACTTGTCCAGGTCTTCCCCGAATAAGCGCTCCCCATGAAATGGGAAGCTGACCAGCAATTTTTTACAGGGAGCTTCAGCAGACCAGTTTTGAGCCATAGAAGCCTGCGCATATGTACTACCAGACAGCGTAAAGGCGGGAGGCCTGATGGATTGAATCCTTTATAGCGTCCCACCGCAAAGCATAAGGCTCTAGGTAGATCAGCTAGGGCAAGAGCCTGCTGATCTGGCAAGTCCCTTAAGACCTGTTTCAACTGATCCTTCACTGCTTGGCAGACCCCAATAGCTGCCACTGCTGGTTGTGTCACCAATCCTGCTGTAGAAAAAGCAGATTTTAATAAGGACTCCAATTTTTTATCTATTGGGTCCTTGAACATTTGGACATTTTCCACTGGACATGTCAGTGATTTATTCACACAAGAGATGGCTGCGTCCACTGTAGGGACCCTCCATTTTCTGATGAACTTATCCTCCAATAGGATAGACCACCGGAAATCTCTTGGGAGGACTAAATATTTGTCAGGATGCTCCCAATCCTGGTAAATGAGCCCCTCCAGTAAAGGATGGATCGGAAAGGAACAAACAGTCTGGGGGAGCTTTAGCGACCCCAACGAGGAGACAGAAGTGGATGATGGCCTCCGCAAGTGGCATTTTAAATGCTGATCGGACCATATTAGTCAGGGACTGAACCCATAACCTTTCAGCATGTGATGCTGAGAACGGCTCTTCCACTGTTGATTCCTCTGCAACCGAATCGACCTCATCCTGATCCCCCTCAGGTAGGTCGACCTCTGTATGGGACTGTTGCTCTGTTAACAAGGCACTCTGAGGGAGGAGACGGAGATCGAGCGCTTTTCTCCTGTGACAGGGAAGCAGCGATCAATGCTGACAATCTCTCTTCCAGCCCTCCCAGAGCTGAGGAAAAAACCTCCTCTGTTACATACACAGGAGCAGGTGAACTGAGGACAGCCACAGTACCAGGTACTTCCCTGGGGGTGCCCTACGGTCAGTAACCTCTGATTCTTCAGGGGAGACTGGTGCAGCCAAAGCATGCCCAAGATCCTCAGAGCCCGATGGAGACCCCCTATTCCTCCTGGAATTTCTAGTCCCGGAGTTTTTAGACGGCATATTCCTAAGCCACAAAGCTGAGGTATTCCAGCCGAAATACACCAGTTACTGATAATAGTCTAGCATAAATGCTGCTATAAGAAACAGTTGGTGTCTACTAATGTGCCTTTCTAGGGGATGCCTGTATCACCGCTTGCTGTATGCCTTTAAATGTTGCCAGCTCTGGTCTCTGTACTTCATAGCCAGCTTACTACAATATTGTGGTTTTTAAAACCTGCTGGGACGCCCGCACACTGCGCAGAAGCGCTGCAGCACGCACAGAGCGTCATCCCCCAGGCTCCGCCCCCTTTTCCGGCTCACCTCTATATATAGAGGCGCGTGCACGCGCGTGGCCACGTGCGCCTTCGGCGCTAATTTCAAAAATGGAAACAAAGGGGACAGGAGCCAGGGCCCCTCTTTGCCGCAGGCCGGGGGATGGACGAGCACTGCAACATGGCAGAGGAAGCAGTTTCCTATAAGAGAACTCACCAACTGCCTGGACTTTGCTCTGCTGAGAAGAAACTAGTCCACATGACAAGAAAACATTCCACAGCGGCCTCTAGTGGACAAACACAGGTACCGGCAGTCTAATATATTAAATATATATAAAAAATTTTTTTTTTTTTTTTTTCTTGACCACCATTAAAAATTATTACATTTTTTTAGCAGTTACAGGCATGCACAGAATCTTGCGGAATACCATTAGGTAACCAGACAGAAAGACAAATTAGGCTTGGGGGTCCCCCAATAGAACCAAGTTCCTGGGGGCCCCCACTTACCTGTTCCCCGCCGCAGGACTTTGTTTGGTCCACAAAAGCCCAAACTTCACCTATCACGGCAGGCATTGTAATCAAACCTTCAGGGACCGGGTCCCAAGGATTCCACTCCCCTGGACCTGTATAGCACCCTAGCACAGAAAACATCTTGGTCGTGGGTATGACCAGAGCTCTGGATCCCAGGGTCCAGCTCTCCTAAGAGAAGCATTACAGGCAAAACCTTGCTCTTCTCTGCAAGGCCCGGGTACCGACCGTTTAGCTATGAAGCTTTTTTGGTCGGATCCGGAATAGCTTACTGAGGCCCAAAAGAACCTGTACGCAAGCTCAGTGAAAAACACATGTTTCTTCTTGGCCAACACCTTAGACACTGGCAAAAAACTGAGGTGCTCCCGGATGGGAGGGGCTTATATAGGGGAGGTTACTTCCGGTTTTGGAAGTTGCCAGTGCCAGCACCTGACGGTATCTATATAACCCATTAGTAATGACTATGTCGCTCTGTGTCCCGTGATGTACGAAAAAGAAAAAAAGATTTGTTACAAAAAAAAAAAAACTCCTTCTTGACTCTAGTTTATCATAGCATTGCATAAAAAAAAAAATTAAAGCTTTTATTGCAATTCTTTTGTATCAGAATCATTTTAGTGTCATTTTAAATGTGGAATAACGATAAAGCTGCATTTATACTTTTAGCTATAGTAACTTTTTAAAAAAATTTTTATATACATATATATATTTGATGCCAATGCTAATCAAAGTAGAAAGAAGTGTGTTTTTTTTTTTTTTTTTGTCTATCGATTACAAGACAATATCCTCAAAGAAAGCCTTCCATGTCCTAAAAAACAATATATGCATTATGTTTTACACTGAGAGATTTTCCTAAACGCATTTACCCCCCCTCCCAGGCCTGGACCCAGAAGGTTTCCACGACCACGGGGAGGGCCGTCCAGGGGCCGACGACAACGAAGAGGTCATGCAGGCGCTGCTGAAACACGAAAAGAAGGCGGCGGCAGCCGCCGTCGGAGCGTCCGCAGCTCCACCCGCCAGTGTGCGCCGGCAGCGACTCCGACAGCGACACCAGCGAGTCCGACCAAGACAGCCCGGCTCCCCGTCGCTTCGAGCAGGATGAGGAGGACGAGTTCGAAGAAGTGCAGTCCGTTCCCAAGGTCACCGTCGGGGGGCGGAGCTACCTTTACAGCGAGGTGAGTCAGCGGCCCGAACTGGTGGCGCAGATGACCCCTCAGGAGAAAGAAGCGTACATCGAGTGGGGCAGAAAATGTTCGAGGACATGTATGAGTGAGTCGCCACCCGTGCGGGGTGACGTCACGCCTCCGATACCGACTTTATTCCGCCAGCCTTCGCCGGCGTATGGTTTTTAATTCACCTTTTATTTGTTTTTAGCATTTGGTGAGCAAGAAGTATTTTTTTTTTTTTAAAGATTTTTGTTCTGTACGTCAGAAGCCATGCACCCCCTCAGCTTGAGAAGTACAGGAGGCGGTCCTTGCAGGTGAATGCAGAGAAAATGGCTGCCATTAGACTGGATACAGCTGTGTATGGCTCCTGAAGAAACAGTTGCTGGTGGTATTTTAATTTAATTTTTTAATCTTTCATGGTCAACGGTAATGCAACCCTGAGCAGCTTAATGCAATACAAGTACAAGATGGCTGCCGTTAAGTTTGAGTGGAGAGCAGCTATTGAGTTAGTCTACGAGGTACAGCTTGTACTGTATAGCAGCAGTCGCAGGGCAAACACCGATCACAATTATCTGCTCATGTCCTTTCCCAAGCTGCATTTTTTCACATCCAATACATGTAGATTACTTTGGATTAAAGCAGAACTCTGTAGTGTTAGATTTGAGAGTTTAAGTCTCAGGGGTTGCCTTGTTTTTAGGAGGTTAGGTGTTGGATTTTAGCGTTACAGGTTGGATTAGTTTTAGGGTCTCGTTTCACACCAGTTGCATTGCTCAATGCAGGCTCAGCGCAAGAAAAAGTGAGGGGGTGCACGGATTAGGAGAGATCAACCGATCACATAACCACTGTGATTGGCTGTTTCAGTGATCACATGGTCGGGAGCCGGTCCCACTGGATACCTATAAGTAGGGGGTTGGGAGAGATCGACCAATCACATAACCACTGGGATTTGCTGTCACCGTGATCACATGATTGGGAGCCAGGCCCACCAAATACCTATACAATAGGGTGTTGGAGAGATTGCCGATCACATAATCACTGTGATTGACCTTCAGTGATCACATGAGCTAGGTATCTGGTGGAACTGGCTCCTGATCACAGTGACAGCCAATCACAGTGGTTATGTAATTGACCGATCTCCCCCAACTGCTTGGTATCCGGTGGAACTGTCTCTCGAAGTAGGGGGTTGGGAGAGATCGGCCAATTGCATAACCACTGGGATTGGATGTTGTTATGATCACATGGACAGGAGCCAGTCCCACCGGATACCTAAAAGTAGCAGCCACCTGTCTTTCACAGCTCAGTCTCTGCGCAAGGACACATAGAAAACAAGTCGAGAGGGGTTTGAAGGGATCAGCCAATCATCACTGTGATTGTCTGTCACAGAAATCACATGAGCAGGAGCCAGCCCAACAAGATACCTGTAAGTAGGAGGTTTGGAGAGATCGGCCGATCATATAACCACTGATTGACTGTCAAAGTGATCACGTTGTCGGGAGCAAGTCCCACCGGATACCTATAAGTAGGGGGTTAGGAGAGATCGGGCGATCACATAACCACTGTGATTGGCTGTCGCAGTGATCACATGGTCAGGAACCATTCCCACCGGATACCTATAAGTAGGGGGGTTAGATCGGCCGATCACATAACCACTGGGTTTTGCTGTCGCAGTGATCACATGATTGGGAGCCAGTCCCACCGGATACCTCGGTGTTGGAGAGATCGCCGATCACATATTCTGTGATTGGCCGTCAGTAATCACATGATCTAGGTATCCGGTGGGACTGGCTCCTGAAACCCTCGACCATTGTGATCACAGTGGCAGCCAATCACAGTGGTTATGTAATTGGCCGCTCTCTCCCAACCCCACTACTTTCTAGGTATCTGGTGGAACTGGCTCTCAAAGTAGGGTGTTGGGAGAGATTGGGCCAATTACGTAACCACTGTGATTGGCTGTCATTATGATCACATGGACAGGAGCCAGTCCCACCGAATACCTATAAGTAGGGGGTTGGGAGAGATCGGGCGATCACATAACCACTGTGATTGGCTGTCGCAGTGATCACATGATCAGGAGCCAGTCCCGTTGGATACCTATAAGTAGCGGGGACTGGTCTTTCACAGCTCCGTCTCTGTGCTGGGAATGAGTTCTCAGAACAGAAACATCGGCCGCCTTGCAGTGCAGACGTGTGACCTGTGGGCATTAAAGCCCACCCTTTTTCTGCCACACACGTTAGGTGGTCATAAAAGGGTTAAACTATAAGGGTGTGTTGGTATGCTTGCTTGCGTAACATTTTTATGTAGTGTGTCGGTGCAGTTCATCGAAACCCACTGCTTGCCTAAAGTTCAATGAAACCTTTCATTAACTTTAAAGTTTCAGAAAAAGAAAAAATAACCACTGTGATACATTGTAACAAGGCATTGCACTGCCCTTCACACAACAGAGGGTGCTCTGTATATGGACCGGGACGCACGCCCGCTGCTGTGAACGAGCCCAGAGGTTTGAGGTTTGGTTTTAGGGTTAGATTGTGGGGGGGTTGATAATTGTAAGAGGTTCATGCTTGATTTTAAGTGTTGGATTTTAGGAGGTTGGTTAGTTTCCAGAGTTTAGGTTTGGCGTTGGGGCAATATTTTATGGGGTAAAGGTTTGGTGAGCTTCAATGGTTTTTAGGTGAGATGTTGGGGTTCGTTTTTAAGGGGTTAAAGTGTTCACCTTTTTCATAAAGAGGTGAACTAACACCCTAAAATCATGGGTGCTCAACCTGTGGCCCTCCCAGCTGTTGCAGAACTACAAGTCCCATGAGGCATTGCAAGTTGCCGACAGTTACAAACATTTAAGAGTTGGGGGTTGGGTTGGTGTTAGTGGTTGGATTTTAGGGGGTTATGGGTCAGGCCGAGTTTTAGGGTTGGTGCCCAACCGCAGAACTTTTTTGTTGTTTTTGGGGAATGGGGGGGGGGGCGTAGTAGTCCCCTGCTGCCCCCCCCCCCCCCCCCCCCGGTCTGTGAATAAGCTTTCTCTTCACACCTGTAGACCAGACAGGAAGTGTCCGCCCCCCAATAGGGGCCACAGCAATTAAAACACATTTTCTACACACTCTCTGCAAAGTAACCAAAAAATGCTTTGGCTGTAATTGGGCTTTAAGGGTTAAGTGTAAGCATTAGATTAGGTTTTTTTTTTAATAGATGGAGAGCTCAAGGACAGATTTCAGGTTTTTATTCATTTTTTTTTTTTTTTTTTTGTTATAACCAATAAACACTGCCAATGCCATGATCTCGGTGCAAAATCCTACTATACCAGCCATGTGACTTCCAGTGTAGTAGTACCCACCGACCTCCCACTGAGCTGTGTGCAAGCAGGAAGGTGCCGCGGGAAGCTGCAGAACTGTGTCCTCTCCCTTGCCTGGCTGTACATGGTGGTAGAAGTGTCTGAATTGCAAAACTGGCCACACAGAATTATGAATTTTTCAGCAACTAAGACTGTTCACATGTAACTTTTTTTCTACTTTTGGAGTTCTGCTCAATAGTTGACAGTATTGCAACACCAAATCTCTGGCCAAAACCGCTAATTGGCTGAAAATGCTTCTCATAACTCCTATTTTCTAGTTCTGCTGTTTGAATTTAAATCCGGCTTCTCCAGGCGTCTCTGTAAAGCACAAGACCAGCTCTGTAGCCGCTGCACTGGCATTGCCCCGCCCCCTGATGTTAGGAGTACAGAGCAGAGGCCTCTCGACTTCTGATTGGTTATGCTGCCTCTGATTCATGCATCTTAGACCAATAGCGCCCCCTCTTGATCAGAGTTGGTTCAGTGAAGTACTTTTGGGGGCGTTCCCAGATCCACCTACCTGCCACACCCACTGTGAGGGAGTCATGCCCGCCCCTGAGGGACTTGTAATTGTAGCACTGTGCTTGCTTTAGCTGAAGGTGTGGTGACCCCATTGATTGAGGGCAGATATTGGAACTCTGGTGGGGGTCTCATCGCTAGAGTCCAGAATCCAGTTGGGATATTTGTGTTGGGTGGACATGCCACACACAGCCTGGACTCGGAGCTCACGGAGTATTATAATGAATTTAACATTTTGATTTAGAGGAAAGTCTAATTTCTCCTGTGTTTTTATTGTGTGCCTGAGCCTTTTACATGAACAAATTGTTCTTATAACTCACTATTTGTTTCCTTAAATAAAGTTTTGTTTTTTGTACGAGTCATGTGATACCTGTTGTGTGATATTTGACAGATATGTGTGTTTCTTGTGTATTACTATTTGTCCAATGAAATTCCTTCTCCTTACATACAAGCAATGACATCACAATCTATCTCGTCTCCAGATACAACTTGTATCTACAGGAGTGTCCTCACTGCCCTTCAGAAGTCATTTTATTGTGTGTGTGTGTGTGTGTGTGTGTGTGTGTGTGTGTGTGTGTGTGTGTTTTTCGTTCTTATTTCGTTTTTATTACAACTTTTTAGATATAAAATATGTTATACAGGAGTGACATCACCGCTCTCCAGATATAAAATATGTTATACAGGAGTGACATCACCGCTCTCCAGATATAAAATATGTTATACAGGAGTGACATCACCGCTCTCCAGATATAAAATATGTTATACAGGAGTGACATCACTGCTCTCCAGATTTAAAATATGTTATACAGGAGTGACATCACTGCTCTCCAGATATAAAATATGTTATACAGGAGTGACATTGCCGCTCTCCAGGTACAGGTTATATTCTATCTGGAGAGCGGTGATGTCACTCCTGTAGAATACATCTTATATCTGGAGAGCGGTGATGTCACTCCTGTATAATATAACTTATATCTGGAGAGCGGTGATGTCACTCCCGTAGATGGAAAAAATCAATTTGAATCAAGTTGTAAGGGCAAATCGATTCAAATTTTGACCAAATCGATTTTTTTTTTTTCCATAGGACTGGCGCTCCGTGGACTAGGCCGAAGCCACGGCCTCGCCTAAAAAATCCTACTCGCCGCGATCCTGGGAAAAGGCCGCGGACTAGGCCGAAGCCGCAGCCTTTTCCCAGCATCGTGGCGAGCTGCGGGCGCCGATCCTAAGGAGCTGCGGGCAGGAGTTTTTAGACGAGGCTACGGACTAGGCCTAGTCCGCGGCCTTTTTCCAGGATTGCGGCGGACTAGGCTGAAGCCGTGGCCTCGCCTAAAAACTCCTGCCCGCAGCTCCTTAGGACCAGCGCGGTGTCCATCAGGAAAAAAAAACTTTTTTTTGGGCCAAAATTGCCCAGCTCTAGCAGTGATGTCACTCCTGTAGAATAGATCTTGTATCTGGAGAGTGGTGATGTCACTCCCATAGAATACATCTTGTATCTGGAGAGTGGTGATGTCACTCCAGTAGAATACATCTTGTATCTGGAGAGCGGTGATGTCACTCCCGTAGAATACATCTTTTATCTGGAGAGTGGTGATGTCACTCCCGTAGAATACATCTTGTATCTGGAGAGCGGTGATGTCACTCCTGTATAAGTTTTGTGATATGAAATTTACAAGTTCTGTCTCACAGGCGGACTGTTGCACTCACACATAGGGTTGGATTATAGATGGTGGATAACCTGCACAGTATTTCACGTAGCGTCTTATTTATGTTGTGTGTATCTTCTAATAAAGGGAGCAGCTTTCTGATCCTCAGAGGTTTATATGTCTTGAAGAAGATATAAATAATAATGATCGGTCTCCGGGACGCAGTGAGGATCTCTTCCCCGAAACCTCCTAATCAATTCCTGTAAATGATTAATGAGGAGAGGATGGATCTGTACGTGCCGCAGGGCTATCCCGGTGCAGGTTGGGACGTGTGTAATATACAGTGCTCAGCAGTACCCGCTATAATGATCTCTTCTGTACAAACACAACGACATCCCAGGGAGGCGATCATTATATAAAGACTGACGGGGAAGCAGAGGATTCTGGGACTTGTGACACCAGAGGGCAGCCTGCTGTATGTGATACAGAATGGCTTCTGACCCGGCGGCTTCAGAGATCTGTGCTGGGACTTGTGGTTCTTTGAGTTGGCCTATTTCACAGCCTGACCTCATTTCCTCTGTGAAGTCAAACAAAACATTATAAAATGGTTTTGTCAGACTAGAATATTCATCTTTATGGCCGTGTTGTTGCACCTTCACACCTCAGATCACCCCCCAATGCCTGCATCTCAGATCACCCCCCAATGCCTGCATCTCAGATCACCCCCCAATGCCTGCATCTCAGATCACCCCCAATGCCTGCATCTCAGATCCCCCCAAATTCCTGCATCTTCACACCTCAGATCCCCCCAAATTCCTGCATCTTCACACCTCAGATCCCCCCAAATTCCTGCATCTTCACACCTCAGATCCCCCCAAATTCCTGCATCTTCACACCTCAGATCCCCCCAAATTCCTGCATCTTTACACCTCAGATTACCCCAAATTTCTGCATCTTTACACCTCAGATTACCCCAAATTTCTGCATCTTTACACCTCGGATCCCCCCAAATTCCTGCATCTTCACACCTCAGATCACCCCCCAATTCCTGCATCTCAGATCACCCCCAATGCCTGCATCTCAGATCACCCCCAATTCCTGCACCTTCACACCTCAGATCACCCCCAATTTCTACACATTCATATCGCAGATCACCCCAAATTCCTGCATCTTCACACCTCAGATCCCCCCAAATTCCTGCATCTTCACACCTCAGATCACCCCCAATGCCTGCATCTCAGATCACCCCCAATGCCTGCATCTCAGATCACCCCCAATGCCTGCATCTCAGATCACCCCCAATTCCTGCACCTTCACACCTCAGATCACCCCCAATTTCTACACATTCATATCGCAGATCACCCCAAATTCCTGCATCTTCACACCTCAGATCCCCCCAAATTCCTGCATCTTCACACCTCAGATTACCCCAAATTTCTGCATCTTTACACCTCGGATCCCCCCAAATTCCTGCATCTTCACACCTCAGATCACCCCCAATTCCTGCACATTCATATCTCAGATCACCCCAATTCCTGCACATTCATATCTCAGATCACCCCAATTCCTGCACCTTCACACCTCAGATCACCCCAAATTTCTGCATCTTTACACCTTCGATCACCCCCAAATTCCTGCACCTTTACACCTCAGATCACCCCCAAATTCCTGCACCTTTACACCTCAGATCACCCCCCAATTCCTGCATCTTTACACCTCAGATCACCCCCAAATGTCTTCATGTTCCCACCTCAGCTCCCCCCCAATTCCTGTACTTTCACACCTCAGATCACCCCCAATTCCTGCATCTTCACACCTCAGATCACCCCCAATTCCTGCACATTCATATCTCAAATCACCCCAATTCCTGCACCTTCACACCTCAGATCACCCCAAATTCCTGCACCTTCACACCTCAGATCACCCCAAATTCCTGCACCTTTACACCTCCGATCACCCCTAAATTCCTGCACTTTCACACCTCAGCTCCCCCCCAAATGTCTTCATCTTCACACCTCAGATCCCCCCCCAATTCCTGCACTTTCACACCTCAGCTCCCCCCCCCCCCCCAATTCCTGTACTTTCACACCTCAGATCACCCCAAATTTCTGCACCTTCACACCTCGGATCACCCCAATTCCTGCACCTTCACACCTCACTTCTTTACGTAATTAAATTAAAAGTCAGCAGCTTCAATTACTCTACTTCACTGCCGGTTCCCCACTGCACATGCGTGAAGCGCACTGCTCTTTGTGAATGGCCCGGCGGTGGGGGGCCGAACTTCTGGCTGAGTTTGCCACGGTGAAGTCAGCCGGATGTAGGAGCGGGTATCTGTCAAAACCAGGTACCCACTGCCTCCTGAAAGGTGCAAAATGGAGAGGGGGAGGAGGCGGCAAACAAGTGGAGCTTCCCCCTTTTGGGTGGAGTTCCACTTTAAAGCTGAACTCTGGGTACGTCTTCTGTTTTTTCGGGTCTGGGGCACGCAGGCATTTCTAATTTTTCTATATTTTTTTTTAACCACGCAGAACTCTGGTTAGGGCCAGGAGGTAAAAATCTGAAAAAAAAGGGTATAAATTAATGCTATTGAGAGGGAAAAAAAATGGGGGATGAAGAATGGGGATATGGGACAAAAAGGGGGGGACGGGTATAGGGGACAAAAGGGGGAGGGAAGGACGGGTATAGGGGACAAAAGGGGGGAGGGAAGGACGAGGTATAGGGGACAAAAAGGGGGCGAGGGAAGGACAGGGTATAGGGGAGGAGGGAATTACGGGTATAGGGAACAGAAGGGGGGGTATAGGGAACAAAAAGGGGGGGAGGGAAGGACGGGTATAGGGGACAAAAAGGGGGGGAGGGAAGGACGGGTATAGGGGACAAAAAGGGGGGGAGGGAAGGATGGGGTATAGGGGACAAAAGGGGGGGAAGGACGGGGTATAGGGGACAAAAGGGGGGAGGGGAAGGACGGGGTATAGGGGACAAAAGGGGGGAGGGGAAGGACGGGGTATAGGGGACAAAAGCGGGGCGAGGGAAGGACGGGGTATAGGGGACAAAGGGGGGGAAGGACGGGGGTATAGGGGACAAAAGGGGGAGGGGAAGGACGGGGTATAGGGGACAAAAGGGGGGCGAGGGAAGGACGGGGTATAGGGGACAAAGGGGGGGGAAGGACGAGGTATAGGGGACAAAAAGGGGGGCGAGGGAAGGACAGGGTATAGGGGAGGAGGGAAGGACGGGGTATAGGGAACAGAAGGGGGGGAGGGAAGGACGGGGTATAGGGGACAAAAGTGGGGAGGGGAAGGACGGGTATAGGGGACAAAAGGGGAGAGGGGAAGGACGGGGTATAGGGGACAAAGGGGGGGAGGGAAGGACGGGGTATAGGGGACAGAAAGGGGAGGAGGGAAAGACGGGGTATAGGGGACAAAAAGGGGAGGAGGGAAGGACGGGTATAGGGGACAAAAGAGGTGGGGGGGACGGGGACCTGGTCACCCCTCATGGCATATTGTATGAGCTCTGTTAGTGGAAAAGCTACTGCTGAGGGGGTTGTTCTTTATAAATGAAATAAGGGGTCCAGACTTTCTAATATTTCTCATCTTGCTCTTTCTGCACCATGGTAAGGTCCTCAATTTGTTGGATTTCAGTTATCCTAGTTAGCCAACATCCAGATATTACCTTGACATCATCACTGTGCTGTGCAAAGAGAAGAGCTGTGGGAGGGGCCCAGCAGGCCCCACCCACTGCATGCTGACTGTAGAAAACTACAGGAGGGGGCGGAGACCAGACCAGTCCCCCTGCACAAGGAAAGAGGGCAGCAGTGATCGGTCTTTATTACAGGAAGTCTCACACTGGATTACTGCACAGATCTGGAAGAAATACACAAAGATCACCGAGATTCCAGAAGAATTCACATAATGAATGGAATTAGTTGTTATTTACTTATCCCGGAGTTCAGCTTTAATCTAACTTTTAGCTAAAGTTGGGCTATAACTTGTGAGATCTCCTCCCCCTTTACACAATGGCACACAACCCGGGTGTTGTCATGGAAAACTACAGGGGGGAAAAAATCCTGAAACTCCGTTTTATTATTCAATCCTATTATTTCAAGTACCAAAATCACTTTGGGTAATGCACAAAAATTGCCCAATTTTCAGCCCACGGACAAGTTATATAAACTTCTCGCAGTGTATATATCTATGCATATTTTTTTTTTTTCTTTTTTTTTTTTTTTTTTAAGTTAAAGAAGTCTAGGTTTAAACAAAAAAATTGCTATGCGAATGTCTCAGCATTTACAAAGCTGTATTGGAATAATCTCAATAATGTGTCTAATATGTTTATTTCTTATGATCGTCAACTCCATCTAGTGGTCATAATGTGGTACTTTCCCAGTTGAGTTTTTTTTTTTTTTTGGAAAGTACTGCATTTTGTCTAGCCAGTGTACTATTTATTTCATTTGTTTTCCTCCTCACGTTTTTGTTACTTTGCACTTTTGTCTGTGCTTCCTTTTGCTCACTTGGATTGGAGGGGGTCCTCGGGCCTACCCTGAAGTCTAGGGGGAGGATGTGTGGCCTTTAGGTTCCTTCCTCCCCTAAACCAGGAGTGGGGGGGGTCTCTCTTCAGCCCCTCACCTAGTACTCGGCTTTGACTGACCACATGGAGAGGGGTCCCCCAGGCCTTTTGGCTAGGTAGACCAAGTTGAGCCTTGTGCCTCCAAGGGGGGGGGGGGGGTGGGAGCAGACAGGGCAAGGTCTTACTCTTTGGGGGGCTGGACAAGAGACACATGCACTTTTTTTTGTGCACTTTAGATGTTAGTTTTTTTTTTTTGTTTTTTTTTTGCACACCACCGCGAGAAAACAAAAAACTGCATTTTGGCCACTAGATGGAGCTGACAATCATAAGGAAATAAACCTATTAGACACATTATGGGGATTATTCAAGCCAGCTGTGTGACTGCTTATACAATACATAAAATAATACTTCATATTCCCATCGCACACAGTCCTGGGTGAACTCTCGAATTTGGGTGCTGCAGCAACAACCAGCTGGATACTGGTTCAAGTCACAGCGAAGATATTTGCCAGCACACCATGGAACGATATAAATGGCGTCCAAACGGATAGTTTATTGCATGATCACAACACAAGGAGAGTGCAACGTTTTGGAGTCACGCAGGACCCCTTCGTCAGGCATGGGATGACGAAGGGGTCCTGCGTGACTCCGAAACGTTGTACTCTCCTTGTGTTGTGATCATGCAATAAACTATCCATTTTGACTGCTTATACAGTCACATAGCAATTTTTTTTTACTAATAGACCCTGAGACCTCAGGAGGTAAAAATCAATCTGAATAAAAGGTATCAATGAATGATAGAGAGAAAAAAAGGGGGGGTGATGGATGGGTATAGGGGACAAAAAGGGGGGAAGGATGGGTATAGGGGACAAAAGGGGGGGAAGGATGGGTATAGGGGACAAAAGGGGGGGAGGATGGGTATAGGGGACAAAAGGGGGGGAAGGATGGGTATAGGGGACAAAAGGGGGGGAGGATGGGTATAGGGGACAAAAGGGGGGGAAGGACGGGTATAGGGAACAAAAGGGGGGGTATAGAGGACAAAAGGGGGTGGAATGGGTATAGGGGACAAAAGGTGGGGGGGAAGGATGGTTATAGGGGACAAAAGGGGGGGAAGGATGGGTATAGGGGACAAAAGGGGGGGAAGGATGGGTATAGGGGACAAAAGGGGGGGGGAAGGATGGGTATAGGGGAAAAAATGTTAGCTGTGGCCAATCACAGCTAATCAAAATAGTAAACACTGAATGACTAGTTTTCATTCTGAAAAAATGGTTGATTATAACTGTAAAATTAAGTTATAAGCAATCAGCAAAAAAAATTAAAAATCCTGATAACCTCCCCAGAGGTAGTAGTGTTACTATATATATATATGTGGAAAATACCATGCTAGAAAAATAATAAATAAATAATAAAAAACTAGCAGAAGCTCAAGACGCGAGATACACTTGGAAAAAAGGAGCTGCGCTAAAAAAATAATAAATTATTTTGTATTATATATTATTTATTTATTTATTATTTTATATATTATTAATTATTATTTTATATTATATATTTATTATTTTTTAGTAGTGTTACTATGGCAACACTTTATATGTAAAAAAAATTGTAAAGAAGAAAAAAAATGTCACTAGTCAGTCTTCCGGATCACGGCTACACCAGTTATAAGATGACGCTGTACTGCACTGATGACCGTATGTAAAAATTTTTTTACATTACTCTTAAAAACTCTTGCACATTTGCTGATCAATTTTTCTCATTCTGATCTTTTCCTCCTATCCCCTCCCCCCTTCCTCTTTTTTTTCGCCCTTTTCTCTTTCTTTTTAATTGTTACGTTCCTACTATATGCTTTAAAATGTTATTTATTGTATAAATTATATACATTATAATAGTTTATATTCTTAAAATTAGTAAAAATATTTATATATATATTTTTTTTACATGGGTACAGAATTGCATGACCGCACAATTGTCAGTTAAAGTAGCGCAGTGCCGTATCGCAAAAAGATAGCCTGGTCATAAAGGGAGGGGAGGGGTAAGGCCCCTTTCACACTTGTACGACCCAGTGTTGCCAACCCCCTGAAGTGAAATTTACTGGCAAGGATGCCAAAATTTCTGTACGGCACCAATTTCTTACTGGCAAAAATAATGAAGATTACTGGCAGAGCCGCATTTTTTACTGATGCTACAAAAAAGTACCTAAAATTACGGTTTTTAGTGCTAAACAGTGCAAATATCAATATTTCAACTATAAACACAGCTAATGCTAATATCAATGTGTTTAAGTTAAACAAAAGTAAAAAAAAAACATTTCTTCATTGACATGAAGGTTAGGATACTATAACCCAGCCAGCACAGGGTTCCCTCTTACATCAGAGTCTGCAGGGATCCCCCTTACAGTGCAAGGGAACTCTTATGTAAAGGGGAACGCTGCAGACCATGATGTAAGGGGGATCTCTGATGTGGAGGGGGCTCTGGTGAATAGAGACCACCTTCCACAGAGTGAATACACTAAGGTAAGGGGGGGTACTAATATAAGGGGGAAACCTTTATATCAGTGCCCCCTTACATTATTGTATTCATTCACCTCCTTACATCAGTGACCCCCCCCCTCAGAATGGCCTGGCGGAACTGTCACTTACCTCCTCTCGGGTGCACCGTGTGGGGCTCAGTCAGACGGCTCCAGCTTGGTGTCTCTGATCTCCTCTTCCCAGTCCACACGTCTGTTTCTTCCCGGGCCGTAACCCCCATCCCGGCAGCACTTCCACTCTTGACTCCTTTCTAGGATCCCCTCAGAGACTGTAGACATGACAAGAGATGGTCAGAGGCTGCGGACACACGATACAGGAGGGGGACAGAGACTGCAGACATACTACTGGAGGGGGACAGAGGCTGCGGACATACTACAGGAGGGGGACAGAGGCTGCAGACATACTACAGGAGGGGGACAGAGGCTGCGGACATACTACAGGAGGGGGACAGAGGCTGCGGACATACTACAGGAGGGGGACAGAGGCTGCAGACATACTACAGGAGGGGGACAGAGGCTGCAGACATACTACAGGAGGGGGACAGAGGCTGCAGACATACTACAGGAGGGGGACAGAGGCTGCGGACATACTACAGGAGGGGGACAGAGGCTGCGGACACACTACAGGAGGGGGACAGAGGCTGCGGACATACTACAGGAGGGGAACAGAGGCTGCGGACATACTACAGGAGGGGGACAGAGGCTGCGAACATACTACAGGAGGGGGACAGAGGCTGCGGACATACTACAGGAGGTGGACAGAGGTTGCAGACATACTACAGGAGGGGGACAGAGGCTGCGGACACACTACAGGAGGGGGACAGAGGCTGCGGACACACTACAGGAGGGGGACAGAGGCTGCGGACATACTACAGGAGGGGAACAGAGGCTGCGGACATACTACAGGAGGGGGACAGAGGCTGCGGACATACTACAGGAGGGGGACAGAGGCTGCGGACATACTACAGGAGGTGGACAGAGACTGCAGACACACTACAGGAGGGGGACAGAGGCTGCGGACATACTACAGGAGGAGGACAGAGGCTGCGGACATACTACAGGAGGGGGACAGAGGCTGCGGACACACTACAGGAGGGGGACAGAGGCTGCGGACACACTACAGGAGGGGGACAGAGACTGCAGACACACTACAGGAGGTGGACAGAGGCTGCGGACATACTACAGGAGGGGGACAGAGGCTGCGGACATACTACAGGAGGGGGACAGAGGCTGAGGACACACTACAGGAGGGGGACAGAGGCTGCGGACATACTACAGGAGGGGGACAGAGGCTGCGGACATACTACAGGAGGGGGACAGAGGCTGCGGACACACTACAGGAGGGGGACAGAGGCTGCGGACATACTACAGGAGGGGGACAGAGGCTGCGGACACACTACAGGAGGGGGACAGAGGCTGCGGACACACTACAGGAGGGGGACAGAGGCTGCGGACATACTACAGGAGGGGGACAGAGGCTGCGGACACACTACAGGAGGGGGACAGAGGCTGCGGACACACTACAGGAGGGGGACAGAGGCTGCGGACACACTACAGGAGGGGGACAGAGGCTGCGGACACACTACAGGAGGGGGACAGAGGCTGCGGACACACTACAGGAGGGGGACAGAGGCTACGGACATACTACAGGAGGGGGACAGAGGCTGCGGACATACTACAGGAGGGGGACAGAGGCTGCGGACATACTACAGGAGGGGGACAGAGGCTGCAGACATACTACAGGAGGGGGACAGAGGCTGCAGACATACTACAGGAGGGGGACAGAGGCTGCAGACATACTACAGGAGGGGGACAGAGGCTGCGGACATACTACAGGAGGGGGACAGAGGCTGCGGACACACTACAGGAGGGGGACAGAGGCTGCGGACATACTACAGGAGGGGAACAGAGGCTGCGGACATACTACAGGAGGGGGACAGAGGCTGCGAACATACTACAGGAGGGGGACAGAGGCTGCGGACATACTACAGGAGGTGGACAGAGGTTGCAGACATACTACAGGAGGGGGACAGAGGCTGCGGACACACTACAGGAGGGGGACAGAGGCTGCGGACACACTACAGGAGGGGGACAGAGGCTGCGGACATACTACAGGAGGGGAACAGAGGCTGCGGACATACTACAGGAGGGGGACAGAGGCTGCGGACATACTACAGGAGGGGGACAGAGGCTGCGGACATACTACAGGAGGTGGACAGAGACTGCAGACACACTACAGGAGGGGGACAGAGGCTGCGGACATACTACAGGAGGAGGACAGAGGCTGCGGACATACTACAGGAGGGGGACAGAGGCTGCGGACACACTACAGGAGGGGGACAGAGGCTGCGGACACACTACAGGAGGGGGACAGAGACTGCAGACACACTACAGGAGGTGGACAGAGGCTGCGGACATACTACAGGAGGGGGACAGAGGCTGCGGACATACTACAGGAGGGGGACAGAGGCTGAGGACACACTACAGGAGGGGGACAGAGGCTGCGGACATACTACAGGAGGGGGACAGAGGCTGCGGACATACTACAGGAGGGGGACAGAGGCTGCGGACACACTACAGGAGGGGGACAGAGGCTGCGGACATACTACAGGAGGGGGACAGAGGCTGCGGACACACTACAGGAGGGGGACAGAGGCTGCGGACACACTACAGGAGGGGGACAGAGGCTGCGGACATACTACAGGAGGGGGACAGAGGCTGCGGACACACTACAGGAGGGGGACAGAGGCTGCGGACACACTACAGGAGGGGGACAGAGGCTGCGGACACACTACAGGAGGGGGACAGAGGCTGCGGACACACTACAGGAGGGGGACAGAGGCTGCGGACACACTACAGGAGGGGGACAGAGGCTGCGGACACACTACAGGAGGGGGACAGAGGCTGCGGACACCACCATATTACTTCTGCACATCATCAGTGTGCTGTGTCCTCCTCCTGTGCCCCTTTCACCACTCCACAGGTCAGGGCAGCACTGTGCTGCCCTGACCTGTGAAGAGGTGAAAGGGACACAGGAACCAGAGGAGGATACAGCACACTGATGACGCTGTCCCCTTGTATCCCCCGTTTCACTGACCTTGAGTCCGTCCTCCTCACCCCTGGCTGGGCCCTGTCAGTGCTCCGCTCCGAGTCCTCCACCGACCACCTATGATGAGTACATGGCATGCACTCACTGCAGGTGTCCCGCCACTGCCGCCAGCCACTGTGGCCTTTTCAAAAATGGCGCCAGCGGCGCCATCACGTTGCTGCGTGCGCCGCCGCCGCCCGGCCGAGTTCTGAATGCGCTCGGCCGGCGCATTCGGAACGGCGCATGCGCAGTTGTATGGGCGCCGGTGCCCATAAACGGACTTTTACGTACAGCCCGAAAAAGGGGTTAAATCGCGGGCTGTACGTAAATCTACGTACGGTTGGCAACACTGGTACGACCTGAAAGTCGCATGACTTGGACACGACTTGAAGCAATGCCTGTGTAATCTTGGGCCTCAAGTTGCATCAAAGTCGGACCAAAGTATAGTGCAGGGACTATTTGAAGTCGCACAGATATGAACAGTACTCATTGGAAATCATGGGGTACGACTCGCCATACAAATTTGCAGTTCCAAGTCGCAGGACAAGTCACACAAATGTGAAAGGATCCTTAATGTTTCCGGAGGTGAGGTGGTTAGATTATATGCAGGGCTGGCCCAAGACATTGTGCTGCCCGGGTCCAAGAATGAAATGTTGCCTCCCCCCCTACAAAAAAAATCACACCCACCAAAATGCCCCAATATCCATTATATTATATAATGATAATTAAAACTAAAATTTAATTTATCAGGAAGTCAGATTTACATGCAACAGCACCTTGTCTATATGCAAAATTATGACATACCATTGTTATGTTCAATGGTAAATGGGCTAGGGTAGCATAGGGGCAGGCTAGGGCAGTGTTGCCAACCGTACGTAGATTTACGTACAGCCCGCAAATTTAACCCCTTTTTCGGGGTGTACGTTAAAGTCCGTTATGGGCACCGGCGCCCATAAAAAAGATGGCCGCGAGCCGGTCATACAACTGCGCATGCGCCGTTCCGAAAGCCGGCCGAGCTCAGGGAAACTTGTTCACGCTCGGCCGGGCGGCGCACACGCGGTAACGTGATGGCGCCGCTGGCGCCATTTTTGAAAAGGCCACAGCAGCTGGCGCGACACCTGTAGTGAGTGCATTGCATGCCATGCACTCATCATAGGTGGAGGAGGACTCGGAGCGAGCGGACTCGGAGCACTGACAGGGCCCAGGGCCCAGGGGTGAGGAGGACGGACTCGACTCGAGTTTCAAGGTCAGTGAAACTGGGGGGGATACAAGCGAGTGAGAGCCTGGCGTCCTGGGAGCCTGAAGCCGTGCCATGCAGGGGAGAAACTGATGTGCTCTGTCCACCACCATATTACTTCTCAAAATCATCAGTGTGTGCTGTGTCCTCCTCTGGTTCCTGTGCCCCTTTCACCTCTCCACAGGTCAGGGCAGCACAGTGCAGCACTGACCTGTGGAGTGGTGAAAGGGGCACAGGAGGAGGACACAGCACACTGATGATGTGGAGAAGTAATATGGTGGTGGACAGAGGAGGAGGCTACTGTGAGGGGGTGAGGAGGGCACCATCATGTCCACAGCCTGTCTCCACCGGCACCTCCTATAGTATGTCCGCAGCCTCTGTCCCCCTCCTGTAGTATGTCCGTAGCCTCTGTCCCCCTCCTCTATTATGTCCGCAGCCTCTGTCCCCCTCCTGTAGTATGTCCGCAGCCTCTGTCCCCCTCCTGTAGTATGTCCGCAGCCTCTGTCCCCCTCCTGTAGTATGTCCGCAGCCTCTGTCCCTCTCCTGTAGTATGTCCGCAGCCTCTGTCCCCCTCCTGTAGTATGTCCGCAGTCTCTGTCCCCCTCCTGTAGTGTGTCCGCAGTCTCTGTCCAGTGTCCACCTCCTGTAGTATGTCCGCAGCCTCTGTCCAGTGTCCACCTCCTGTAGTATGTCCACAGCCTCTGTCCAGTGTCCACCTCCTGTAGTATGTCCGCAGTCTCTGTCCCCCTCCTGTAGTATGTCCGCAGCCTCTGTCCACCTCATGTAGTATGTCCGCAGCCTCTGTCCACCTCCTGTCTTTTATCATGTCTGCAGTCTCTGAGGGGATCCTAGAAAGGAGTCAAGAGTGGAAGTGCAGCCGGGATGGGGGTTACGGCCCGGGAAGAAACAGACGTGTGGACTGGGGAGAGGAGATCAGAGCCACCAAGCTGGAGCCGTCTGACTGAGCCCCACACGGTGCACCCGAGAGGAGGTAAGTGACAGTTCCGCCAGGCCATTCTGAGGGGGGGGGGTCACTGATGTAAGGAGGTGAATGAATACAATAATGTAAGGGGGCACTGATATAAAGGTTTCCCCCTTATATTAGTACCCCCCCTTACCTTAGTGTATTCACTCTGTGGAAGGTGGTCTCTATTCACCAGAGCCCCCCTCCACATCAGGGTTCCCCCTTACATCATGATCTGCAGCGTTCCTCTTTACATAACAGTTCCCTTGCACTGTAAGGGGGATCCCTGCAGACTCTGATGTAAGAGGGAACTCTGTGTTGGCTGGATTATAGTAACCTAACCTTCATGTAAATTGAGAAAAAAGGTTTTTTTACTTTTGTTTAACTTAAACACATTGATATTAGCATTAGCTGTGTGTTTATAGTTGAAATATTGATATTTGCACTGTTTAGCACTAAAAACAGTGATTGTAGGTACTTTTTTGCAGTGTCAGTAAAAAATGCGGCTCTGCCAGAAATTTTCATGATTGTTGCCAGTAAAACATTGGTGCCGTACAGAAATTTTGGCATCCTTGCCAGTAAATTTCACTTCAGGGGGTTGGCAACACTGGGCTAGGGTAGTATATAGACAGGCTAGGGTAGCATAGGGGCAGGCTAGGGTAGTATATGGACAGGCTAGGGTAGCATAGGGGCAGTATAGGGACAGGCTAGGGTAGTACATAGACAGGCTTGGGTAATAAATAGACAGGCTAGGGTAGTAAATGGGCACGTTGGGGTAGTATATAGACAGGCTAGGATAGTATATGGACAGGCTAGGGTAATAAATGGGAACACCAGGGTAGTATATAGAGAGGCTAGGGTAGTATATGGACAGGCTAGTGTAGTATATAGACAGGCTAGGGTAGTTAATGTGCACGCTAGGGTAGTATATGGACAGGCTAAGGCAGTATAGGGGCAGGCTAGGGTAGTATATAGATAAGATAGGGTAGTATATGGACAGGCTAAGGCAGTATAGGGGCAGGCTAGGGTATTATATAGATAGGGTAGTATATGGACAGGCTAGGGTAGTTAATGTGCGCGCTAGAGTAGTATATGGACAGGCTAAGGCAGTATAGGGGCAGGCTAGGGTAGTATATAGATAGGATAGTATATGGACAGGCTAGGGTAGTTAATGTGCGCGCTAGGGTAGTATATGGACAGGCTAAGGCAGTATAGGGGCAGGCTAGGGTAGTATATAGATAGGGTAGTATATGGACAGGCTAGGGTAGTTAATGTGCACGCTAGGGTAGTATATGGACAGGCTAAGGCAGTATAGGGGCAGGCTAGGGTAGTATATAGATAGGGTAGTATATGGACAGACTAGGGTAGTTAATGTGCGCGCTAGGGTAGTATATGGACAGGCTAAGGCAGTATAGGGGCAGGCTAGAGTAGTATATAGATAAGATAGGGTAGTATATGGACAGGCTAAGGCAGTATAGGGCAGGCTAGGGTAGTATATGGACAGGATAGGGTAGTATATAGACAGGCTAGGGTAGTAAATGGGCACGCTAGGGTAGTATATAGAGAGGCTAGGGTAGTATAGGGGCAGGCTAGGGTAGTATATAGATAGGATAGGGTAGTATATAGAGAGGCTAGGGTAGTGCATAGACAGGCTTGGGTAGTACATAGACAGGCTACGGTAGTATATAGACAGGCTAGGGTAGTAAATAGGCACACTAGGGTAGTATATAGAGAGGCTAGGGTAGTATATGGACAGGCTAGTGTAGTATATAGACAGGCTAGGGTAGTTAATGGGCACACTAGAGTAGTATATAGAGAGGCTAGGGTAGTATATGGACAGGCAAGTGTAGTATATAGACAGGCTAGGGTAGTATGGGGGCAGGCTAGGGTAGTATATAGATAGGATAGGGTAGTATATAGACAGGCTAGGGTAGTATATAGACAGGCTAGGGTAGCATAGGGGCAGGCTAGGGTAGTATATGGACAGGCTAGGGTAGCAAAGGGGTAGTATAGGGACAGGCTAGGGTAGTACATAGACAGGCTTGGGTAATATATAGACAGGCTAGGGTAGTAAATGGGCACGCTAGGGTAGTATATAGACAGGCTAGGATAGTATATGGACAGGCTAGGGTAATAAATGGGAACACCAGGGTAGTATATAGAGAGGCTAGGGTAGTATATGGACAGGCTAGTGTAGTATATAGACAGGCTAGGGTAGTTAAAGTGCACGCTAGGGTAGTATATGGACAGGCTAAGGCAGTATAGGGGCAGGCTAGGGTAGTATATAGATAAGATAGGATAGTATATGGACAGGCTAAGGCAGTATAGGGGCAGGCTAGGGTAGTATATAGATAGGATAGGGTAGTATACGGACAGGCTAGGGTAGTATATGGACAGGCTAAGGCAGTATAGGGGCAGGCTAGGGTAGTATATAGATAAGATAGGGTAGTATATGGACAGGCTAAGGCAGTATAGGGCAGGCTAGGGTAGTATATGGACAGGATAGGGTAGTATATAGACAGGCTAGGGTAGTAAATGGGCACGCTAGGGTAGTATATAGAGAGGCTAGGGTAGTATAGGGGCAGGCTAGGGTAGTATATAGATAGGATAGGGTAGTATATAGAGAGGCTAGGGTAGTACATAGACAGGCTTGGGTAGTATATAGACAGGCTTGGGTAGTATATAGACAGGCTAGGGTAGTAAATGGGCACACTAGGGTAGTATATAGAGAGGCTAGGGTAGTATATAGACAGGCTAGGGTAGTTAATGGGCACGCTAGGGTAGTATATGGACAGGCTAAGGCAGTATAGGGGCAGGCTAGGGTAGTATATAGATAGGATAGGGTAGTATATGGACAGGCTAGGCTAGTATATAGAGAGGCTAGGGCAGTATAGGGCCAGGCTGGGGTAGTATATAGAGAGGCTAGGGCAGTATAGGGATGGGCTAGGGTAGTATAGGGACAGGTGGAGCGGCACGGGGGGCAGTTGTCATCGCGACACACAAAACTGCTGGAAAATATAAATCTTGGTCGTCAATTAGCTGGGTAAACAGAAGAGAAGGAGAGGTGGCCGTGGTTCAATTTGCTGCCCCTCTCAAAGTGCTGCCTGGGTCCAATGGACCCACTGGGACCCATGGTAGGGCCGGCCCTGATTATATAGGTTCCAATGGCCTAGTTCATACTGGTGCGGTCAGTTCCAGTGCGTACCAGCGCAGAAAAAAAAAAAAAAAAGTAGAACGTGCTGCCCAAAAAAAGAGGGAATAAACGCATTCCAGACCACCCCTCATTGCGCTTTGCAGCAGGGCGGAAATGATTATTTGTAGCGACTTTACAAATACTTTGATCCAAATGTCTCCGCTTGAGTCACTGATAAGGACGGCGATGCCGCTGCAGAGACGGGCGACTGAGGCGGCGGAGTACGGATGCCGCAGTCTGCCGCTCAGGAGCCAGAACCTCGCCTGATTACAGCCGGGCTGCCAGGAGACTCCATCGCCCTCTCCCGCCGGTAGTGATGAGCCGAACACCCCCGGGTTCGGTTCGCACCAGAACCCGCGAACGGACCGAAAGTTCGTACGAACATTAGAACCCTATTAAATACAATGGATGCGAACGTTCGAATTCTAAAGTGCTAATTATAACGACTATTATGCATGTTATTGTCCTAAAAAGGGTTTGGGAACCCGGGTTCTGCACCAGGGGACATGTATCAATGCAAAAAGAAGTTTTAAAAACGGTCGTTTTTCGGGAGCAGTCATTTTAATGATGCATAAAGTGAAAAAAAAAAAGTCAAATATTCCTTTAAATATCGTACCTGGGGGGTGTCTAAAGTATGCCTGTGAAGTGCCACGTGTTTCCCGTGTTTAGAACTATCCCTGCACAAAATGACACTTCTAAAGGAAAAAAAAGCCATTTAAAACTGCTTGCGGCTTTAATGTAATGTCTGGTCCCGGTAATATGGATGAAAATCTTTAATAAAAATGGCATAGCTACCCCATGACCCCCCCCCCCCCCCTACCCCAGCCCATTACCAGCCCCTTTGGGTCTTGTATGGATATTAAGGGGAACCCCGCACATAAAATAAAAAAGGCCCTATATACTCTGAACAGCCGTATACAGGCGGTGCATACAAGACAGGGACTGTAGGTTTGTTCTTATGTAGAATCTGTTTGTAATTTTGAACAGGTACATTGTTGAAGTGTAGCTCCAGCCCAAAAATCTATTTTTAAACTTTTTGGAAAACATAGGTAAGGGTTATCACCCCTGTAACATTTGTTTTGCTGTCTGTGCCCCTGTTCAGAACATTTCACCTCACTTTCCGTCCCAATGACAACTGTTTTTGAAATGTGGTGTTTTTCTTGAAACAAGGATTGCTGATAAAGCATCAGTACAGAGGAGACACCTTTCTCCCATATTAATTCTTACAGGAGAGAATTTTCCTTCCTAGTGGTAGATTTCCTCTTACTTCCTGTTGTCTTCTTGCGTTTGCAAGTAGGAGTCGTTTGTAAGTTGGATGTTTGAAAGTAGGGACCTGCCGTATATACTCTGCAGAAATAGGCCCCTTAGTTGTTGGTGTTGGCACAACACTGTAAGCACTCACAGTTACTCTTGGTTGGTGCTGGAACGCCCTGCTGTCAACTATTATATCAGGAATTTTAATTACATATAATTGTTGAACAGTGGTAGTAAAAATTGGGCCTTTGATGGTGGTGCTGGTGCCACAACACTGTAAGCCCTGACAGTTACTCTTGGTGGGTGCAGCAATGGGCCCTGCTGTGAATTATTAGATCAAGAATTGTAATTGCATGCCCCTGTTGAACAGGGGCTGAAAAATTGGGCCTTTCGTGGTGGTGGTGGTGGTGGTGGTGTTGCCACAACACTGTAAGCCCTTAGAGTTACTCTTGGTGGGTGCAGGAATGGGCCCTGCTGTGAATTATTAGATCAAGAATTGTAATTACATGCCCCTTTTGAACAGGGGCTGAAAAATTGGGCCTTTCGTGGTGGTGGTGGTGGTGGTGGCGTTGCCACAACACTGTAAGCCCTCAGAGTTACTCTTGGTGGGTGCAGCAATGGGCCCTGCTGTGAATTATTAGATCAAGAATTGTAATTGCATGCCCCTGTTGAACAGGGGCTGAAAAATTGGGCCTTAGGCACTGGTGGCACAACACTACAACCCCTCACAGATACTGTACTTGGAGCACAGCAATGAGCCCTGTTGCAAAGTATTGCTTCAAAAATTGTAATGACACGCCCCTGTTAAACAGGGGCTGAAAAATTGGGCCTTAGGCACTGGTGCCACAACACTCCAACCCCTCACAGATACTGTACTTGGAGCACAGCAATGAGCCCTATGGCAAATTATTGCTAAAAAAATTGTAATTACACGCCCCTGTAAAACAGGGGCTGAAAAATTGGGCCTTAGCCACTGGTGGCGGCACCCATAAACAAAAATGATCTTCCAAGCTATCATCATCAATCGTATCATTGAGGACTCGGAGGAGGAGGATAGCCAGTCAACATAACAGCACAGGCACTCAGCATCAGCATCAGTCTTGAAGGGATGTGACATGTTAAAATCAATTAGTCTGTTATATCAGCATCAGGTGTGTGGTAGCTGGTGGTGATCCAAGACTGGTTCATCTTGATGAAAGTCAGTCGATCAACCGAGTCGGTGGACAGGCGCACCCTGTGATCCGTGACAAATCCTCCAGCAGCACTGAATGTGCGTTCCGAAAGAACGCTGGATGCAGGACAGGCCAGTAGCTCAATTGCATACTGTGCAAGCTCTGGCCAGTGATCCATCCTCAAGACCCAGTAAGCCAGAGGATTTTCGGTGGGGAAGGTGTCCAAGTCTGACCTTGCCCCTAGATATTCCTGCACCATGTTTATCAGACGCTGGCGATGGTTGCTGGAACCGATCATACTTTGGGGCTGCGGACTAAAGAATTGTCTGAACGCATCGGTCAGACGGCCACCTTCCCCACCGCTCCTTCTTTGACTGGCCGAAGCCTCAGCAACTCGTTGTCCAGGACCAGGAGTTTGTAACCTCCCAGTCTCTGGGAACGCGTTGCACAGACCTTTCTGCAAGGCCTCCCGGAGTTGTCTCATCCTCTGCTCCCTCTGCGAAGGTAACATAAGGTCCGCAACCTTACCCTTGTACCGTGGATCAAGGAGAGTGGCCAGCCAGTAATGGTCCCTCTCCTTGATCCGAAGAATACGAGGATCCTTCCGCAGACTTTGCAGGATCAGGGAGGCCATGCAGCGTAGGTTTGCTGAGGCATTCGCTCCGGAGTCCTCTGGGTCACTAAGGACGACATGATCCGCAGCCACCTCCTCCCAGCCACGTACAAGTCCACTGGTTTCTTGGGACTGTAAATCATCCCTAAAAGACTGCTGCTGATGATGCTGAGTGCCAGCCTCCACCTCCATGCTGACACAATCCTCCTCCTCCTCCTCCTCCTCCTCCTCCTCTTCCTCTTCCTGTGCGATGGGTGGGACAGAAGGAACACTGTCTGGGTAAAGGGGGCCTTGAGAGGCAAGGAAGTCCTCCTCTTCCTGCCTCTGTTCTGCCTCAAGTGCCCTGTCCATTATTCCACGCAGCGTGTGCTCCAACAGGTGGACAAGAGGTACAGTGTCACTGATGCATGCACTGTCACTGCTCACCATCCTCGTGGCCTCCTCAAATGGTGCCAGGACAGTGCATGCATCCCTGATCATGCCCCACTGGCGTGGAGAAAAAAAACCAAGCTCCCCTGACCCTGTCCTGGTGCCGTAGTCGCACAGGTACTCATTGATGGCCCTCTGCTGCGTGTGCAGCCGCTGCAGCATGGCCAACGTTGAGTTCCACCTGGTGGGCATGTCACATATAAGGCGGTTCTTGGGCAGGTTCAACTCCTTTTGCAGCTCAGCCAGGCGAGCACTGGCATTATAAGATCTGCGGAAATGCACACAGACTTTCCTGGCCTGCCTCAGGACATCCTGTAAGCCCGGGTACCTGCCCAAGAACCGCTGCACCACCAGGTTAAGGACGTGAGCCACACAGGGCACATGGGTCAGTTGTCCCTGTCGGAGGGCGGAGAGGAGGTTGGTGCCATTGTCGCAAACCACCATTCCTGGCTTAAGCTGGCATGGCGTCAACCACCTCTCGGCCTGGCCCTGCAGAGCAGACAGGACCTCTGCCCCAGTGTGGCTTCTGTCCCCCAAACACACCAGCGCAAGCACGGCATGGCATCTTTTTGCCTGCGTACTTGCGTAGCCCCGTGAACGGCTACGGAGCACCGCTGGTTCATAGGACAAACCACAGGAAGAGGCCATGGAGGAAGAAGAAGAGGAGGGGGTGGAGGAGAGAGGTGTGTCACAACCAGTAGTAGCATTTTGGAGGCGTGGCGGTGGAACAACCTCCAACACTACTGCACCTTGTCCTGCATCCTTCCCAGCTGCCAAAAGAGTGACCCAATGGGCCGTGAAAGAAAGGTAACGTCCCTGTCCATGCCTGCTGGACCATGAGTCAGCGGTAATATGCACCTTACCGCTGACCGCCCTGTCCAGCGAGGCCAAGACATTGCCTTCCACATGCCGGTAGAGAGCCGGAATAGCCTTCCGTGAGAAAAAGTGGCGTTTGGGAACCTGCCACTGAGGAACCGCACATTGCACAAACTCACGGAAGGGGGCCGAGTCTACCAACTGAAAAGGCAGCAGTTGAAGCGCTAGCAATTTAGCCAAGCTAGCATTCAACCGCTGGGCATGTGGATGGCTGGGAGTGAACTTCTTTCGACGGTCCAGCAGCTGGGGCAGGGAAATTTGCCTGCTAGAATCGGACGTCGGTGTACTGCTAGCAGAGTGGCCGCAAGTACTTGGCTGTGACACACCTAATTCTACACCTTCATTCCTCTCAGTGCATGTTTCAGAGAGGACTGAAGTTATAGTGGGGTTGGAGATCCCAGCTGATGCGGTGCAAGGAGAGGTCCGCTTTGTTCTTTGGTGTGGGTCTTTGAGGTAGGCTTGCCAACGAGCTGCATGGCAGGTCAACATATGTCTGGTCAGGCATGTGGTACCCAAGCGGCTGATGTTTTGGCCACGCGATATACGCTTGAGACATATGTTGCAAACAGCAGCTGTGCGATCTGATGCACTAGACTCAAAAAAGGCCCACACCAAGGAACTTTTTGAATGACGGGCAGAGGCTGCGCCCTGCACAGGCGGAGCTCTGCGGTGTGATTCCGTCGGTGTACTGCCCTTACGCTGGCCACCAAAGGGCATCCTGCCTCGTTGGAGATGTGCCTCCTCCTCATCCTCCTCCTCCTCCTCTCTCCTATTAGGCACCCACGTGGAGTCAGTGACCTCATCATCCCCTCCCTCCTCATCACTGGAGCCAATCTGGCAGTATGCTGCAGCTGCTGGAACATGACTGCCAGATTGGTGTCCTTCTTGAGCATCCCCTCTGTCTGCTCTCACGCTACTGCCTTCCTGTAGCTGGGTTTCATCATCAGACCCTTCGAAACGCTGGGCATCCTCCTGGAGCATGTACCCAACACTGTGCTCAAACAGTTCGGGGGACTCCTCAGGAGGAGGACATGGTGGGTCTAGGGAAGGAGTGACTGATGATGAGTCTGACATTGATACCAGGGAAGAGGACGCTTTGGCAGCTGCTTTGCCAGTACCCTGAGCCTGGGTGAGAGAGGATGAGGAGGAGGAGGAGGGCTTGGTCATCCACTCTACCAAGTCTTCGGCATGATGTGGCTCAACATGTCCAGCTGCCGAAAAGAAGGACAAGCGTGTCCCATGGCCATGTGCTGATGACAATGCACCGCGTCCACGACCAGCACTGTTGCCCCCAGACACAGAGCCTGCTTGCCCTCTTTTATTGCCTCCTGACTGTCTGCCTCTCCTTGTTTGCCTTCCAGACATTCTAATAGATGGCCTGCAGGGAGATGGGAAAAAAGCAATAAGGGCTACCTTCAGGTGTCCTTCTCTGTCCCTTTACTTAAGGATTTCTAAATATGGTTGAGGATTATTGCTTTTGCACAGAATAGCACAACGACAATTTCCCTGACTGTCCAAAAAACAAGGATTTCAAAGATGGTTGATGAGGAATGCTTTAGCACACTATAGCACAAGGAGAATTCCCCTCACTTTCCTTCTTTGTCCCTAGAAACAAGGACTGGCACAGTGAAAGAAACTGACACTCTCCCTACCTAGAGTTTTCTGTCCCTAGAAAAAATGTTTTTTTAAAGCACACTATAGCACAAGGAGAATTCCCCTCACTTTCCTTCTTTGTCCCTAGAAACAAGGACTGGCACAGTGAAAGAAACTGACACTCTCCCTACCTAGAGTTTTCTGTCCCTAGAAAAAAATGTTTTTTTAAAGCACACTATAGCACAAGGAGAATTCCCCTCACTTTCCTTCTTTGTCCCTAGAAACAAGGACTGGCACAGTGAAAGAAACTGACACTCTCCCTACCTAGAGTTTTCTGTCCCTAGAAAAAATGTTTTTTTAAAGCACACTATAGCACAAGGAGAATTCCCCTCACTTTCCTTCTTTGTCCCTAGAAACAAGGACTGGCACAGTGAAAGAAACTGACACTCTCCCTACCTAGAGTTTTCTGTCCCTAGAAAAAATGTTTTTTTAAAGCACACTATAGCACAAGGAGAATTCCCCTCACTTTCCTTCTTTGTCCCTAGAAACAAGGACTGGCACAGTGAAAGAAACTGACACTCTCCCTACCTAGAGTTTTCTGTCCCTAGAAAAAAATGTTTTTTTAAAGCACACTATAGCACAAGGAGAATTCCCCTCACTTTCCTTCTTTGTCCCTAGAAACAAGGACTGGCACAGTGAAAGAAACTGACACTCTCCCTACCTAGAGTTTTCTGTCCCTAGAAAAAATGTTTTTTTAAAGCACACTATAGCACAAGGAGAATTCCCCTCACTTTCCTTCTTTGTCCCTAGAAACAAGGACTGGCACAGTGAAAGAAACTGACACTCTCCCTACCTAGAGTTTTCTGTCCCTAGAAAAAATGTTTTTTTAAAGCACACTATAGCACAAGGAGAATTCCCCTCACTTTCCTTCTTTGTCCCTAGAAACAAGGACTGGCACAGTGAAAGAAACTGACACTCTCCCTACCTAGAGTTTTCTGTCCCTAGAAAAAATGTTTTTTTAAAGCACACTATAGCACAAGGAGAATTGCCCTCACTTGCCTTCTTTGTCCCTAGAAACAAGGACTGGCACAGTGAAAGAAACTGACACTCTCCCTACCTACAGTTTTCTGTCCCTAGAAAAAATGTTTTTTTAAAGCACACTATAGCACAAGGAGAATTCCCCTCACTTTCCTTCTTTGTCCCTAGAAACAAGGACTGGCACAGTGAAAGAAACTGACACTCTCCCTACCTAGAATTTTCTGTCCCTAGAAAAAATGTTTTTTTAAAGCACACTATAGCACAAGGAGAATTCCCCTCACTTTCCTTCTTTGTCCCTAGAAACAAGGACTGGCACAGTGAAAGAAACTGACACTCTCCCTACCTAGAGTTTTCTGTCCCTAGAAAAAATGTTTTTTTAAAGCACACTATAGCACAAGGAGAATTCCCCTCACTTTCCTTCTTTGTCCCTAGAAACAAGGACTGGCACAGTGAAAGAAACTGACACTCTCCCTACCTACAGTTTTCTGTCCCTAGAAAAAATGTTTTTTTAAAGCACACTATAGCACAAGGAGAATTCCCCTCACTTTCCTTCTTTGTCCCTAGAAACAAGGACTGGCACAGTGAAAGAAACTGACACTCTCCCTACCTACAGTTTTCTGTCCCTAGAAAAAATGTTTTTTTAAAGCACACTATAGCACAAGGAGAATTCCCCTCACTTTCCTTCTTTGTCCCTAGAAACAAGGACTGGCACAGTGAAAGAAACTGACACTCTCCCTACCTAGAGTTTTCTGTCCCTAGAAAAAATGTTTTTTTAAAGCACACTATAGCACAAGGAGAATTCCCCTCACTTGCCTTCTTTGTCCCTAGAAACAAGGACTGGCACAGTGAAAGAAACTGACACTCTCCCTACCTACAGTTTTCTGTCCCTAGAAAAAATGTTTTTTTAAAGCACACTATAGCACAAGGAGAATTCCCCTCACTTTCCTTCTTTGTCCCTAGAAACAAGGACTGGCACAGTGAAAGAAACTGACACTCTCCCCACCTACAGTTTTCTGTCCCTAGAAAAAATGTTTTTTTAAAGCACACTATAGCACAAGGAGAATTCCCCTCACTTTCCTTCTTTGTCCCTAGAAACAAGGACTGGCACAGTGAAAGAAACTGACACTCTCCCTACCTAGAGTTTTCTGTCCCTAGAAAAAAATGTTTTTTTAAAGCACACTATAGCACAAGGAGAATTCCCCTCACTTTCCTTCTTTGTCCCTAGAAACAAGGACTGGCACAGTGAAAGAAACTGACACTCTCCCTACCTAGAGTTTTCTGTCCCTATAAAAAATGTTTTTTTAAAGCACACTATAGCACAAGGAGAATTCCCCTCACTTTCCTTCTTTGTCCCTAGAAACAAGGACTGGCACAGTGAAAGAAACTGACACTCTCCCTACCTAGAGTTTTCTGTCCCTAGAAAAAATGTTTTTTTAAAGCACACTCTAGCACAAGGAGAATTCCCCTCACTTTCCTTCTTTGTCCCTAGAAACAAGGACTGGCACAGTGAAAGAAACTGACACTCTCCCTACCTACAGTTTTCTGTCCCTAGAAAAAATGTTTTTTTAAAGCACACTATAGCACAAGGAGAATTCCCCTCACTTTCCTTCTTTGTCCCTAGAAACAAGGACTGGCACAGTGAAAGAAACTGACACTCTCCCTACCTAGAGTTTTCTGTCCCTAGAAAAAAATGTTTTTTTAAAGCACACTATAGCACAAGGAGAATTCCCCTCACTTTCCTTCTTTGTCCCTAGAAACAAGGACTGGCACAGTGAAAGAAACTGACACTCTCCCTACCTACAGTTTTCTGTCCCTAGAAAAAATGTTTTTTTAAAGCACACTATAGCACAAGGAGAATTCCCCTCACTTTCCTTCTTTGTCCCTAGAAACAAGGACTGGCACAGTGAAAGAAACTGACACTCTCCCTACCTAGAGTTTTCTGTCCCTAGAAAAAAATGTTTTTTTAAAGCACACTATAGCACAAGGAGAATTCCCATCACTTTCCTTCTTTGTCCCTAGAAACAAGGACTGGCACAGTGAAAGAAACTGACACTCTCCCTACCTAGAGTTTTCTGTCCCTAGAAAAAATGTTTTTTTAAAGCACACTATAGCACAAGGAGAATTCCCCTCACTTTCCTTCTTTGTCCCTAGAAACAAGGACTGGCACAGTGAAAGAAACTGACACTCTCCCTACCTACAGTTTTCTGTCCCTAGAAAAAATGTTTTTTTAAAGCACACTATAGCACAAGGAGAAATCCCCTCACTTTCCTTATTTGTCCCTAGAAACAAGGACTGGCACAGTGAAAGAAACTGACACTCTCCCTACCTACAGTTTTCTGTCCCTAGAAAAAATGTTTTTTTAAAGCACACTATAGCACAAGGAGAATTCCCCTCACTTTCCTTCTTTGTCCCTAGAAACAAGGACTGGCACAGTGAAAGAAACTGACACTCTCCCTACCTACAGTTTTCTGTCCCTAGAAAAAATGTTTTTTTAAAGCACACTATAGCACAAGGAGAATTCCCCTCACTTTCCTTCTTTGTCCCTAGAAACAAGGACTGGCACAGTGAAAGAAACTGACACTCTCCCTACCTAGAGTTTTCTGTCCCTAGAAAAAATGTTTTTTTAAAGCACACTATAGCACAAGGAGAATTCCCCTCACTTGCCTTCTTTGTCCCTAGAAACAAGGACTGGCACAGTGAAAGAAACTGACAGTCTCCCTACCTACAGTTTTCTGTCCCTAGAAAAAATGTTTTTTTAAAGCACACTATAGCACAAGGAGAATTCCCCTCACTTTCCTTCTTTGTCCCTAGAAACAAGGACTGGCACAGTGAAAGAAACTGACACTCTCCCCACCTACAGTTTTCTGTCCCTAGAAAAAATGTTTTTTTAAAGCACACTATAGCACAAGGAGAATTCCCCTCACTTTCCTTCTTTGTCCCTAGAAACAAGGACTGGCACAGTGAAAGAAACTGACACTCTCCCTACCTAGAGTTTTCTGTCCCTAGAAAAAAATGTTTTTTTAAAGCACACTATAGCACAAGGAGAATTCCCCTCACTTTCCTTCTTTGTCCCTAGAAACAAGGACTGGCACAGTGAAAGAAACTGACACTCTCCCTACCTAGAGTTTTCTGTCCCTATAAAAAATGTTTTTTTAAAGCACACTATAGCACAAGGAGAATTCCCCTCACTTTCCTTCTTTGTCCCTAGAAACAAGGACTGGCACAGTGAAAGAAACTGACACTCTCCCTACCTAGAGTTTTCTGTCCCTAGAAAAAATGTTTTTTTAAAGCACACTATAGCACAAGGAGAATTCCCCTCACTTTCCTTCTTTGTCCCTAGAAACAAGGACTGGCACAGTGAAAGAAACTGACACTCTCCCTACCTACAGTTTTCTGTCCCTAGAAAAAATGTTTTTTTAAAGCACACTATAGCACAAGGAGAATTCCCCTCACTTTCCTTCTTTGTCCCTAGAAACAAGGACTGGCACAGTGAAAGAAACTGACACTCTCCCTACCTACAGTTTTCTGTCCCTAGAAAAAATGTTTTTTTAAAGCACACTATAGCACAAGGAGAATTCCCCTCACTTTCCTTCTTTGTCCCTAGAAACAAGGACTGGCACAGTGAAAGAAACTGACACTCTCCCTACCTAGAGTTTTCTGTCCCTAGAAAAAAATGTTTTTTAAAGCACACTATAGCACAAGGAGAATTCCCATCACTTTCCTTCTTTGTCCCTAGAAACAAGGACTGGCACAGTGAAAGAAACTGACACTCTCCCTACCTAGAGTTTTCTGTCCCTAGAAAAAATGTTTTTTTAAAGCACACTATAGCACAAGGAGAATTCCCCTCACTTTCCTTCTTTGTCCCTAGAAACAAGGACTGGCACAGTGAAAGAAACTGACACTCTCCCTACCTACAGTTTTCTGTCCCTAGAAAAAATGTTTTTTTAAAGCACACTATAGCACAAGGAGAATTCCCCTCACTTTCCTTCTTTGTCCCTAGAAACAAGGACTGGCACAGTGAAAGAAACTGACACTCTCCCTACCTAGAGTTTTCTGTCCCTAGAAAAAATGTTTTTTTAAAGCACACTATAGCACAAGGAGAAATCCCCTCACTTTCCTTATTTGTCCCTAGAAACAAGGACTGGCACAGTGAAAGAAACTGACACTCTCCCTACCTACAGTTTTCTGTCCCTAGAAAAAATGTTTTTTTAAAGCACACTATAGCACAAGGAGAAATCCCCTCACTTTCCTTCTTTGTCCCTAGAAACAAGGACTCGCACAGTAAAACACACTGACACTCTCCCTACCTATCCTTCTCTTTCCCTAAACTAAAGGAATCCAGGTTAAGCAAGAAAGAAATAAATGTCACTGTCCCTGCCTATGCTTGTCTTTCCCTGCTCCGGAACACACTACACTAGGCCGCCGTGCTGGCGGCCTTTTATAGTGTGGGGCGTGTACTAAACACCCTCAGCAATAATTGGCCACAGGCATCCTGCCTGTGGCCAATCATTGCTCTCCTCGCTGCCGGCGCTGTGATTGGCCAAGCATGCGGGGTCACAGTGCATGCTTGGCCAATCACAGCGCCTGGATGACACTGCGATGGCGTAGTGCATTGTGGGCCGTTCACGTCACTCGAATTTGGTGCGAACGGCCCAAATCGTTCGATCTTCGTCGAACGATCGAACAGCCGATGTTCGAGTCGAACGTATGTTCGACTCGAACACGAAGCTCATCCCTACCCGCCGGATGGCGAGCCCCATTTGCATGTAATGAATGTGGATAAGGACATGCAGAATAGCGACAGAGCGATCCCAGGGGAGGGAGACCGTAAGCTGCAGCGCCGGAGCCGCCGAGATTCACATTCTTGGGGGAAATGATAAAACATTTGAATATTCTAATCTTTGTCACTCAGCCCGTCTTCATTACATCCGAAGAGGAGGGTTGGCGCTGATGACACAAAAACAAAAACCAGATCCGTTCTATACACACAGCTGTTGATATCAAACGGCGAATAATTTTCTGGATTTTACGACTTAACCCCTTCGCTGCCAAAGCCGTTTTTGCATTTTTCGCACAAATGTTAAAAAAAAAAATGTAACCCCTTCAATACCGGCCATTTTTGCCCCAAATATTTTACCAATTTTCAGCTTTCAGCGCTGTCGCACTTTGAATGACAATTGCGCAGTCATGTAACACTGTATAGACATGTGCAGAACGAAAAAATTTGTTTAGTTTCGATTAGTTATTTACATAAATTCGATTAGTTCAATTCGTTTTCGGAATTCGTTTAGTTTTTTTCTTATCCAAATCGATTTGAATTTTCGAAATTCGAATTAATTCGAATAGTTTTCGCATCAGTTTTCGAATTCGAAAAGTTACCGAATTTGAATAGTTTCGAATTCGAAAAATGTTTTCAAATTTCCAAAGACAATAAAATAGAATAGAAAATAAAGGAATAGAATTGAAAAAAATAGAATAGAAAAGAATATAACAGAAAAAAAAAGAATAGAATAGCATAAAAAAATAGAATAAAATAGAATATAACCATCTTCCTATTGTAATCTATCCTTTTCTATTCTATTATTTTATTTTCTATTCTATTATTTTCTATTAAAATTCTAATTTATTCTGTTTGAAATTCAAATTTCGGAAGATGGTTATATTCTTTCTATTGTATTCTATTCTAATCTGTTGTTTTTTCTATACTATTCTGTTATTTTCTATTCTATTCTAGATTCAAATCTATTATTTTCTATTCTATTTAAATTCAAATTGATTCTATTAGAATTTTGGGAAATGGTTATATTCTTTCTATTCTATTGTTTTTTTAATTCTATTCTTTTCTATTCTATTATAGTTTATTCAATTTTTTTTTCTTTTCTTTTCTTTTTTGTTCTGTTGTACTCTATTGTATTCTGTTCTTTTATTTTCTGTTATATTCTTTTCTATTCTATTCTTTTTTTTTCTATTCTGTTTTATTCTATTATGAAATTCAAAAACTATTCGAATTTGAAAACTATTCTAATTCAAATTTGAAAACTATTCTAATTCAAATTTGAAAACTATTCTAATTCGAAAACTATTCGAAATTGATTCGAAAATTATTGGAATCAAATTTTTTTTCGTTATTTCGGATTCGTTTAAATTCGGTACTATTGTAATCCGGAAATTCAAATACATTCGAATTTCCGAAAAACAAAAATTTGTCCGAATTTCAATTCGGAACTAAACGAACTGCACATGTCTAACACTGACCCATATGACATTTTTATAATTTTTTTCACACAAATAGAACCTTCTTTTGGTGGTATTTAATCACCACTGGTTTTTTTTTTTTTTTGCTAAATAAATTAAAAAAGGCCAAAAAGTTTGAAAAAAAGCTAATTTTTCTTTGTTTCTGTTATAACATTTTGCAAATAAATAATCTTTCTTCATAAATTTAGGCCAAAATATATTCTGCTACATTTCTTTAGTGAAAATAACCGAAATCAGTGAATATTATTCATTCTGTAGGAAAGTTATGGAGTCCACAAACTATGGGATATATGTCTGAAAATCGATCAATCCTGATGTACTGACGGCCGATCTCAATTCTTGAGACTCAAAAACGCCCAGGACAGTACAAATACCCCACAAAATTACAGTAGACAGTCTGAGGTATTTAGTAAGATGTGTTTTTTGAAGTTGTAATTTTTTGTCACAATTTTTGGGAAAATTAAGAATTGTTTTTACATTTTTTTTTTTCACACTTTAAAAAAAAGATTATTTTCACCTACTGTCATCAGTACAGTACAGCATCATCATATAACTGGTGATCAGGGACACTGACTGGTAGCAGTATGTTGATGTACAATGTTTTTATTATATTCTATTACATTTTTCTTCTTTTTTTGCATTTTTTTTTTCAACACACTTTTTTTTTTTCTATTTTTTTTTTTTTTAAAAATCAGATTTTTTTTAACACACTGTGACCAACTCTGGGAAAGTGATCAGTATTTTTTTTCCCTTTTCTTTTATTTATACATTGTAAAAAAAAACAAAAAAAAAAAAACCTTTTTAATTATTTTTTGTTACATTTTCTTTTTTTATTTAACACATTCTGTGACAAAAGCAATACAGTATTACCAACACTGTACTACTCTAGGTAAGTGATTAGGGCTTTTTTTCCCCCACAAATTCTGATTGCTTATACTAGTGAATTTCACTGTTATAAGCAACCTTTATAACTGAATGAAACTGATTCATTCAGTGTATATTGTTGTGATTAGCTGTGATTGGCCACAGCTAATCACATAGTACAGATGGGTTGTGATTGGCCCTGCCTGTACCATGTGATTACTGTGACCAATCACAGCTAGCAACACAATTGTATACAATGAATGGCCTGAATCAAAGCCATTCATTGTTTACAATTGTCATTTGACCTGCTGTGATTGGTCACAGCGATCACATGGTACCTGCAGTGTGCCGCCACACTGATCAGTCATCGGTGGTGTCCGGTGGACACAGCCAGTGACAGATCGCGCCGCAGTCATATGATGTCCACCCGGAATGACGAATATCCCACCCAGCCGCTGGGCAGGAAGTAGTTAAATTGTCAGGAAATGACATTTCATTGCCAGCTTCTTTAAAAAAAAAAAGCACATAGACCCCTCCAAAGGTCCCCCACAATACATAGCATGCCCTCTGATCCCCCACAAGCATAACACACAGAGGCATGACTAGAACCCACTGCAGTGACGGAATGCCAGGGCCCGGTCGCAAGTGAGACCTTTGCAACCCTGGTTGTTCCGCCACTGTTGTCAGTAGTTTTTTTATTTTTGTTATTTTTTTTTTCTTAATTATTTTTTAACATTTTTTTATTTTTTAATAATTTACAAAAATTTTTTTTTTTACAATTTTTTTTAGGAGCCCCGTTGGGGAGCTTTTGTGAGATATCGGGGGTCTAAACAGACCTCTAATGTTTCACCTTTGAGACATAGAAAGGAGATTATGGACACATCCCTCAATCTCTTTTTCTGCAGCCTCAGCTGCACAGAATTCATGGACAGGAATAGCTCTGTACAGCTGCTTCCTGTTCATTCACAAACTGAAGCATAATAAACACAGTGTTTACTATGCCTCAGTTATGAATGGATAGAGTCAGTGATTGGTACGGATCACTGACTCTAAAGCGGGAAATCTTTTTTTTTTTTTAGCTTGCATGCAAAGTATTTGTAGATCACCAATTAGTACTCACGTGTTTGGTGATTTTTAACCTCCCCTGTCTTTTTTCTGGCAAAAGATGCCCTTTTAAAATCAGCCGTCTGAATTTTCCATTTTGCTTGTGGGCATTGTGAAGCCCACAAGCACTGACTTCCTGGTAGCGGTGGACGGTGTTCTGCAGAAAAAGTTCCCCGGCGGATAAGGTTCCCCCCCCCTGTACTGCGCATGCGCGGCACGAACCTCAACAGAGTTTCCGAAAGTAGCCGAACATGTAGAGCTGTGAGTTATCTGTACACGGCGCCTGCGCAATGACTAGGAGCCATGTAGAGCTGACTGCGCAGGCGCCGTGTAGAGCCGACTCGCAGCTCTACATGTTCGGCTACTTTCGGAAACTCCGTTGAGGTTCGTGCCGCGCATGCGCAGTACAGGGGGGGGGGGAACCTTATCCGCCGGGGAACTTTTTCTGCAGGACATGTCACATCTGGGCGAACTCCCAGATTACATTGCGGGAGACTAGAAACGCCTACTCCCGTGGGAGTGAGTACCCGGAAGCCAGAAAAAAGTGGCTACTGTACATGTTCGTAGTGTAAGGAGTGTGGTCATATATTACAAATTTTTAGCAGCCCCGTTCCCGCTCTCCATCCTGACACATTCCTCCTGCAGCCGTACCTCCTATCCAGGTGTACAGGGGGGGCCGCACGGGGTCCCTGGAGCATGGGGCCGGGTCACTATTGTGACCCCTGTATGTATGCCCCTGATAACGCACAACATCTGGTGTGCATTGTAACATGCATATGTAACATTGTAACAACGTATCAAAGTGTGTACATTTTCCCCTACTGGCTCCCGGTCAGACACTGTGATGATCAGGGTCGCTCAGCATCCAACCCCAGGCCGTCATGGACGCATGTGCAGCAGCTGAGTGTTAAAGCCCACAACTATTCCTGCCACAGTATATACACTATATTACCAAAAGTATTGGGACACCTGCCTTTACACGCACATCAACTTTAATGGCATCCCAGTCTTAAGCCTCGTACACACGGGCGGGAATCCCATCGAAAAAAAAAAAACATCGGTTTTCTCGATGGGATTCCTGGCAAGCTTGTCTTGCCAAGCCCGGTGTACACACACACATTCAAAAAAAACGCCGTTCTTTTGAATGGCAAGAACGCGGTGACGTCATCGACTATGACGAGCGTGCGCTTGTCACACTCGATCAGTGTTGGTCATCTTACTTTAAAAAGGTAATTAGTTACAGTTACAAATTACTTCTCCCAAAAAGTAATAATTGCGTTAGTAACTCAGTTACTACATTGAAAAAGTAATTAGTTACTCAGCAAAGTAACTGACTTTTTTTTTTTTGAGGGCACATAGCACATCAGGGCATGGGGCACATAGCACATCGGGGCACATAGCACATCAGGGCACATAGCACATCAGGGCATGGGGCACATAGCACATCAGGGCACATAGCACATCAGGGCATGGGGCACATAGCACATCGGGGCACATAGCACATCAGGGCACATAGCACATCAGGGCATGGGGCACATAGCACATCGGGGCACATAGCCCATCAGGGCACATAGCACATCGGGGCACATAGCACATCAGGCCACATAGCACATCAGGGCACATAGCACATCAGGGCATGGGGCACATAGCACATCAGGGCACATAGCACATCAGGGCACATAGCACATCAGGGCACATAGCACATCAGGGCATGGGGTACATAGCACATCGGGGCACATAGCACATCAGGGCACATAGCACATCAGGGCATGGGGCACATAGCACATCGGGGCACATAGCACATCAGGGCATGGGGCACATAGCACATCGGGGCACATAGCACATCAGGCCACATAGCACATCAGGGCACATAGCACATCAGGGCACATAGCACATCGGGGCACATAGCACATCAGGGCACATAGCACATCAGGGCATGGGGCACATAGCACATCGGGGCACATAGCACATCAGGGCATGGGGCACATAGCACATCGGGGCACATAGCACATCAGGGCACATAGCACATCAGGGCACATAGCACATCAGGGCATGGGGTACATAGCACATCAGGGCACATAGCACATCAGAGCATGGGGCACATAGCACATCAGGGCACATAGCACATCAGAGCATGGGGCACATAGCACATCAGGGCATGGGGCACATAGCACATCAGGGCACATAGCACATCAGGGCATGGGGCACAGGGCACATAGCACATGAGGGCACATCAGGACATGTGGCACATAGCACATCAGGGCACATAGCACATCAGGGCATGGGGCACAGGGCACATAGCACATGAGGGCACATCAGGACATGTGGCACATAGCACATCAGGGCAGGGCACATAGCACATTGTTTACCGGCCAGGAAGCGTGTGTAATAAGTTCTCTCTCATGTCACGGCACTGACGGCAGTCACGCTACTCCCCGGCGGCCCCTCCTCTCTTCTCGTCCATCCCAAATGATGCCACAAGCAAATGGGGATAGACGAGAAGAGAGGAGGGGCTGCGGGGAGCAGCGTGACTGCCGTCAGTGCCGTGACATGAGAGAGACCCGGTCATAGAGGAGAGGAGGAATTACACTACTGCCATCTAGTGGCGGTAGATGTAATTGGGGTAACGCCGCCCGAGTAATGGTAACTGCGTTACCATGAGGGGAAGAGAAATCAGTTAGATTACTCGTTACCCTCTAAAGTAACTGCGTTACGTAACTCAGTTTATTCTAACTCACTTACTTACATCACTGTATTCGATGCCATTGCCGCCATCTTGCTACACCCTACACTACCCTTGTATGCTACCGCGCATGCGTCAAAGTCTTTTCGAGCATGCGCGGGTTTACCTGGAGACAGGTACACACACGCACGGTTTTCTCGTCGGGATTCTCGTCACCCTTTTTCCCGACGAGAAAACCGTGCGTGTGTGTACCTGTCTCCAGGTAAACCCGCGCATGCTCGAAAAGACTTTGACGCATGTCCTGATGTGCCCTCATGTGCTATGTGCCCTGTGCCCCATGCCCTGATGTGCTATGTGCCCTGATGTGCTATGTGCCACATGTCCTGATGTGCCCTCATGTGCTATGTGCCCTGTGCCCCATGCCCTGATGTGCTATGTGCCCTGATGTGCTATGTGCCCCATGCCCTGATGTGCTATGTGCCCCATGCTCTGATGTGCTATGTGCCCTGATGTGCTATGTGCCCCATGCCCTGATGTGCTATGTGCCCCATGCTCTGATGTGCTATGTGCCCTGATGTGCTATGTACCCCATGCCCTGATGTGCTATGTGCCCTGATGTGCTATGTGCCCTGAAATAGAGAGCTGGTTCTCTATTTTTCTCGTCGAGATTCCCGGCAGTTTTCCCGACGAGAAACCACACACACGACCGGTTTTCTTGGCAAAAAGCTCTCCCAGCAGTTTTCTTGCCGAGAAAACCGGCCGTGTGTACGAGGCTTTAGTCCGTAGGGTTCAATATTAAGTTGGCCCACCATTTGCAGCTACAACAGCTTCAACTCTTCTGGGAAGGCTGTCCACAAGGTTTAGGAGTGTGTCTATGGGAATGTTTGACCGTTCTTCCAGAAGTGCATATGTGAGGTCAGGCACTGATGTTGGATGAGAAGGCCTGGCTCACAGTCTCCGCTCTAATTCATCCCAAAGGTGTTCTATTAGGTTGAGGTCAGGACTCTGTGCAGGCCAGTCAAGTTCCTCTACCCCAAACTCGCTCACCCATGTCTTTATGGACCTTTCTTTGTGCCCTGGTCCAAATCATTTGGTGAAGGGGGGATTATGGTGTGGGGTTGTTTTTCAGGGGTTGGGTTGGCCCCTTAGTTCCAGTGAAGGGAACTCTTAAGGCATCAGCATACCAAGACATTTTGGACAATTTCATGCTCCCAACTTGGTGAGAACAGTTTGGGGATGGCCCCTTCCTGTTCCAACATGACTGCGCACCAGTGCACAAAGCAAGGTCCATAAAGACATGGATGAGAGAATTTGGGGTGGAGAAACTTGACTGGCCTGCACAGAGTCCTGACCTCAACCCCTTAGAACACCTTTGGGATGAATTAGAGAGGAGAATGCGAGCCAGACCTTCTCATCCACATCAGTGCCTGACCTCACAAATGCGCTTCTGCAAGAATGGTCAAACATTCCCATAGACACCCTCCTAAACCTTGTGGACGGCCTTCCCAGAAGAGTTGAAGCTGTTATAGCGAAAAAGGGTGGGCCAACTCAATATGGAACCCTACGGACCAAGACTGGGATGCCATTAAAGTTCATGTTCGTGTAAAGGCAGGCGTCCCAATACTTTTGGTAATATAGTGTATGTGCTTCACGCCGTCAGTAAGAGGCTATTCACCTTTATGCAGAACTGCAGGTGTTGTTGCACGCTGCATAAAAATGGCGCCATGCTGCAATGAACCGCAAGGCGCCGGTACGGTGTGTACATGAGAACAAATTTGTTATTAATGCAGCTCAGCGGAAAGGACGCGAATGGGCCCTAAAACTGGACACTTTTTATTAAGGTGAATTTTCGCACCCGTATATTTTTTTTTTTTAATTTTACAAGCTTGTTCGCGTCATTGTTTAATATAATAGAGCGAGTTTTCAGCCTGCGCAAGATAAATGAATGCCCTCCGATTTTTTATTTTTTTTATATGAGACAGAAGATGGTTTCATAAGCTGTCACATTGTATCATCGCCTCCATTCTCTGCGGAATCTCTTTACATTGTATGCGGCGCGTTATTCACATGTAAATGTACAGAATCCGGAGGGATAAAAAAAACGCCATCTTCGCAGATTAGCGGGCGGCTCGCCATTGCCATGGCAACCCCAGGTCGCCGAGTTTAAGAAATCAATTGGTTTTCATTAGCATTTAGCAGACGATCCCTCTGATCCTCCCCGGGGATCGGCGGCCCGTCCGAGCGTTAGCGGAATCTTCGGACGTTAGGACGGAATCCCGGAACGCAGGATAAATCATTTCTAGGAAAACTTTGAATTCGGTTTGTCTGAGATAAGATGATTAGGACCCTCCAAATGGGACCTCACCGAAATAAGGCAATTCTCAAGGTGACACATGGGGGGCAAGGTCATAGGGGTCATTCTGCGTTCTCTGTGCGTTTGGGGGTCAGCGGGACGATAAAAGCGCAAAGGAAACCTCAGTGTAAGTGTAGCTGGAAAAATACATACAGGATGCTCACAGAGAGTGGGGAGCTGAGTGACATCATTGTTCCCATATT
>CM055117.1:17488610-17767786 GCA_029206835.1 Rana muscosa
GGTCACAGCTACATAGTCTTACCCACCTGTCTGGTTACCTGGTCACAGCTACTTAGTCTTACCCACCTGTCTGGTTATCTGGTCACAGCTACTTAGCTACTTAGTCTTACCCACCTGTATGGTTACCTGGTCACAGCTACATAGTCTTACCCACCTGTGTGGTTACCTGGTCACAGCTACATATTTTTACCTACCTGTCTGGTTACCTGGTCACAGCTACATAGTCTTACCCACCTGTCTGGTTACCTGGTCACAGCTACATAGTCTTACCCACCTGTCTGGTTACCTGGTCACAGCTACATAGTCTTACCCACCTGTCTGGTTACCTGGTCACATCTACATTAGTCTTACCCACCTGTCTGGTAAACTGGTCACAGCTACATAGTCTTACCCACCTGTCTGGTTACCTGGTCACAGCTACATAGTCTTACCCACCTGTCTGGTTACCTGGTCACAGCTACTTAGTCTTACCCACCTGTCTGGTTATCTGGTCACAGCTACTTAGCTACTTAGTCTTACCCACCTGTATGGTTACCTGGTCACAGCTACATAGTCTTACCCACCTGTGTGGTTACCTGGTCACAGCTACATATTTTTACCTACCTGTCTGGTTACCTGGTCACAGCTACATAGTCTTACCCACCTGTCTGGTTACCTGGTCACAGCTACTTAGTCTTACCCACCTGTCTGGTTACCTGGTCACAGCTACTTAGTCTTACCCACCTGTCTGGTTATCTGGTCACAGCTACTTAGCTACTTAGTCTTACCCACCTGTATGGTTACCTGGTCACAGCTACATAGTCTTACCCACCTGTGTGGTTACCTGGTCACAGCTACATATTTTTACCTACCTGTCTGGTTACCTGGTCACATCTACATAGTCTTACCCACCTGTCTGGTTACCTGGTCACAGCTACATAGTCTTACCCACCTGTCTGGTTACCTGGTCACAGCTACATAGTCTTACCCACCTGTCTGGTTACCTGGTCACAGCTACATAGTCTTACCCACCTGTCTGGTTACCTGGTCAGATCTACATAATGTCTGTAGCATAAGTACCTTCATACTGAAATAAAGAATGCAAAAATAAAAACGAAAAAACTGCACTGTAAACAAACCTAACAGTATAGCTGCAACTCAAAGTGAAATACATTGAAATAAAGAAAGACATTTTCTCTTTCCAGTTACTCATAGGATATGAAAGTGGGACAATTGTACTTTGGGACTTGAAATCTAAAAGAGCTGAACTCCGATTTTACTATGATGAGGTGAGTCTGATATCTGCACGTTACATCTTACCCTCCACACACTGCTTTACAATCAGTCACATTCCTAACACTTTGCTTTTGCAATATATTGCAATATAAGCTGTCCATCCAAGTGGTCCCTTTGGATCAGGCATAAAATCTGAAAGATGAGGCGACTAGTTTTTATACTATATTTTTACATTTGATGTTATACACCACTGTGGAAAGAGCAGCATAACAAGGCCTGGTCACCGGCCACCTACACCTAAAGCTGAATTCCAGGAATTCCGCTCCATTCTAAAAAGTGAAGGCGCACTATGAGTTAAGTCCAAGGAGGTGCATGACATCTCTTGGGCTAATCCCTGTTATTTACATCTGACCAGGGTCGATGCAGCTTCTATGCCTGCTCCTTGCCTCCTCCTGCCCAATCACAGAAGCCTTTGTAATATGCAAACTCGTGCCCAATCACAGAAGCCTTTGTATTCTTTGATGGGCATGAGCATAGCTACTCTGTGTGCCTCCCTCTCCTCTCTCACAGCACTGGAGTGTCAGTGTATGCTCTGGGAGAGACATAAATGTGTCTGATGTAAATAACAGAGATAAGTTCAGGATATGTCATGCACCTCCATGGACTTAACTCATAGTGTGCCTGCACTTTTCACAAAGTGGTTGAAGCCCAGGAATTCAGCTTTAATATTACACATGTTTGCAAAATGATGCCAAGTAAACACACTGAAGTATATACCTTTTATATGTAGTAATAATATGGCTGAATTATGTACTGTATATAACCCGTACTGTACTGGTGAACCAATGATATGTCAGTATTTGGCTGAATTTCTGTTTCCAGGCAATTCATTCTATAGGCTGGCACCATGAAGGACGTCAGTTCATGTGCAGTCACTCGGACGGCAGCCTCACTGTATGGAACATGAAGAACCCTGCCAGGCCCTTTCAAGTCACTATTCCCCATGGTAAGTGTAAGGCTTTCATCCTCGGTTGCAGTCCCCAGGCTTATAAAACAATATCCCTACCAAAATCCAAACCTTATAAATGGAGTCTCTGCATGGAATATTAAGCAGAAAGATACCTTTAAATTTACAAGCAAGGCAGGAGAGAAGTGAACAGGAAGTCGCATCACTGGACAAAGGCGTCACGTGATCACTGCCCGCCCCACCCAGTCTCACCTTCTCATTGGCCAAAGCCCTGTTCCCATTACTTATTCTTAAAGCGGTATTAAACCCAAATCCAAAAATATAATATATTGCAGCTTACTGATCATTAGATTCGATAAAAGCAGACCACTGTATACACCCCTACCAGTGGTAATTTGTTTGCTCACTTGAAGCCACACGATTTCAAAGTTGCATGTCAGTACAAGATGTCTATGCAAGTCGCACCTAAACTTGCAAAAAGTTTTGCAACAACTACTTTCAAAATCGGGGGTTGCACTGATTTGACCGCTTCCATTGTGGACAATAGGGTACGACTTGTCATGCAATTTGAATCAAATCGCATGACAAGTGTTTTGTCACGTTTTTGGGGTTGTGTTCGATATGTGCAAAGAAAGATCGTACAAATACTTAAAAGTATAATATTTATTAAAAGTAAATGACAGATAGGCCCGGTTCACACTTGTGCGATGCCAGACATTGCATGTAATTCGGATGTAATTCGCAGCGCACTGCTGTTCACATTACATGCGATGTCTGTGCGGTGCGATTTCAGCCATACATATAGTATGGCTGATATCGCACCGCATTCCGTCCAAACACGCACAGGACCCTTTTTTCTGTTCGGACCAGAATCGGATCGCATGTGTGTTCACACAGATGCGATCCGATTCATGTCCGAACTGTCAGTCGCAGCGCGATACGCGAGCTGAAATGGGGGTGTCGTTAACATATAATGACACTCCCCAGCAGTTCGCATATGGCAGTGTGAACTGCCGTGCGAGTCGGTGCGATGTGGGAACCCGCAGTGGATTCGCAGGGTTCCCGCATCGCACAAGTGTGAACCTGGGCCTTAAAGATAAAGAAAATGAGACAACAATACTTAACCCCTTCATGCATTAGCCTATCTCTGACACTTAAAAGCCATATTTTTTGAAAGATAATTACTTAGAACCCCCAAACATTATATATAATATTTTAGCAAAGACCCTAAAGAATAACATGGCAGTCGTTGCAATATTTTATGTCACACGGTATTTGCTCAGCGGTCTTGCAAACGCAATTTTTTTGGGAAAACATACACTTCACTGAATTTGAAAAAACTAAAAAGTAAAGTTAGCCCAATTTTTTTGTATAATGTGAAAGATGTTATGCCAAGTACCGTATATACTCGAGTATAAGCCGACCCAAGTATAAGCCGAGGCACCTAATTTTACCACAAAAAAATGGGAAAACGTATTGACTCGAGTATAAGCCTAGGGTGTCCATCTGCATGCCTCACTGTGCCTCACTTTGCCTCACTGTGTCCATGTGCATGCCTCACTGTGCCCATGCCTCACTGTGCCCATGCCACACTGTGTCCATGACTAGACTGACGTTTAACATGGGAGTCTATGGAAGGGGTGCCCGGCTTTGAAAAATCGGTGCTCCCCGGCCGTAGGTCCCCCAGACAACAAACTTTGTACACTAGAGGAGAAATGGGGCTACATATGTGCCAAGTTTCAGGTCCAAGTCACCGGAGAAATTACCTTTTAACATAGGAGTCTATGGAAGGGGTGCCCAGCTTTGAAAAATCGGTCCCCCGGACAACAAACTGGGGGTATCGGGTCCCCAAAGTCCGGGAGATCAGGCGCAAAAAGGTGACTTGAGTATAAGCCGAGGGGGGCATTTTCAGCACAAAAAAATGTGCTGAAAAACTCGGCTTATACTCGAGTATATACGGTAAATAGATACCTAACATGTCATGCTTTAAAATTGCGCATACTCGTGGAATGGTGAGAAACGTTATTACTTAAAAATTTGCATAGGCGATGCTTTAAAAATTTGCATAGGGGACACTTTAAAAAAAATTAACGGTTACCTGTTTAGAGTTACAGAGGAGGGCTACAATTATTTATTTCACTCTGACAATCACGGCGATACCTCACATGTGTGGTTTGAACACTGTTTACATTTGTGGGCACGACTTGCGTATGCGTTTTCTTTGGTGCGTGAGCACGTGGTGACGGGGGCGCTTTAAAAAACAAATTATAATTTATTTTTTTATTATTATTATTTTTACACTGTTCCATTAAAAAAATATTCTGATCACTTTTATCCCTTGTGACGGTAATAAGCAGAGACAGGTACTCTTTATAGAGGGATCTGGGGTCTTTTAGACCCCAAATCCCTCCTTTGCACTTAAAAGTATTCAAAACGCCAAGATCGGCATTTTTGAATACCATGGATTTTGTTAAATCGCCACCGTTGACTGCTGTGTAAACTGGAAGTGACGTCCCTTTTGGGTTATTACATCAGAGACCCGATCAAAGCCGATTCCGGCTTTGTTTAGGACTCCGGTCAGCTGGCGGACTTGTCGGCTGGTCGCTCGGGTCTCCTGGTGGGAAGGGAGACCCGAGTGGAGCGGCAGAAGGTGGCGGGAGTGGAGGGGGGGGGGGGACATCCCCTCCTTCTGCTTGTGATAACGGCCAATTGGCTTCTTAGCTGCATATCGGTTGTTATCACTTGAAAGCTGACCGCCAGCTCTAAAAAGCGGTACCAGAATGATGCCTCTAGCTGCAGGCATCACCCTGGTATAATCACTTCAGGTACGTGATTTTGCATGAAGCGGTTAACTAAAGATGCTGTTTTGCCACAGAGTCCCCCCCATAAAGGCGTGGCCAGGTAATCATACCAAACGCTTGCATGATGCAGCTCTGGAGACGAGATTAGCCTATTCCAGTTTGGGTTGTGGTATTTAGACTTGTGTATAAAGGAATAGACAACCTCCAAGCCAACTCCCTTTGCATTAGGACCCCTCAGGGACTTGGTCAGTTAACAATCACACATTCCTATAGGATGAGTCATTCAAGGTGACCAGAATAACCAGGATTTTAGGGGCTTTATTCGATATTTGAGAGGCCAACCTTAATAAGGAAAATTAAATATGCAAATCAACAAGTCGCAGCGGTGTGACCGAGGACTACATCTCCAGGACAACTTGTCCTGTAAAAAAACAGACTTACTGGCCATATCACCAGGTAAAAATAGAGGAAAGAACGCCAAAAAAAAAAAAAAGAAAACTAATGCAGTCATCACAAATAAGAGTTGGTAAGTTGCAGTATAATAAATGTTTGCATTTGGGTTTACTACCGCTTTACAAATCGTATGCATGCATTAGATAAGAAGCCGTTCGCAGTCTCTGTGTTACTTTTCTATATATAGGTTTGTGTTTTGTTTCATACAGGGAAGAATCAAAGAGATGGAAGGAAACCTGAATCCTGTAGACCAATATTAAAGGTTGAATACAAAACCTGTAAAAACAGGTAAGCTTGTATTATATTATATGACGAGCAGCTGTATGCTGCAGTAATAAATAGTGATATGTCTGCAGATGGACCCCCTGCCCATTCTTCACACTGACATCACCCGAGACTGTACTGCGTATACATTGACAGCATTATAAATGGCCTTAATGTGTGCATTAAATCTGGATGTGGCAGTGACATTAAAGCCCTGCATTAGATATAAGGGACATATTTTTTGCTTGTTTATGTCTATGGCAGCAGTCTCCAAACTGCGGCCTTTTGCCTGTCTTTATCTGGCCCTTGGCGCAGGATTCCATCCACTGACACCAATGATGGGGCACTATTTCTTCCACTGACACCAATGATGGGGTAGAATTCCATTGACACCAACACTGGGGCAGAATTCCTTCCATTGACACCAATGATGGGGCACTATTCCTCCCACTGACACCAACAATAGGGCAGAACTCCTTCTACTGACACCAACAATGGGGTAGAATTCCTTCCATTGACACCAACGATGGGGCAGAAGTCTTTCCGTTGACACCAATGATGGGGCACTATTCCTTCCCTTGACACCAACGATGGGGCAGAATTCCCACTATTGACACCAACGATGAGGCAGAATTCCCTCCATTGACACCAACGATGGGGCAGAATTCCCTCCATTGACACCAACGATGGGGCAGAATTCCCTCCATTGACACCAACGATGGGGCAGAATTCCCTCCATTGACACCAATGATGGGGCAGAATTCCCTCCATTGACACCAACGATGGGGCAGAATTCCCTCCATTGACACCAACGATGGGGCAGAATTCCCTCCATTGACACCAACGATGGGGCACTATTCCCTCCATTGACACCACGATGGGGCAGAATTCTTTCCATTGACATCAACAATTGGGCAGAATTCCTTTCATTGACACTAATGATGGAAAATAATTCTTTCCATTGGCACCAATGATGGGGCAGAATTCCCTCCATTGACACCAACGATGGGGCAGAATTCCCTCCATTGACACCAACGATGGGGCACTATTCCCTCCATTGACACCACGATGGGGCAGAATTCTTTCCATTGACATCAACAATTGGGCAGAATTCCTTTCATTGACACCAATAATGGAAAATAATTCTTTCCATTGGCACCAATGATGGGGCACTATTCCTCTCACTGACATCAACAATAGGGCAGAATTCCTTCCATTGACACTAACGATGGGGCACTATTCCCTCCATTGACACCAACGATAGAGCATTGTTTACTGCGGGACATTTTCTACTCCCACTGGCCCTAGTCTGCCCCCTCTAAAGTCTCAAGGATTGTAAACTGACCCTTTGTTCAGAAAGTTTGGAGATCCATGGTCTAGGCCGCGCAGGGATCTCCAAACTACGGCCCTCCAGCTGTTACAGAACTACACGTCCCATGAGGCATTGTAAAACTCTGACATTCACAGACATGCCTAGGTATGATGGGAAATGTAGTTCCTCAACAACTGGAGGGCCGTAGTTTGGAGACCCCTGGGGGGAACAATAAAAGGAGATATACTTACTCGATCCTCTGCTGCTTCCTGCAGCTAGACCAGCCCCCACAGCTTCTGCACCCTCGCCCTCTAGTGGCCTAGAGTCCTGACATCATGAAGACCAGAGCAGGGTCCATAAACCTGCTCTGGACATGACAACGCCAAGGGACAATCTACTGCTGGATCACAGAGGAGCACCACCTGCCAGGGAAACAGAGGGTTTGGTAAATAAAACTGTTTCTCCTCTCAGATAGACAAAATAAGCTATTAACCATTGCACAGCTCCCAATGGATGTTTTTTTTTTTTTTTTTCACCTGCTCAGAGTGGGGCATTAAAACAACAAACATGTGATACTTACCTGCACTATGCAATAGTTTTGCACAGAGCAGCCCCGATCTGTGATAGTGTGGTGGTCAATCTGGCGCTAACTGACACTGGCTGGGAGGGACACTAACACTGACATCGCTAGTGACACTAATACAGATAATACTGTACTCTCTACTAATGGCACTGTCTGGGTGAGAGGGGGGGATCAGGAGGGCGATCAAGGAGTTACCTGTGTACCTAACAAGTGTATGTGTGCCTCTGTTTCCTGTCCATTCATCTTCAGTGCAGCTGAGGCTGAAGAGAAAGGGACTGGGGAATCTGTGTCCTTAGTCCCTTTCCCTGTCTCAAAGGGGAGATGTCAGGGGTCTGTTTATCTCACCAAAGCCCCCCTCCAACAGGGCTGATAAAAAAAATAAAAAAATAATAATAAATAAATATTTAAGAATTAAATTGTAAATACAATAAAAGATATAAAATAAAAAAAACACTGCCGCCATCCACTCCCCCCCGAAAAAAATAAAGCATTGTAAAAAAAAAGTAACAAAACAAATATAAATTGTAAAAAAAAATAATAAAAAAAAAATTGTAAAGAATAAAATTGTAAAAAAAAACAAAAAACTACTGACAAAGTTCATGCCCCATCAGTGCCACTGTCACATGTCACATTAAAAAAGTATCAGTAATCGGTATCGGCGAGTACTTAAAAAATTTATCGGTATTTGCAGAGCCGGTACAAGGGGGGGGGGGGGCCTTTGGGGCGGATCAATTTATTGGGGGTGGGGTGGGGCGCAGTGAAGGCTCCTTCTAAAAGGTGGCTGGACTGGAGTGATTGCTCGGAGGCTCCAGCCGCTATAGCCTGAACTTGTAACGATGTGCCGAGTGCGCTGAGTCCTGCCCACCGGACACAAGCCTACACAGACAAGCTTTTCATTTGCCTTGCGCCCTGTCAGCGGAGATTCTCCCCCTGACAGGCGCTCTGTACTGTAGTCCCGGCCCGGTGTGATGTCCCCAGCTGGGAGGAGCAGATCTCCTCCCACCGTGATGGGAGGAGCAGAGAGCGCAGCGTGATAGGAGGAGGCGCAGAGGAGCAGGAGATCAGACCTCCCACGGGGATGGGAGGAGCAGAGAGCGCAGCATGATGGGAGGAAGCGCAGAGGAGCAGGAGATCAGACCTCCCACGGGGATGGGAGGAGCAGAGAGCGCAGCATGATGGGAGGAAGCGCAGAGGAGCAGGAGATCAGACCTCCCACCAGGATGAGAGGAGCAGAGAGCGCAGCATGATGGGAGGAGGTGCAGAGGAGCAGGAGATCAGACCTCCGACCGAGATAGGAGGAGCAGAGAGCGCAGCGTGATGGGAGGAGGCGCAGAGGAGCAGGAGATCAGACCTCCCACTGAGATGGGAGGAGCAGAGAGCGCAGCGTGATAGGAGGAGGCGCAGAGGAGCAGGAGATCAGACCTCCCACCATGATGGGAGGAGCAGAGAGCGCAGCGTGATGGGAGGAGGCGCAGAGGAGCAGGAGATCAGACCTCCCTCCGGGATGGGAGGAGCAGAGAGCACAGCGTGATGGGAGGAGTAGAGAGCGCAGCGTGATAGGAGGAGGCGCAGAGGAGCAGGAGATCAGACCTCCCACTATGATGGGAGGAGCAGAGAGCACAGCGTGATGGGAGGAGGCGCAGAGGAGCAGGAGATCAGACCTCCCACCATGATGGGAGGAGCAGAAGGTGCAGCCTGATGGGAGGAGGCCCAGAGGAGCAGGAGATCAGACCTCCCACCGTGATGGGAGGAGTAGAGAGCGCAGCTTGAGCCGCAACCTAGAGGAGCCGAGGAGGAGGGACTAAGCTCTGCAACGTGCAAGATCTCAAGTAAGCCAGAAACGGCATTGTTTCTTTCTTAAAAACGAGGAGGGGGGGGGGCGCAGTTTGCCATCTTCGCCCTGGGCACCAAATGGCCTTGTCCCAGCACTGGGTACTTGTACTCAGTCTTAAAAAAGTGGTATAGGTGCAACCCTACCATCTGTGAAATCTGAAATGCGGGGTACCTCAGTCTTGTAGGACACGCATTCTGTGATCAAGTAGAGCCTGCATGCTGAAGATGTCCCTTTTTCTACAAAAAAATAAACCGGCCGGAGTTTTCATCCTTCTCTACGTCAGCTCCCAGTCCTCATAAATGGACCCCGCACGTGCCTACTGAAGGTCTGGTGATGTTATTTTATCTCGGACACAGCACAGGCACACTTCCCCCACATCTGAAGGATTTACAATGATTTTATTCTCTGAAAGAGAAGGTTAGAGTGGCTCTGCTATGCGGTATTTGTAGAGCACTTCAAAACGATCTACAATGGACGCCAGGCTTTGCCTGTGCTTAGGGAGATCAAACACTTGCGGAAACCTTTTTCTAGGGTCCAAAGAAAGCCTTTGTTGTGCAGAAAAAGCTTTTTCCATCTGTGTTTGAGCTCTTCAGAGCGCTGCTTCACCCCATTCCTCATAAGCATAATAGCATTCTGAACCTGCAAGCGTGCCGTAGCAAAAACCTCAGAGGGATGCCGCTCCACAAATGTGCTAGGATTCATGTATTCTAAAACAAGAAAGACTCTTTTGCCTTTTTGAAATATGTTATTCATAAATCAATTTGATGTGAATTATGGAAATTTCGGACATATTTAAAATGTCAAAATATGGCCCTTTTTCCCCAGAGCTACCTCGTTCCATAGAGAGAGTTGGCCTGATTCATGTCTGTGGTGTCAGTATGAGATCATTCCTCCTATGTGCAGCTTTTTTATTACATCTGTGTCACCTCTGACTTTCTTCATCCCGCCTGGGTTGCCAACTATTCCCTGTTAAAAAAGTCTGAAGCCTCGTACACACGACCGGTTTTCTCGGCAAGAAAACTGCTGGGAGAGCTTTTTGCTGAGAAAACCGTTCGTGTGTGTAACACACACAGATCCTTTTCCCCCTTACCTTCCTTTTAGGGGAATCAGACACACCATGCCACATGCCCGCGTCCTCTGGATTAGAGGTCGGACGGTGTTATGTATTTGGGTCCCGCAGCAAGTTGCTTCCTGTTACTGGTTCTCCCCTCAAGATTATAGAGGCAAGTCTTTACCTTTCCCAAAGAAGGTCAATATTCACACAACACTTCAACTCCAACAAGAGTTTATTTTCTCTTTGCTTCAGTAACCAGAAAATTGAAGAGAGGAAAGGGGTTAGCAGAATAGAATAGATTCAGGCACACTCTTGGCTTTGTCGCCACTCGGTCCCGAGTGGGTACAGCTCACCCGGATAGTCATTCAATAGCACTAACAGCCGGTATGAAGCTCGAAACAGTGACTTAGTCCCCTCCAAGGACCAAGTCAAGGAGATCCCTCCTTAAGTAACAACACTCCGCAAGGGCAGTCTGCGAAGAAAGGGATCCTTCCCTCCGACAGGTCACCAAGCCTTTCCCGAGACAGCAATACTGTATTACTCGTCTCCTCTATGGGACCGATCCTCCCCCGGTTTCCTCTAGTCAGAGCGGTCGCCCTCACCTGGGCTCCCTGGGTTTCCTTTCTGGTTTGTAGACCCAGTTGAAGGTACTGGGCCTACCTGTAACTCCGCAGCCTCGGGCCGAAGGGGCCCAAAACGCCTTAGTCAAAGTTGGGCGCACCCCCCCTTAGAGGGGCACACTCCTCCGGGTACAGGTCCCCGGGTACTACGCTCCCCGACCTATGGCGCCTGCCCCTTATATATCCTCTCCCGGCTTGCACAGCAGGCCGGAACCGCCCACCGCACGGCAGCCGAGAGAGGACATCCAATAGCCACTTCATCACCTGTGGTTCAACCCTGGGTATAAGTGACAGCACCACCTATACGCCTAAAGGGGAACTGCACGCCAGGTGACACAGCAGCAAAGCAGAGTCCAAACAATTAGAAGACCCGAGCCAACTACCGCTCAGGTCACCCCTAGATTTAGGCATAACTACCCCCTAAGTAGGGATCCCGCTACATGTGTATGGTTTCTCGGCAGGAAAACTGCCGGGAATCTCAACGAGAAAAATAGAGAACCTCCTCTCTATTTTTCTCGTCGTGATTCTTGGCAGACTGTTTCCTGCCGGGAATACCGTTCGTGAGTATGTTTACCTGTCCCAGGTAAGCCCGCGCATGCTCGAGGAGGCTTCGACGCATGCGCGGTAGCATACAAGGGTAGTGTAGGGTGTTGCAAGATGGCGGCGATGGCATCGAATGTGATGAGCGCCGGCTCGTCGTAGTCGATGACGTCACCGCGTTCTTGCCATTCAAAAGAACGGCGGTTCTTTTGAATGACTGTGTGTGTACACAGGGCTTGGCAAGACAAGCTTGCCAGGAATCCCGTTGAGAAAACCGACAGGCTTTTTTCAACGGGATTCCCGCCCGTGTGTACAGGGCTTGAGCCTCTCAACACCTTACCTGGCTGTCAGGAACCCGTTGTTCATCTATATTACCTGTTGGTGGCACTGTGCTCGTTTTCAGCATACAATCCCATTAGCCACCAGCATGTGTCTCCCTTCAGTCACTGGACTTTTTCATTCACCAGCACCTGAGTCAGGCCGCTTGGAAGGTGTTGAAAGGACAACTCCAGCCCAAAGGTATAATTCTGCTTTGGATTGTTTGGGGAAGTGCTAGACTCTGTCAGTCTGTGCCCCTATTAGAAGGATTTTCTTCAATTCCTTTTAGGCAGGGTTCACACTAGTGCGATTACAGACATCGCATGTGATTCGCACCGCATTGCTGTGCAGATCACATGCGATGTCTGTGCAATGCAAATTCAGCCATACAAACTGTATGGCTGAAATTGCATCCAGGGGCGTCCATTAGAGGCGCCCGGGCGCCGCCCCCTCTATCCAGGCCACCGCCCTATATGCAGTGGATAAATTCATGCATAGCATGAATCTATTCATGGCCGCCCCCTATTCATGCGTCCGGCCCCTTTTCAGGGCACCGGGCGCATGAATTACAGCTGTCGTTTTTTTTTTTTTTTAAGCACCTGATTAGAGCCAGAGGCTCTAATGGGCTTCAAAATAGGGTGGGCTCGGGACACGGAGAGTGCGACCGGAGCCCACCCAGGTGTGTTGCAACAGCGAATGAATATTCGCTGTTGCAACACTGATCCTCCTCCCGGGCCAATCGGGAAGCGAGTCTGATACCCGTCACCCGATTGGCTGAAAAGAAAAGGGCATTCTATTGGACGCCTAGGAGGAGGGGAGGAGACGAAAAGGAGAAGAGCTGTAGGCTAATGCCCGATGCCTGGATGCCAGGTGATGCCCGCTGCCTAGATGGGGTAAGTGCCAGTGGACTGACCGGCAGACAGCGGGGGTGGGGGGTTTGCGTAGCTGCTGACTTTTAATAAGGACACTTACCTGTCCTAGGCGCCCGCGATGTCGGTCCCCCGAGGCCGATCCCTCGATCTTGGCAGGTCCCGGCGCCGCCATCCTCACCAAAGGAAACAGGCAGTGGAGCCGTGCGGCTTCACTGCCCGTTTCCTACTGCGCATGCGCGAGTCTCGCGGCGCTTTGTGAATGGGCGGCTGCTCTCTGGGATACACACAGTTCCCAGAAGGCAGCGCGCCCCATTCACCAGAAGACAATGCGAGGAGGACGAGAAAGAAGACCTGCCGCGGACTAGGAAGAGGCAGATTAGGAACATCCCCATAGCAACCGCCATTTCTCGTAAGTAAAAATTTTTAATTTTTTTTCAATTTATTGTTTTCTATTTTTTTTGCAGGATTTTGGTGTATTTTTTTTTCTTCTTTTTTTAGGGTGGAACTCCACTTTAAGTAAACCTGTTTTTCTCCACATGGGCAAAGCACAGGTTCACTTTAGGGGTTTTTTGTGCAAAGCATAACCCGTGTTCAATTCCTCGCCTGCACATAAACAACACCTCTGCGTATCAGAACTGCTTTTAACACGTTAGAGACTCTCCATCACGTGCAGACGTGAATAATAATTTTGTGTATGGCCGTCTTACCAGCTCTGGTTAATGTGCAACATATGAGTGATTAATACCTGCACAGCGAACCATTATTCACACAGCGGCCTTATTATGTTCTTTAATGTATGATTCATTTACAGTTTGCTGATCGCAGATAAACCATCGTTCACTGCTTCCCGTACCCACCAGCCCATAAATGTAATATATCGTCCTTGTAGTCTCCCTGTCTGCAAATCACAGTTTGGCACTGGGAGATAGGAAGCCATCTGGATGCACAGGATCCACAGTCTTTCACTGGATTTAGAAATCTTTTTTTTTTTTTTTTAGACAAATTAGTGCTCCAAACAAATATAAAAAACACCCTTTAGCCCTGTTATTTATTCATTAATAAATTAAATATTCTTTACAGTACTTATACTATAACTGACTGCAATGTATCTTTATAATTTTGTCTTTATATTATCTTCCCATAATTCCCTAAACAGAAACCAGAATAAAAGTGGGTTTTGCACTGTGAGCCATTCATGTTTTTACTGTGCTGTGTGCCTTATACGTTTCAGGCCCTGTTTACATACCTCCCAACTTTTGAACTTCAGAATGAGGGACATTTCAGGGAGACAGTAACCAACGGGTGGGCGTGGCCCAACATGATAGTGGGAGGGGCTTGGGGGCAGTGGGTTAAACAAAACCTGGGCTTCCTTGTAACTATAAAATATGGTTTGATTGCTGTGCCACAAGCTGGAGTCTCCAGTGTGAACCAACCCCTAGGGAGAGAGATTGGAGAGAGGGAAGGATCACTGTTATAGGGAAGGAAGGATCACTATGGTATATGGAAGAAAGAAGGAAGGGATCACTCTGGTACATGGAAGGGAGGAAGGAATGATCACTATGGCATATGGAAGGCAGGAAGGATCACTATGGTACATGGAAGGCAGGAAGGATCACTATGGTACATGGAAGGCAGGAAGGATCACTGTGGCACATGGAACTTTTGCATGGGTGTCCACTCCATAGGGCAAGGGGGGTCGTTTGCCCCCCCCCTGGATATGAGAAGGTGTTGCCCAAATTGGCAGTGTTCTACACCCTCCGCCGCCCTTACACCCACTTCCAGCCCTGCACCGCAGCATATGTACTCCCCCCCGGGCCCACCACACCTCCCAGTCGCTGCTTTAAGGCGGCCGCGTCTCGTGGTTTAACAGCGCTGGCTGGGTGGGGCCTCGCGCTGCAACCCGATTGGCCCCGGCTCTTCTCGTTCTCCCGGGCATGGCCCAGCTCCGCCCCTGGCCCTTGGACTGTGCAGCGCGCCCGGGGAGAGAAGAAGAAAAAGAGATGGGGGAGATGGCGGAGCGGAGGGTGTCTCGAGTCGGTGGTGGTGGTACCTCGGGGGCCTGGCCTCCTGCGGGGCGGCCTGCTGCACACACCCGCTGGACCTGCTGAAGGTGAGAAGGAAGGAGAGACGGGATGTGTGTGCGGTATGGAGGGAGGAGGAGATGTCCTACAACACGTGTGTGTGTGTGTGTGATTGCAGAGATATGACGTCATAGGACACGTCATACATATGGTCAGTGTGGTCAGTGTGTAGTGTAGTGGTCAGAGTGTAGTGTAGTGGTCAGAGTGTAGTGTGTGTAGTGTCCAGAGGTGCAGGGTGCTGCTGTGTAATGTAAAGGGGTGCAGGGTGCTGTGTAATGTAAAGGGGTCCAGTGATGCAATTGTGGAGAGGGGTTACACAGTAGTGACAAAGATATTTAAAGATGCAGGGGGCACAGTGGGGTGTTTTTGCATTTTAACGTGGGGGAGTCGCTTTTAACCCCCGCTAGCGGTCGAAGAAATGGTAAAATGCGACTGTGTTTCGCCGCTGCCGAATCACCCTTCCCTGAAAAAATTTCAGCGGACGCCCATGCGTGGAAGGCAGGAAGGATCACTATGGCACATGGAAGGAAGGATCACTATGGCACATGGAAGGTAAGAAGGATCACTATGGCACATGGAAGGCAGGAAGGCTCACTATGGCACATGGAAGGCAGGAAAAATCACTATGACACGTGGAAGGCAGGAAGGATCACTATGGCACATGCAAAGGCAGAAAGGATCACTATGGCACGTGGAAGGCAGGAAGGATCACTATGGCACGTGGAAGGCAGGAAGGATCACTATGGCACGTGGAAGACAGGAAGGATCACTATGGCAAGTGGAAGGTAGGAAGGATCACTATGGCACATGGAAGGCAGAAAGGATCACTATGGCACGTGGAAGGCAGGAAGGATCACTATGGCACGTGGAAGGCAGGAAGGATCACTATGGCACGTGGAAGGCAGGAAGGATCACTATGGCACGTGGAAGGTAGGTAGGATCACTATGGCACATGGAAGGCAGGAAGGATCACTATGGCACGTGGAAGGCAGGAAGGATCACTATGACACGTGGAAGGCAGGAAGGATCACTATGGCACATGAAAAGGCAGAAAGGATCACTATGACACGTGGAAGGCAGGAAGGATCACTATGGCACATGAAAAGGCAGAAAGGATCACTATGGCATGTGGAAGGCAGGAAGGATCACTATGGCACGTGGAAGGTAGGAAGGATCACTATGGCACATGGAAGGCAGGAAGGATCACTATGGCACATGAAAAGGCAGAAAGGATCACTATGACACGTGGAAGGCAGGAAGGATCACTATGGCACATGAAAAGGCAGAAAGGATCACTATGGCATGTGGAAGGCAGGAAGGATCACTATGGCACGTGGAAGGTAGAAAGGATCACTATGGCACGTGGAAGGCAGGAAGGATCACTATGGCACGTGGAAGGCAGGAAGGATCACTATGGCACGTGGAAGGCAGGAAGGATCACTATGGCACGTGGAAGGTAGGAAGGATCACTATGGCACATGGAAGGCAGGAAGGATCACTATGGCACGTGGAAGGCAGGAAGGATCACTATGACACGTGGAAGGCAGGAAGGATCACTATGGCACATGAAAAGGCAGAAAGGATCACTATGACACGTGGAAGGCAGGAAGGATCACTATGGCACATGAAAAGGCAGAAAGGATCACTATGGCATGTGGAAGGCAGGAAGGATCACTATGGCACGTGGAAGGTAGGAAGGATCACTATGGCACATGGAAGGCAGGAAGGATCACTATGGCACATGAAAAGGCAGAAAGGATCACTATGACACGTGGAAGGCAGGAAGGATCACTATGGCACATGAAAAGGCAGAAAGGATCACTATGGCATGTGGAAGGCAGGAAGGATCACTATGGCACGTGGAAGGTAGGAAGGATCACTATGGCACATGGAAGGCAGGAAGGATCACTATGGCACGTGGAAGGCAGGAAGGATCACTATGGCACATGAAAGGCAGAAAGGATCACTATGGCACATGGAAGGCAGGAAGGAGAGAGGGGAGAGTTCTCTCATCCAAGGCTAGCTGTTCTAGTTCTGGTTTCAGGCACTGACATTGTGTGTACAGCTTCAAAATTCCCGCCCACACAACCCCTTCACAGCCACAGAACTGGCTGCACGCCGGGGTTTGTGGGCGTCCATAGGGGGGACATGGGGAGGAGGTGGAGCAGATCTAGCCTCCCCTTCTCTTCCATTCTGTAGAGTGGGCAGGCGACCTGGCGGGTGGGTTAGCAGGACTGTGCTGGCTGGGCACTAAGCGAGTCTTAGATGCAACGCGGCGCACACTGATAGGTGGAGTCAAGTGCCGGGACTGAATCTGCGGGATTCAGCCCAGATTCGTAAGAAACTGGTAACTATAGGGGTCACAATTGCGACCTAGCCCCATGCTCCAGGTGGCCTGTGCGGCTCCCCTGTACACCTTTCTTTACACCTAGATAAAAGGGGCAGCGGTGGCGGCTTATAGAGGAATCTATGCCCTCCATATCCCTCCTGCAGCTGCTGAAAGCCTGCTTCTCCTCCTCTGCCTCCTGCAGGCATTCAGCAGCTGCAGGAAGAAATTAGAGGGCATCGGTTCCTCTATAGGCCCCTCCTATCCAGGTTCTCATGCCTCTGGGCAACCTGTGTGCTCCCCTCCCCCCGCATAATTGCCAGAATTGAGAGCAGAGGAAAGAGCCGGTAAATATATAATTTACCGTCCCCTTCCTTTTCTGAATGGACACAGTGATCTGTACCGATCAGTCCTGTGTCCGTTCATAACTGAAGCGCAGTACACTGTGTTTACTATGCTTCGTTTGTGAATGAACAGGAAGTGGTGCACTGCCCTTCTGACCCGTCCACTGCGCTACTGACCCCGTCCACTGCGCTACTGACCCCGTCCACTGCGCTACTGACCCCGTCCACTGCCCTGCAGACCAAGTCCACTGCCCTGCAGACCAAGTCCACTGCCCTGCAGACCAAGTCCACTGCTCTACTGACTGACACCATTCACAGTCCTACTGACACCAGTGGCGGAACTACTAGGGTCACACTTGTGACCGGGCTCTGGCATTCCGCCACCGTGGGAAGGCAGGAAGTGGGCCCGCTGCAGAACATGTTAAAGGGTCCCGCTGCAGGACCATAATAAAGGAACCCATGATGGGAGTAAAGGGCCCCCGGGATCAGTGGGAAGGGCCCCAGGCTCAGAGGTTTCATGTTTTTTTGCATCAGGGTCTTGAAGTTTCTATTTAGCCTTTGGTTTGTATTGCAGAGCTGAACATGTGTACGCATACATGCTCCTACATACTGCTTGAGGTTATGACTGCTGCATTAAACATGTCAATCTGTTGACCTTGAGAAGAGATTAAAAATAACAAGATTTCATGTATGGGAACAATAGCTTATCCCAGGATTCATTACGCGAGGCCCCCCTGAGGCGGTTCACATTAATATCACACTCTCTTTCTCTGCCTGTCTGTGTGTATAAACAGCTGCCTTGTGTTTGACTTGTCTTGTAGCGAGCCGTTCATCATATTTTCCGGAGGCTTGTCCTACGATAAAGCCAGCAGAAGACCGAGTCTGACCATCATGCACGGAAAGGCCATCACCGTCTTAGAGATGGATCACCCCATTGTGGACTTTTTAACCCTTTGTGAAACACCCTATTCAAATGGTAAGAGAGGAGAGATGGTTTTGCTGTGAAATGATTCTGCATTCATTAGATGTAAACAACGGTAACTGCAGCCTGCAGGTCTACCTAACATGTTACTCTGTGGTGCACCAGACCGTGAAGGCCCTAGGTGCACCTCAAACTTACCTAAACAATCCATTTAATTTTTACTAAGGCCCCTTTCACACTGTGGCGGTGGGTGCGGTGGCGGTATAGCGACGCTATTTTTAGCGGCGCTATACCGTCGGAATTGGCGCGGAATTGCGCCGGTATTCGGCCGCTAGCGGTGCGGTATTAACCCCCGCTAGCGGCCGAAAAAGGGTTAATACCGCCCGCAATGCGCCTCTGCAGAGGCGCATTGCCGGCGGTATTACCGCGGTTTCCCATTACTTTCAATGGGAAGGAGCGGTAAATACACCGCTCCTCTCACCGCTCCAAAGATGCTGCTAGCAGGACTTTTGGAGCGGTCCTGCTAGCGCACCGCCTCAGTGTGAAAGCCCTCGGGCTTTCACATTGAGACTGCAGGGACACGAGTTTTCAGGTGGTATTTAGGCGCTATTTTTAGCGCTAAACTGCCTGAAAAACTCCTCAGTATGAAAGGGGTCTTAGTCATGCAATCAAAATCTGGCTTTGGGTGTGGCTTGCTTAAAGTCTACCTCCTGAACAGCAAAGTGACAGAAGAAAGTGGAAGTGGCTAGTGTGTCCTCTATTAGATCCGGTGTTCTGCCGAGCTGGTTCCTCCTATCGATATGGCTCCGAGCTCGACTGTGCAGGCGCAAACCGAGGCTACGGAAATCTCAGAGGTGTAACAGCTGTTCGTCAGCTGCAGACGCGCTCGCTCCCGTTGCCTACTTACACACGCCGCTTTCTTCTTCATGCCGCTCTATACAGCAAGGGGCGGATAAGATGTGATGATATTGAGCAGTGCGATTTGTTTGTTTATACACAACGCTCTATACAGCCCCTTGCTGTATAGAGCGTCGTGTATAAACAAACAAATCGCACTGTTCAATATCACATCTGATCCGCCCCTTGCTGCATGAGCAGCATGAAGAAGAAAGCGGCGTGTGTAATGAAGCATCGGGGGCGAGCGCGTTCACAGCTGCCGAGCCTATGGTTCCTCCTATCGATCTGATTCCCTCTTGATTGCGCAGGCGCAAGCCGAGCCGACGGAAATCTCCGAGCTTTAACAGCTGTTCGGCAGCGCCTGCGCAGTCGAGCCTGGAACCATATTGATAGGGGAACCAGCTCGACAAGACACCGGCACCTCATCCCTGAATAATTGATAACAAAGTAGGGAAGGGGGAATGAAGGGATTATTGCGGTGACATTAAGTTTCTTGTTTAAAAGAAGACAACATTTATTATACAAAATTTGATATAATAATAGTGTTGATCAATACATAATATAGTACACTGAGTTGAATTATACAACAAGTTCTCCCAGCGTGTTTCACCAAAACATTGGCTTCTTCGGGGGATTGATGTACATTCAGTGTAGTATTAAAGTCTATAAAAAAGAGACAAGGGATTAATGGTGATACAAAAAAATAAGCTTTTACAATACAAAACACAGTGAATACGGCAAAACTAAAGGTTTACACATGTCATAGTACTAAAGGTCCAATCGAAAGTGCAGCTATCAAGGTAGCATCTGTTACAGAGACTCGGTATACAATACAGCTGTACCTACCCCATGATTCCACAGAGGTTAGGTCGGCAAATAATCCCTTCATTCCCCCCTTCCCTACTTTGTTAGTGTTCCTCTACACTGCTTAGGCCTCATTCACACTTACAAATGTGATTACATGCGAGAGACCCAGCAAGGGTTCCCGGCAATTAGCTGCATGTAGCAGCACCATTGAAAGCAATAGAAGGCTGACAGCTCCTGCAGCTAATCGTGGCCGCTCACATGTAATCGCTTATAGAGCGATTACCTATGAATCATCGGTCCTGGGGCCTTATACTTATTTTTCCTTTGTTCCCTTGACACTCTCTTTGCCTGTGGGAAGGAGGGCAAAAAAGTCCTGTTTTTGACCAAGGCTGATCCGGTTGAAGTTTACAAATGGCTGAGGAGTTTATTCCAGCCCCCTACTTGAGCCTGGTGATTGGCCGTTCAGGTTCCCTGCACTGTATTGTGAAAGAGAGTCGCACGTGAATCATTGGCCTTACTATTTACTGTTCTTTAGCAAGCAGTAAATGAGAGTTAAAAGAGAAGTATGGGAATCATTTAAACCATACTTACCTAGGTGGAGGCAGCATCAGTCCAATGCTGCATCTGTCCCCCGCCGGCTCGAACACTGAGAACTGAGCGATCAAACGCCACTGTTCGCTCAGTTCTCACAGATCCCTGAGCAGAGAGCTGATGATGGTTAGTCACCGGCTCTCTGCTCCCCCCCCCCCCCCACGCTCAATGGAACGCAGCGTAGTGGAGGGGGCGGGAGCAGCCGGCTCAGGCTCTCGGCATCTCGCTAAGAGGCTGATCCGGGTGACGGTCCAGGGATGTGGGCGGATCCCAACCATATGGTCACAATCTTGCCTGAGCCTGGACCGTCTCTGTGACGGGTCACAGGAGTGCAGAACGAACTGCACTCCTGTGATCCACAGGAAAAGTACAGACAAAAGAGCTTTGGCTGTACTTCTCCTTTTAAGACAAGCCCTCACTTACCTCTGTAGCTGCAGGCACTGTGGAGCAGTCTCTGCAGCTTCCCTGCTCCCCCCTGCCAGCAGCCACTTATCAGCTCAGTCTCTCTTGTTCCCTCCTCAATGCATTAGTTCAGCTCTCCACTGCTATTCCCCATCTCAGAGCAGGAACTCAGTAGCTCTTCTTCCCTTCCCAGCAGTGACTCAGCAGCTCACCCCCCCCCCCCCCAACAGGGAGTAAACAGCTCAGCTCCCCTCTGCTCCCCCTCCCAGCAGTTACTATCAGCACAGCACTTTGTCCCCAAAAAGCAAAAGTGCAGCACTTCTACCTCCCCAGATATCCTCCACAGCTGGATAATCAGTGCTCAATGCGCTGTAAATACTGAGATAGCCGGTAGCCGGCACCACGGCATATCACAATATAGCTTGGATTTTATTGAAAAGTGGTGTTTACAGCACAGGAAGTCAACGCGTTTCAGCTTCAAACAGCCCTATCCATGACTCTGCAGCTTGGCTCCCTCTCCTAGCAGTTACTTAGTAGCGCAGCTGACCCACTCCCCCCTCCAAGCAGTGACTCAGCAGCTCAGCTTTCCCTGTACCCCCCTCCCAGCAATGTACAGTGCTAAGAGGCTGATCCAGGTGCCGGCCCAGGCATGTGGGCGGATCCCAACCATATGGTCACAATCTTGCCTGAGCCTGGACCGGCAATCAGAACAATCTGCACTCCTGTGATCCATAGGAGAAGTACAGCCAAATGAGCTTTTGCTATACTTTTCCTTTAAGACAAGCCCTCGCTGACCTCTGTAGCTACAGGCACTGTGGAGCAGTCTCTAAAGCTTGGCTTCCTCTCCTAGCAGTTACGTAATAGCATAGCTCCCTTACTCCCCTTCCAAGCAGGGACTCAGCAGCTTAGCTTTCCCTGCACCTCCCTCCCAGAAATGTACAGTACTGTGAAAAAGTATTTGCCCCCTTCCTGTTTTTTTTTTTGCATATTTGTCAATCTTAAATGATTCAGATCATCAAACAAATCTTAATATTACACAAAAATAACCCAAGTAAATACAAAATGCCGTTTTTAAATGATGACTTTTTTTTTTAAGAGAAAAAAGCTGTCCAAACCTGCCTGGCCCTATGTGAAAAAGTAGTTGCCCCCTACACCTAATAACTGGTTGTGCCACCCTTGGCGGCAACAACTGCAATCAAGCGTTTGCGATAACTGGCAATGAATCTTTCACTTTTGGCCCACTCTTTGCGGAATTTTCAGTCACATTGAAGGGTTTTCCAGCATAAACGGCCTCGTTAAGGTCATCCCACAGCATTTCAGTCGGATTTAGGTCCGGACTTTGACTAGGCCACTCCAAAACCTTCATTTCGTTTTTGTTTGAGCCATTCAGAGGTGGACTTGCTGGTATGTTTTGGATCATTGTCCTGCTGCATAACCCAAGTGTGCTTGAGGCCAGGAACTGATGGCCAGCCATTCTCCTTTTAGGATTTTCTGGTAGAGCTCAGAATTCATGGTTCAATCAATTATGGTAAGTCGTCCAGGTCCTGAAGCTGCAAAGCAGCCCCAGACCCATCGCACTACCACCACCATGTCTGATTGTTGGATCAAGAAATTGGTCAAAGAAACACCAACACAGGATGGGCTGTTGGTGCCTAGAATAATGCAGTGCCACGTCCTACAAATATGTTGGATCAAATGTTGGAAGTGAAAAGAATGGACTTTGTTGGCACCAATTATATGAAAATAGAAAATATTTTATTAACAAATTAACACACAGTTTAAAAAGAAACAAATCAAAATAGGCTAAAAAACTGCAGTGTGACTTCAGTGGCAACAAGATTTTCCGATAGATGTCAAAAAAGATCAGCACATGTCACAGAGGACGTGTATGACCATATTGAATGGTAGAAATGTTGTTTTAGCTTGACATGTTTCGCGAAGACCGCTTCTTCAGGAGCTAGTAAAATCTTGTGTTCAAATGCACGGCGTGCTTAGAAATTTTATTTACAGATGGTTTGTAGTACGTGGCTGTAGCATCCAAATAGAGCCTTGTCTAGTGCTTTAATAAAGGATTCTGTCACTATCGGAGGTAATGGCAATAGTATAGCCGAATATCATTATCCGTATAGAATGGTTGAGATATGCCAGGAATATTTGTAAGTTAGCCTGGAATATCTAACAAAGCAGGCTACAATGGAAGGGGGTGTATGGTATAATGCCACAAATCAGAGTTGGAAACGTCCAGGTACGGAGATTTGCGGATAGAAATGCTGCCAATGGCAAATATTCCTGGCATATCTCAACCATTCTATACGGATAATGATATTCGGCTATACTATTGCCATTACCTATTTGCGATTCGGCACTGCGTCGCTTTAACTGACAATTGCGCGGTCGCGCGACGTGGCTCCCAAACAAAATTGCCGTCCTTTTTTTCCCACAAATAGAGCTTTCTTTTGGTGGTATTTGATCACCTCTGCGGTTTTTATTTTTTGCGCTATAAACAAAAATAGAGCAACAATTTGGAAAAAAATGCAATATTTTTAACTTTTTGCTATAATAAATATCCCCCAAAAATATATATAAAAAAAAAAAAATTGTTTCCTCAGTTTAGGCCAATACGTATTCTTCTACATATTTTTGGTAAAAAAAATCGCAATCGCCGTTTATCGATTGGTTTGCGCAAAAGTTATAGCGTTTACAAAATAGGGGATAGATTTATGGCATTTTTATTAATAATTTTTCTTTTACTAGTAATGGTGTTGATCAGCGATTTTTTTATGTGACTGCGACATTATGGCAGACACATCGGACACTTTTGACAAATTTTTGGGACCATTGTCATTTTCACAGCGATCAGTGCTATAAAAATGCACTGGTTACTGTGAAAATTACACTGGCAGTGAAGGGGTTAACCACTAGGGGCGCTGAAGGGGTTAAGTGGGCCTAGGGGAGGGATTACTACTGTGTGGGGGCGTGGCTACGAGTGACACGTCACCGATCTCCGCTCTGATTACACAGAGCGGAGATCGGTGACATTGTCAGTAGAGGAGCGGGGAGATGTTGTGTTTACACTAACATCTCCCCGCTCCATGCCTCCGTGAGACGGACGCCGGGATCCCCGCGGCGATCGAGCCCGCGGGACCCGCGGTCCCACTCACGGGGAAGGCAGGGGGGTCGCGAGTGCACCGCCAGGGCACGCGCGCGACACCGACATCGGGCAGTTAAAGGGGATGTACAGGTACGTGATTGTGCCTGTACGAGCCATTCTGCCAACGTGTGTATATATATATATATATATATATATATATATATATATATATATATACACAGTGGCTGGTCCTTAAGTGGTTAAAGCACTAGACAAGGCTCTATTTGGAAGCTACAGCCACGTACTACAAACCATCTGTAAATAAAATTTCTAAGCACGCCGTGCATTTGAACACGAGATTTTACTAGCTCCTGAAGAAGCGGTCTTCGCGAAACATGTCAAGCTAAAACAACATTTCTACCATTCAATATGGTCATACACGTCCTCTGTGACATGTGTTGATCTTTTTTGACCTCTATTGGAAAATCTTGTTGCCACTGTAGTCACACTGCAGTTCTTTTTTAGCCTATTTTGATTTGTTTCTTTTTAAACTATGTGTTAATTTGTTAATAAAATATTTTCTATTTTCATATAATTGGTGCCAACAAAGTCCATGTCTGACGTTGGGATGATGTTCTTTTAATGAAATACTGCGTTAGTTTTATGCCAAATTTAAGGGGACGCACACCTTCAACTTTTGTCTCATCAGTCCATAAAATATTTGCCCAAAAGTCTTGGGGATAATCCAGATGTTTTTTGGCAAATGTGAGACAAGCCGTTGTGTTCTTTTTTGGTCAGCAGTGGCTTTGGCCTTGGAGCTCTCCCATGGACGCCATTTTTGCCCAGTCTCTTTCTTATTGTTGAGTCATGAACACTGACCTTACTGTACCTGAGGCAAGTGAGGCCTGCAGTTCTTTAGATGATGTTTCGGGTTCTTTTATGACCTCCTGGGTGAGTTGTCGTCACGTTCTTGAAGTAATTTTGGTTGGCCGGCCACTCCTGGGAAGGTTCACCGCTGTTCCAAGTTTTCTCTGTTTGTGGATAATGGCGCTCACCGCGGTTCGCTGGAATCCCAAAGCCTTAGAAATGGCTTTGTAACCCTTTCCAGACTGATACATGACAATGACTTTGTTTCTCATCTGTTCTTGAATTTCTTTAGATGGCGTCATACTGTGTTGCTTTTTTTTAGATCTTTTAGGCCCCTTTCACACGGACGTTCCGTATGTCCATTTTTCATCCATCCGTTTTCGGATGAAAAACGGACATACATGTATCCCTGTGGGATAGCGGATGTCAGCGGATGAACATCCACTGACATCCGACGACATCAGTCTCCGCTATGGTCCGTTTAGCATGACGGAGGAAAATCCTACTTTTCCATCCGTCTGCGGATCGGATATAGACGGACAGACGGTCCGTTTTCATCCGATCCCCCCATAGAGGAAAGCGGCGATCCGACCGGTCCGTTTCTGCACAGTGTGCAGAGACGGACAAGTCATCCGCTGGCTCAGCGGGGATCAACGGAGCGATCTCCGCTGAGCAAGCGGATATTCACGGGGCGGATCATCACGGGATCCGCCCATGTGAAAGAGCCCTAAGTGTGCTTCACTTTCAGACAGCTTCTATTTAAGTGATTTCTTGATTCAACAGGTCTGGCAGTAATCAGGCCTGGGTGCGGCAAGTGAAATTTAACTCAACTTCCCCCAAAAAATGTGGTTCATCCCAGTTCATTCATGATTTAGCAAGGTGGTGGGTGGTGGCAATTACTTTTTTACATTGGGCCAGGCAGGTTTGGACAGCTTTCCCCCCCCCCCCCCCCTAATAAATTACCGTATTTATTGGCGTATAACACGCATCCTAACTATAAGAAGGAAGTTTCAGGTAAAAAACTTTCCACAGCCCCCTGCGTATAACACGCAGGCACAGTTTACCCTCTATTTTCAGGGTGAAAAAGTGAGTGTTATACGCCAATAAATACAGTAAATCATCCTTTAGGCCCCATTCACACCTATGCGACTTGGTTGGGGCTTGCACCGCATCCAATTCGCATAACATTTTAAAATACATTTATTTTAATGAGGCTGGTTCACATATGTGCGATGCATTCGCACTGTGCATTGCCCAAAAAACGTGTGCGTTTTCTAGGCATTGCGGTGCGAATTGTCTGCACATTATCTTCTATGGGAACGCATCTGATTTGCAGATGTGTTCCGTTCTGAACAGGAATTCTCTCCCTGCTCACTACACTTCCCCTCCCCTCCCCTCTCCCAGGTCAGCAATTCTGCAGCTACAACGCAACGCTGAACACCTCTGTTTTCTCTTCGCAGAGAAAACAGAGCTGGAATTCGCACCGCACAAGTGTGAACCCAGCCTTAAAAACTGCATTTTGTATTTACTTGGGTTTTCTTTGTGTAATATGTAAATTTTTTGATGATATGAATCATTTAAAGCAGAGTTCCACCCAAAAGTGGAACTTCCGCTTTAGGCACTCCTCACCCCCTTACATGCCACATTTGGCATGTAATTTTTTTGTGTGGGGGGGAGTTGGGGCTTTGGTAGGAGTGGGACTTCCTGTCCCACTTCCTCCTTCCGCCCAGAGACCGCCTCGGCGACTCCTCCTGTCGCCTTAGGCAGCCCCTCCCTCTAGACCAGGGGTCTCCAAACTGCGGCCCTGGGGCCGAATGCGGCCCTTCGTGTGCCTTAATGCGGCCCTTAGGACACTATTCCATCCAACTCCAATGGGGCATAATTCTTGTTGCTGACAACAATGGGGCACTACTCCTCCAACTGACACCATCAATTCTTTCCATTGACACCAACGATGGGGCACTAGTCCTCCCACTGACACCAAAGATATGGTATTGTTTACTCCCACTGGACACCTGGACATTTTCTACTCCCAATGGCCCTAGTCCGGCCCCCCTAAAGTCTGAAGGACCGTAAACTGGCCCTTTGTTTAGAAAGTTTGGAGACCCCCTGCTCTAGACGATCTCCTGGGACACGTGACAGGTCCCAGGAGCTCGCCTGTCCACTCAGGGAGCGCAGCGCTGCTCACGCATGCGCAGTGAGTGCTTGGCCGTGAAGCCGAAAGCTGTCACGGCCGGGTGCCCACAGAGTGAATGGAGGCGCCCAGGGGAGAGGGGGGGGAGAGGAGCGACGCTCCAGGCGGCCGCATCACTGGACCGTGGAGCAGGTAAGTGTCTGTTTATTAAAAGTCAGCAGCTACACTTTTTGTAACTGCTGACTTTTAATAAACCTAAAAAAAAAGGCTGGAACTCCCCTTTAAGTGTGATAAATATGCAAAAAAAAAGAAATCGGGAAGGGGGCAAATACTTTTTCACAGCACTGTAATTGCTTTGTTTGGAGACACGATCGAATCTTCCTGACATAGTCCTAAGTTCTGGTTATGTGGAACAGTGAGTTGTTCTCAGGGAAAGTGGGATCCATTCTTATTGGCTAGTGCAGAAGTTCAGACCTGGGGATTAAATCATAGAACCGCAGTGCCAGAGCCCCATAAAGTAGAAGAAATCAGTAGGCAACATCTGCCAAACCCCCAGAATATCAGATCCGGGAGGCATCTGTGATAATGTGCAAGAAGAGAAAAGGATCTGAAATTGTGTCATTTCTCTTCCTTATTAGTTTAATTCTGATTACTGAGAAAACAGGAAACTCAATTAACTTGTCTCTGTTCTTAGAATTCCAGGAACCGTACGCCGTGGCTGTGTTGATGGAGAGGGACCTTATCGTGGTCGATCTCACACAAAGCAAGTAAGATGCCCATTGCCTTTCCCATGTTATCCTGTCAGGTAGCCACCAATTAAATTGTATTGATAGTACCTTTAAACAAGGATTATTTATATTTACTATGCATTATACTATTGCTACATTTGTCAGGCATTATATTGTTTCTAGACGTGTTTTTGCACTTGAAGTCACGTGTGTGAATTTTGATGTACATGTACCTTTTTAGGCTGGGTTCACACCTATGCGAATTGGATGCGGCTTACACCGCATCCAATTCGCAGGACATTTTAAAATATGTTCATTTGAATGAGGCTGGTTAACATATGTGCGTTGCATTCGCATTCCGCATTGCCCAAAAAACATGTGCGTTTTCTGAGCATTGCGATGCAAATTGCAAGCACAATTTCTTCTATGGGAACGCATCTGAATTCCCCCTCCTCGCTACACCTCCCCCCTCTCCCTGCTCAGCTGATCCGCAGATACAAACGGAGAGGCACCACTGAACAGCTGCTTTTTCTCTTCGCACAGAGAACGGAGCTGGAATTTGCACCGCACATGTGTGAACCCACCCTTAAAGGCTAAGTTCACCTTTATTTCTAAAATCCAGCTCCCCTATGTGCCAATATACACAATATTACCAAAAGTATTGGGACCAGTGGTGGCTGGTGCTCAACATTTTTGGGGGGGGGCGCAAACTGAAAAAAAAAATCATCAATTGCAGCCACTGTGCCCAAACGCCACCAGTTTGCCCCCAAATACAGCCAGTTTGACCCCTCAAATGCAGCCAGTTTGTCCCCAAATGTAGCCAGTTTGCCCCCAAATACAGCCAGTTTGCCCCCAAATACAGCCAGTTTGCCCCCAAATACAGCCAGTTTGCCCCCAAATGCAGCCAGTTTGTCCCCAAATGCAGCCAGTTTGCCCCCAAATACAGCCAGTTTGTCCCCAAATGCAGCCAGTTTGTCCCCGAATGCAGCCAGTTTGTCCCCAAATGCAGCCAGTTTGCCCCCAAATGCAGCCAGTTTGTCCCCAAATGCAGCCAGTTTGCCCCCAAATACAGCCAGTTTGTCCCCAAATGCAGCCAGTTTGCCCCCAAATACAGCCAGTTTGTCCCCAAATGCAGCCAGTTTGTCCCCGAATGCAGCCAGTTTGTCCCCGAATGCAGCCAGTTTGTCCCCAAATGCAGCCAGTTTGCCCCCAAATGCAGCCAGTTTGCCCCCAAATGCAGCCAGTTTGCCCCCAAATGCAGCCAGTTTGTCCCCAAATGCAGCCAGTTTGTCCCCAAATGCAGCCAGTTTGTCCCCAAATACAGCCAGTTTGTCCCCAAATGCAGCCAGTTTGCCCCCTCAAATGCAGCCAGTTTGTCCCCAAATACAGCCAGTTTGTCCCCAAATGCAGCCAGTTTGCCCCCAAATGCAGCCAGTTTGTCCCCAAATGCAGCCAGTTTGTCCCCAAATGCAGCCAGTTTGTCCCCAAATGCAGCCAGTTTGTCCCCAAATACAGCCAGTTTGCCCCCTCAAATGCAGCCAGTTTGCCCCCTCAAATGCAGCCAGTTTGCCCCCTCAAATGCAGCCAGTTTGCCCCCTCAAATGCAGCCAGTTTGCCCCCCCCAAATGCAGCCAGCTTGTCCCCTCAAATGCAGCCAGTTTGCCCCCCCAAATGCAGCCAGTTTGTCCCCAAATACAGCCAGTTGCCCCCCAGCCCTGCACTTACATTCCACGGGTCAGCGCCGTCCTTCTTCCGTCCTCGATGTCTTCTCCCGCCCTTAATGTCGCTTCAGCCAATCAGGTTACCTTAACCAGACCCGGTGAACCTGATTGGCTGAGACGTGTGTCAGTGTTAACCAAGGAACGCACAGCCCGTGCGTCCCCTGGTTAACTATTTGGAAGCTGATTACAGCCCGCTGGCTCTGATAGACACTTCCAAAAACCAACCAGCCGCTGTTATTCAGATGGCCGGCGCTCGCCAGGAGGCCGGCCATCTGAATAGTGGACGGCAATGCATGAATGTATGTATTGTTGCAGGGGAGAGAGGGGGCGGCGCTCCGGCGCCCACTATGGACGCACCGCCACTGATTAGGACACCTGCCTTTACACGCACATGAACTTTAATGGCATCCCAGTCTTAGTCCGTAGGGTTTCAATATTGAGTTGGCCCCGCCCTTTGCAGCTATAACAGCTTCAACTCTTCTGGGAAGGCCGTCCACAGGGTTTAGGAGTGTGTCTATGGGAATGTTTGACCATTCTTCCAGAAGCGCATTTGTGAGGTCAGACACTGATGTTGGACGGGAAGGCCTGGCTCGCAGTCTCCGCTCTAATTCATCCCAAAGGTGTTTTATCGGGTTGAGGTCAGGACTCTGTACAGGCCAGTCATGTTCCTCCACCCCAAACTCGCTCATCCATGTGTTTATGGACCTTGCTTTGTGCTCTGGTGCGCAGTCATGTTGGAACAGAAAGGGGCCGTCCCCAAACTCCTCCCACAAAGTTGGAAGAATGAAATTGTCCAAAATGTATTGGTATGCTGATGCCTTAAGAGTTCTCTTCAAGCCCAACCCCTGAAAAACAGCCCCACACCATAATCCCCCCTCCACCAAATGATTTGGACCAGGGCACAAAGCAAGGTCCATAAAGACATGGATGAGCAAGTTTGGGGTGGAGGAACTTGAATGGCCTGCACAGAGTCCTGACATCAACCCGATAGAACACCTTTGGGATAAAGGCCAGGATTTCTCATCCAACATCAGTGCCTGACCTTCTGGAAGAATGGTCAAACATTCCCATAGACACCCTCCTAAACCTTGTGGACAGCCTTCCCAGAAGAGTTGAAGCTGTTATAGCTGCAAAGGGCGGGGCCAACTCAATATTGAACCCTACAGACTAAGGCTGGGATGCCATTAAAGCGTTTGTTAACCCAAAAAAATAAAATTAATATCCTGGTCTCTTAAAGCAGATTAATATAGCACAGCGCTTGTGTTATATAATCTGCCCCCCTCTAAACTGTAAGGGCCAGTTCACACCAGACGCAGTTCCGTTCAGTTCCTTGTGCTTTTTTTCTGCACAAAATGCACGCACAGTGTTTTCCATGTATTCCAATGGCTCTTGTTGGCTCTAGTTCACACCATGCAGTCAGTTTCCGGTCAGTTTCTGCACCGGAAACTGACTGTATGGTGTGAACTAGAGCCATTGGAATACATGGAAAACACTGTGCATGCATTTTTAGTGCCGAAAAAATGCGCACAAAACTGTACGGAACTGCAACTGGTGTGAACTGGCCCTAAAAAAAAAAAAAAAAAACCTAAACTTACCACTTCCTGTTTGCCCTCTCTAATCAGACCACGATAACCAGGGCAGCTCCGCCCTGATCACTGTGGTCAAAGTGCCTCCCTCAGTGATAGGCTGCTGTCCCCTCTGCTCTCCTCTCTCCCCCCTCACCCCCTTCTTCCTCCCTGTCAGCGCCCTCTCTTTCTGTCTCCGCTCACCCCTGCCCCCCCCCCCCCCCGCCGCTATTATAAAAAAAAAAGAAACCTATAATTGTCACCGCCAGCCCCTCTATTAGAGGCTGGCATAGTACACTGTGCTAAGCATTTTTTAAAACGAGTGTTGTAAATAGCGATTTTTAGATGTCTTCAGGCCGGTCACGTGACTCGCGGCCGCTTTACAGCTATGAGACGGGATTCTGCGGAGGAGAGGAGCGGTCACGTGATCTCCCCGGCTGACGTCAGAGGGAGATCACGGCCCCTCCCTCAGAAGCCATCCGTCGGAGCTGGAAAGCAGCCGCGAGTCACGTGACCGGCCTGAAGACAGCTAAATATCGGTATTTACAACATTCGTTTTAAAAAATAGCTTAGCTGTCCGGCGGTAAAAAAATAATAATTTAAAAGTCAGCAGCTACAAACACTTTTAATAAGCACACTTACCTGTCCAGGTTGCCCGCGATGTCAGCCGCCCGAGGCCGATCCGTCCCTCGGACCGGGTCCCGGCGCCACCATCCTCACTAAGGGAAACAGGCAGTGAACTGCCCGTTTCCTACTGCGCATGCGTGAGTCGCGCGGCACTTTGTGAATGTGTGTTTGGTGAATTGAGCCTGTTATGTGTATGGTGCACGCCGTCTCTCTCAGAATTTGCTAGCTTATAGCCTCTATAATACATCATATGCCCAACATGCACACTTCTATGAGTTTGTTGGATATCCACTTGCTGACCACGCCTTTTCTGACACTTTTTGTTGACAAGTAAATCAGTATTTTTTGCTAGAAAATTTCTTATAACCCCCCCCCCCCCAAACATTATGCAGTAAAACCTTGGTTCGAGAGTAACTTGGTTTGAGAGCGTTTTGCAAGACAAGCAAAATGTTTTAATAAATTTTGACTTGATATGCAAGCAGTGGCGGCTGGTGCTCAACATTTTTGGGGGGGGCGCAAACAAACTGAAGAAAAAAAAAATCAATTGCCGCCACTGTGCCCATTAAATGCAGCCACTGTGCCCAAACGCCACCAGTTTGCCCCCTCAAATACAGCCAGTTTGTTTTCATATACAGCCAGTTTGTTTCCATATACAGCCAGTTTGTCCCCATATACAGCCAGTGTGCCCCCATATATATATAACCAGTGTGCCCCCATATATACAGCCAGTGTGCCCCCCATATACAGCCAGTGTGTCCCCATATACAGCCAGTGTGTCCCCATATACAGCCAGTGTGTCCCCATATACAGCCAGTGTGCCCCCATATATACAGCCAGTTTGTCCCCATATATATAGCCAGTGTGTCCCCATATATATAGCCAGTGTGTCCCCATATATATAGCCAGTGTGCCCCCATATATATAGCCAGTGTGCCCCCATATACAGCCAGTTTGTCCCCATATATATAGCCAGTGTGCCCCCATATACAGCCAGTTCCCCCCAAATGCAGCCAGTTTGTCCCCCATATACAGCCAGTTCCCCCCAAATGCAGCCAGTTTATCCCCCATATACAGCCAGTTCCCCCCAAATGCAGCCAGTTTGTCCCCCAAATGCAGCCTGTTCCCCCCCCCCCAGCCCTGCACTTACCTTCCTCGGTCCGCGCCGTCCTCGATGTGTTCTCCCGCCCTCGATGCTGCTTCAGCCAATCAGGTTACCGATAACCAGATCCGGTGAACCTGATTGGCTGAAACCTCCACACAGTCTTCTCCAAGGAACGCACCCCCGTGCGTACCTGGGAGGAGTTTTTGGAAGCCGAATACAGCGTGAGAGCCGGCTCTGATAGACACTTCCAAGTTACACCCACCGCCGGCCACCGCTCTAATTCAGATGGCCGGCGCTCACCAGGAGGCCGGCCATATGAATAGTGGGCAGCGCGGCAGCGGTGACAATACACAGATTCATGCAATGCATGAATCTGTGTATTGTCTTTCAGTAGCGGGGCGGGAGCGAGAGGGGGCGGCGCTCCGGCGCCCTCTATGGACGCACCGCCACTGTATACAAGCGATGTCTTGATATACAAGTAGCTTCACGTCACAACTGAGTATAAAAGAGAAGAGAGGCGCCTCTAAGTGTAGCAATTTGGTTACATGTAATGAAGGTACAACATTTAGCAACATATTGCTACACTTAGAGGCGCCTCTCTTCTCTTTTATACTCTGGAGCTCCTGCTGGATTTTGCTTCTAATCGCCTTGGGGAGGCTTCCATTTGTGGATGGACATTTTATGGTTGCACAACCAATCACATTGCTATAATCTTTTTATATGGACTATAAACTGAAGGACCTATGAATAAATGGTTGTGGAACGAATCATTTGAGTTTCCATTATTTCTTATGGGGAAATTTGCTTTCATAAACAAGTGCTTTGGATTACAAGCATGCTTCCGGAACGAATTATGCTCGCAATCCAAGGTTTTACTGTACGTGTAAAGGCAGGCGTCCCAAGACTTTTGTCTTTTGACCAACAGATACAATATTCACTGCAATATCTAGTCTTTTCCCTGGGGGGGGGGGGGGGGGTCTGATTTTGTTTTCCTATGAATAATAAGTGGTTTAATGTATTTTAATAATAAAGTGAAGTTTGTTACCTGCACATCTGGACCGGACTCTGTAGGTGATATTCGTATATAGCGATGGTTATGAGCAGTAGTGTATTTAGGTTTTGTGCTGCCCTAGGCCTGACTAAACTCGTGCACCCCCTAATTTAAATATGACACACCCCTTCCTGTGAAGGCCACGCCCCTTTCTTTTTAAGACCTGCCCTGATATGTTTGAGTGGGGACACTACTTCTTAGGGCCTGGGGAGGGGGGGGGCATTGGATTTCCGTAATTTGCATAGATTTCCTCTCACTTCCTGTTTGGCTATGGGGCAGGAAGTGAAGGGAAATCTCTGCAATGGGACAGGGATGGTAAAAAATAAACTAACAGGGGCTATAACCCTCCCTTACTCTATCCAAAATGAAAAAAAAAAAGTGTTGCCTATAGTTCTACTTTAAGCACAAATTTCTGATAATTTTATGGAGAGGACTAAGAAGATATAACCATGCCAATGGTGCAGCAGAAATCACATAGCCCAGTGAGGAAGGTTTGTGGTCCAGGATGATAGGACAGTCAAAATTAGAAGCAGCTTGCGTTACACTAACAGTATAGAACAACCCGGCGGGGACTCTTTCCGTGCTGCCCCCCTGCAAAGTGCTGCCCTAGGCCTGGGCCTTGTTGGCCTAGGCCAGGATACAGTGTTGGTTATGAGTCCTGTGTAGACCCCTTTATGGAGGAGTTGTAAACCTTTTAGAAATCAAATTATTTATCCCAGGGTGACTCTGTTTTAAATCTTTTTATTAATCTTTTTCACATTACATGCATAACAAAACATAGGTATTTAAACCACATAAACAAAACACACATATACGATCTCAATATATACCCCTTTGTTGAAATGAAACAAAAATGTCAATAACAATTTATACTAATGCCGCGTACACACGACCGTTTTTCATGACGAGAAAAATGCAATTTTTTTAAAATGGTCATTAAAAAACGATCGTGTGTGGGCTTCAGAGCATTTTTCACTACGTGAAAAATGGCCATTAAAAATTTGGAGCATGCTCTAATTTTTCTCATCGCTTTTCACGTCGTCGTTTTTCTTGTCATGAAAAACGGCCGTGTGTAGGCTTTAACGACGTGAAAAAAACACGCATGCTCAGAAGCAAGTGATGAGACAGGAGCGCTCGTTCTGGTAAAACTAGCGTTCATAATGGAGATCGCACATTCGTACCACTGTAACGGACTGAAGAGCACGAGGCTGAAAAGCGTGAATTGTCTCTCACCAAACTTTTACTAACACGAGGATCAGCAAAAGCAGCCCAAAGGGTGGCGCCATCCGAATGGAACTTCCCCTTTATAGTGCCGTCGTACGTGTTGTACGTCACCGCGCTTTACTCAAGCGTTTTTTTTCCACGATAGTGTGTAGGCAAGGCAGGCTTGAGAAGAATCACGTCGAGAAAAACTTCTTTATTTTCTTTTTTTATCAATAACTCTTTTTATTGAAAGCCACATCGGACACAAATCAAATGCAATAGTTTTACAACCAACAGGATAATCGTTAACACGTCTGGGTATAGGGTCGTAACAGTTCCTGAGCATGTAATCACTGTATCTCTGCTATGTGCTGTATTATCCAATCCTATCTAGTTATCACAACAGGGACATGGTATGTCATCAACCAAGTTTCGAGCCAATATAGTTATTATGTACATTAGTGCGAGGATCCCAAAGGGGCTCCCATGAAGAGGATAATATAACAAGAGAAGAAAGAAAAGAAATAGAAGAATGAAAAAAAAGGGGGGGGGGAGGGGGCGAAAAGACAATAGAAGGGTGGGGGGTAGAGGGGGTGTGGGGGGGGGGGTGTCGTCAAGTTATACCTGGCTCCAAGTCACCGCGTTCCTCCCTTCGGTGCCAGAGCTCCCAAACCATGTTATGCGCGTCCAGGCGATCCTGAATTCTTGCGGTCATCCTCTCCATTACTTCTACATCTCTAATCCTGGCATACAGCGCTCCCTCCGGAGGAGGGGAGCTGCGTTTCCAGTTTAGTGCCACTAGGCAGCGGGCTGCCGTAAGGACATGACTAGCTAGCTTCTTATGTGGGCGTGGGGCCTTCAGAGACATCAGTCCTAGTATGAAAAATTCAGGGGTCATGGGGACCTCCGTTTCAAGGAGTCGAATTAGTAGTTGGTGTACAGAAGCCCAGAAGGGGGGCTATCAGTGGGCACTCCCAGTAGATATGATATAGAGTCCCCTTCGCCCCCATGCATCGCCAGCAGCGATCTGAGCTGGCCGGGTGAATGGCATGGAGAACATCAGGGGTCATGTACCAGAAGTACATTATTTTGTAAATATTTTCTTTATAGAGCGTACATAGCGATGTCTTGGACGCCTGGGTCCAAATGGCCCACCATTGGTCCACGGGTATCTCCTCACCCAAAGCCTTTTCCCATTTAATCATATATCTGTGTTTGCCCATTGAATCAAGGGGCCTCTCAGTCAGTATTTTGTATATATCTGAGATCAGGCCTCTCTGAGCTGAGCCTGCCAGAATTAGGCGCTCAAAAGGGGTAGGTGGGGAGAAATGCAGGTTTGGAGCGAACGTTAGGGCATAGTGGCGGATTTGGAGATACCCGTAGAAAGCTTGTTTAGGGAGGTCATAGTGTGATTGCAAGTCCTCAAAAGAGCGTAGTTTACGGGTGCATGGGTCTATCAAGTTTCCAAAGTGAAAGAGGTCTCTCGTTGTCCAGGGGGAGGACATTTGGTGGGTTAAGCTATCTGGCATGTCTGGGTTACAGGCAAAGGAGGTCAGGAGCGAGCTGCCCGACGACAGTTTGTGTTGTCGTGTTAGTTTACGCCATAGCCTCCGGAGCTGTGCCATCGGGCCTAGCAATCGGGCAGGGTCCACCTCCGCGTTCGCGCTCCATAACAGGCTGTTTGGGTGTATCGGGGCTAACCATAATTTCTCTATCTCTGTCCATTTATTATAAGAGCGGAGTGTGAACCAGGAAGTTATCGCTCACAGTTGTGCCGCCTGGTAGTATTTTACCAGGTTAGGGAAGGCCAGGCCCCCGTCAAACCCAGCTGCTTGTAATACTGAACGTGGGATTCTGTGCCTCCCGTAGTTCCATGTAAATTGCAGTAGGTCCGCTTGTAAGTGTTTCAGTTGGCCGTAGGGAACAGGGATAGGTAGGGTCTGGAAGAGGTACAGTAATTTTGGGAGGATCGTCATTTTCACAGACGCGATCCTTCCAAGCAAGGAGATGTGATGTTTTTTCCATTGTTGGAGAAGGGTTCTGATATTGTGGAAAAGAGGAGGGAAATTCTCCCGGTAGAGGGTAGCGAATTGTGGGGTGATATTAATTCCCAGGTACTTTAGGGCGGTGGTTTTCCAGCTATAGGGGAAGTTGGCTTTCAGGTGTGCTACCTCCTCCCCCGGTGTGTTGATTGGAAGGGCCTCTGACTTAGATGTATCAATTTTATAACCCGATAGAGCCCCGTATCGATCTAGTTCTGCGTGGAGATTTGGGAGGGAGGTTCTAGGTTGGGTTAATGAGAGAATAATGTCGTCTGCGAACAGGGAGATTTTAAACTCCCTGTCTCGTACCTTTATGCCCTTAATGTCCGGGTTATTACGGATTGTGGCTGCTAGGGGTTCCACACACAGTGCAAATAGCAGGGGTGAAAGCGGACACCCCTGTCTGGTGCCATTTCGCACCGGCAGCGGAGCTGACAGGGCGAAGGGGGTCCTGACCTGGGAGGAAGGGTCTAAGTATAGGTGCTGTATGGCTCTATAGAAGGGTCCCCTAAATCCCACGTGGCGGAGTGTGGCGAACAGGAAGGGCCACCCCAGGCGGTTGAACGCCTTTTCTGCGTCTAAACTCAACAACAGGGCTTGTGTGCGCTCCCTGTTCGCCACCTCCACCAAGTCTATGATCTTCCTGGTGTTGTCTCCTGCCTGGCGAAGGGGGACGAAGCCCACCTGATCCTTATGGATCAGGGAGGGTAAGACCGTGTTCAGGCGTATAGACAAGAGTTTAGTGAATATTTTTAAGTCCGAGTTAAGCAGGGCAATTGGCCTATAGTTAGCGCAGATGGAGGGGTCCTTCCCGGGCTTGGGGATCACTGTGATAAAGGAGCTCTGCATATCCCTCGGGATCGGGGTGTCATGTAGGAAAGCATTAAAGAGTCTGCCCATGGAGGGGAGCAGGAGTGGGAGGAATTCCTTGTAGTACTCATAAGGAAAGCCATTTGGGCCTGGGGCTTTACAATTGGGTAGGGATTTGACTGTCTGTTCTATTTCCTCATGTGTTATCGGGGCGTTCAGGGAGTCAAGATCTGTAGAACGGAGTTGCGATATTCCACTACAGTCCAGGTATTGCTGGATACGTTTGGCCGTTTCGGGCTTGGGGGGGTTTGCGGGAATATCAGGATTGTTGTACAGGGCCTCGTAGAATTCCGCAAAGGATTGTGCTATGTCCGTGGGGTGGGAAACCAGGGTGCCCGAACCGTTTTGGATCTGATGTGGGGTCGAAGCCTGGGTGCTGTCAAAAATAAATGCACTATCACCGTCTTTATTTTCAATGACATTAAAAACAGCCGTGTGTACGCGGCATAAGGGATCTACTTATCCCATAAAAAGTATATCCATCTCCATGGCTCCCATACTCCTAGTCCCCCAGATGGAGGGGTCGGGCATAAGAGAGAGGGAAAGAAAGACGGAGAGAGAAGCCAAGCAAATCGGAGAAGCAAGAGAAAGGAAAAGAGAGAGAAAAAAGGGTAAAAAAAAAAAAGGGGGGGGGAAGAGAAAGGGATGAAAGGAACTTTATCCCCCATGTACTCCCTCTCTTGTGTGTATAAAGTCCAAAGTGCAAGTGCATCGTGACATGTGTCTATCATATTACAATATCCCTATAGTAATTTCCCAAAAAAATAAATAAAAATAAATAATTTTTTATAAAGAATTTAAATGTGAATGTGAATAGGAATCAACTAAATCTGGTGGTACTAAATTATGTGTCTACTAAATTAAGAAGGCTTCCACTCCATGCCTACTAATGAGATAAAAAAATAAAATAAAAAAAGGATGGTACCAGTGAAGATTAATAATCAGCAAAATCTAGAGGTACAGAATTATATGTGAGATAATTTAAGAAGGCTCCCACTCCAAGCCTACTAATATGAAAAAAAAAAAAAGAAAGAAAAAACAAAGGAAAAGGGGGTGACTCTGGACGTATTACTTGGGCTTGGTCGCCCGGTTGGCTTTCCTTTTTCGAGGAGTTGTAAGCCTTTTTAGCCTGCAGCTTTATTTCTCCCGGTCTTTCCTTAATCATCTCAGCAAGGCTGTCAACATAGCATTTACGCTGAACATTACAATAATAAATATCCCCATTTAATCCAGTTATCTATTCAGTAACAATTCTTAAATGTATTTTTGAATTACAAATGGTTAGATACATGATGGTTTCTTTTGTATTCGTTTCTTGCTGACAGGAAAAGTGTGTGGAGCAAGCAAACCGATTTTAAGCAGCTGTACTGTCCAATCAGCAGGCTGGTCAGTGACAACGTTTTATTGCTTAAGACCAGTGGTAGCTGGTGCTCAATATTTTGCAGGGGGGGGCGGCAAAATGGATGACGGTCTGCCAGGTCCCCGGGGGGGGGGGGGCATAGTGCTGGTAGTGGTGAATGTTTCCCATCATGGGGGGCCTCTAGCCCCTTCACGGCCCCCAGCATCCCTTAAGTATAGTCCTGGGCTGATGAGGATGGAGGGGGAGAGGAGCAGGGTCAGGGCACATGGCACGTAGTCCCTCTCTCAGCTGCCAGTAACAGGTCGTGCCCATGTCCTAGAAGAGGACCAGCACGATCCACAGGCAGTCCAGCAAGGCCCGCTCCCTAACCGCCACCCCCCCCCCCCCCCCGTGCGCGTGGGAGGCAGAAGGGAAGGTGGCGATCAGTGGCCTTACCTTAGGAGGCAGATTCTGCTCCTCGCTTCAGCTTGCCGAGGGGCCATTGCTTCTCCTCCTGGCCGAACAGGAAGTTGTCCCTGAGAACCGATTGGCCGGGAGTCCTAAGACTCCCTGGCCAATCGGGGCTCAGGACCCGCTTCATGATTGGCCGGAAGAAGAAGCAGGAAGACATTAGTGAATTTTAATTTGCTAATGTCACACAGCTTAGTGGGCTCAGGGCGCAATGCTCTGCACCCCGAGCCCACCATTTTTTAAGCCAATTAGAGCCTCAGGCTCTAATCATGTGCGTAAAAAAACCCCCCAAAAAAAACCTTATTGAAATCCATGCGTTCGGCACCCTGCATGTAGATTAGGGGCCGGGCGCATGGATTAGGGGGGCAGAGCCCCTGCTTAAGGTGCTCCCGTCTGGTATAGAAGAATTGAGCCTGAATAAAGCTGCCAGCAGTAATCACATGTAGAAAATCCAACTTGGGTACAACCCGCCTGCCCATAGATGGATCAAATCTTGTCCAGTCCCTGCTCAACCGGCTGAGGTTCATAGATGATCAGTCCCTGCTGAACCATCTGAGATTCAATCCATCTCTGCCTGTCACTTGCAGCATGTCTACAGTCTCTAGCCAAGCCTGTATCACATCCATAATAATCACACCTGTACCTCATCCACAGTCTAAAAGCACACCTGTACCTCATCCACAGTCTATAAGCACACCTGTACCTCATCCACACTCTATAAGCACACCTGTACCTCATCCACAGTCTATAAGCACACCTGTACCTCATCCACATTCTATAAGCACACCTGTACCTCATCCACAGTCTATAAGCATACCTGTACCTCATCCACAGTCTATAAGCACACCTGTACCTCATCCACACTCTATAAGCACACCTGTACCTCATTCACAGTCTATAAGCACACCTGTACCTCATCCACACTCTATAAGCACACCTGTACCTCATTCACAGTCTATAAGCACACCTGTACCTCATCCACACTCTATAAGCACACCTGTACCTCATCCACACTCTATAAGCACACCTGTACCTCATCCACACTCTATAAGCACACCTGTACCTCATCCACACTCTATAAGCACACCTGTACCTCATCCACAGTCTATAAGCACACCTGTACCTCATCCACACTCTATAAGCACACCTGTACCTCATCCACAGTCTATAAGCACACCTGTACCTCATCTACACTCTATAAGCACACCTGTACCTCATCCACAATCTATAAGCACACCTGTACCTCATCCACACTCTATAAGCACACCTGTACCTCATCCACACTCTATAAGCACACCTGTACCTCATCCAAACTCTATAAGCACACCTGTACCTCATCCACAGTCTATAAGCACACCTGTACCTCATCCACAGTCTATAAGCACACCTGTACCTCATCCAAACTCTATAAGCACACCTGTACCTCATCCACAGTCTATAAGCACACCTGTACCTCATCCACATTCTATAAGCACACCTGTACCTCATCCACAGTCTATAAGCACACCTGTACCTCATCCACAGTCTATAAGCACACCTGTACCTCATCCACAGTCTATAAGCACACCCGTACCTCACCCACAGTCTTTGATCATCTACTGAAGGGTGTGCACAGTCTTTGACAGACTTCTGTAGCATGACATAAACTAAATATTTTGTTTACCCCTTGCCAGGGGCCACTGCTGCGGTTCCTTATTCCTCCTATATTGACTACCACACACTGCACTGAGCCATCACTAAGCGAACACTAATAATTTGTATTTCTGGAGATGCAATTGGTGTACAATATTGAATACTGTTTTATATGATGCTTTGTTTGTGTTACTTTAAAATGTTAGATATACAATAAAAAAAGCTATTAATCATAAATTATTGCACAAAAACATTGTGCATATACTGTGTGTGTGTGTGTATATATATATAGATATATATATTGTGACAGCAGGCAGGTGAAATCACCAGGTTGCATCCAGGATGGAAGGTATATATGTCCTAGATTCAGGCTTTATGCCGATTTATACCACTAGGGAGAGTGCTGGGAGTCTTGCAGGGGAAGAGTTAATGAGCCCAGCTGAAGTAAGTGGGCTTGTTAGGGCCTCTACAAGAACTCCCAGCATGCTAAGGGAGATGCTCCAACCTGGAACCAGATCTGTGTGGATAGTCTGGGGAGTGTGATCTCTGTGCTGTGAGCCAAAGCCTGTGTGGTTATTGCTAAGAACTTCTAAAAGCAGGGAGCTAGGGACTGGGACAGCACAAGGCTGTACCTATTATTTAGTTAGGGACACCAACATGTGTAGTGAGCGGTCAAGTTGACCAATATTTCTTTTCCTGTTTCTTTTGTTTTTGCTGTATTTTTTGTCTGTATATACCGTATTTTTCGCTCTATAAGACGCACCTGACCATAAGACGCACCTAGGTTTTAGAGGAGGAAAACAAGAAAAAAAATATTCTGAACCAAATGGTCTACTAAAATATTTACCAGTGCCCATGAAATGCAGCCTGACCTGTGCCAAAGAAATGCAGCCTGACCATTGCCATTATTGCAGCCCGACCTGTGCCATTATTGCAGCCCGACCCGTGGAACTACAAGTCCCAGCAGAGCAGGTTGCCATATTTCAGCCCCCCACATAGGCACTACAAGTCCCAGCAGAGCAGGTTGTCATAATTCAGCCCCCCACAGAGGCACTACAAGTCCCAGCAGAGCAGGTTGCCATATTTCAGCCTTCCCCACAGAGGCACTACAAGTCCCAGCAGAGCAGGTTGCCATATTTCAGCCCCCCACATAGGCACTACAAGTCCCAGCAGAGCAGGTTGTCATAATTCAGCCCCCCACAGAGGCACTACAAGTCCCAGCAGAGCAGGTTGCCATATTTCAGCCCTCCCCACAGAGGCACTACAAGTCCCAGCAGAGCAGGTTGTCATAATTCAGCCCCCCACAGAGGCACTACAAGTCCCAGCAGAGCAGGTTGCCATATTTCAGCCCTCCCCACAGAGGCACTACAAGTCCCAGCAGAGCAGGTTGCCATATTTCAGCCCCCCCCCCACAGAGGCACTACAAGTCTTAGCAGAGCAGGTTGCCATATTTCAGCCCCAACCCCACAGAGGCACTACAAGTCCCAGCAGAGCAGGTTGCCATATTTCAGCACCCCCACAGAGGCACTACAAGTCCCAGCAGAGCGGGCTGTCGCCTGTCCTCCAAACACAGCATTAGGAGACTGCACAGCCTTCCATCCACTCACTCCTTGGCTGCCATACACTCCTCCCCACTCTCCCCTTACAATAGTGTCCTACCTGAGTCTGGGCGGCATGTCGCGCTGCATAGTGGGGCAGTGGGCATGATTTCCTCTTCTCGCAAGACACGTCCCGGCTCCCAGACCCCTCCTACCCGCAGCACACAAGGCTGCAGATCACTTTGCCACTGGCCAGGCACCTCCATGGCTGCAGTGGCGGCTGGAGCAATAAGCTAGGCATCGGCAGATGCGGCCGCGAGTGTGCACTGATTGGGATATTTTATCTGTGCGGGAGGAGGCCGCGGGAACCGAGGCTCGGGAGTACAGGTGGGGGGGGGTTTTGTGTGGGGGGGGGGCGGCTTTTTTGCAGGCAGTGGCGGGGGGCATTGACAGCAGCGGCGGGGGGCGGTGCCTGATGTACATTCGGACCATAAGACGCAGAGACATTTTCCCCCATATTTTTTGGGGGAAAAAGTGCGTCTTATGGTCCGAAAAATACGGTAGTTCAAATAAAACCACACCCTTTTGTTTTCTCCTACCACTGTCTGCTGTGCCTGTTTTTGTGTGGTGAACCCATCCAGGGGGTCACACACACCCGCTGCTGAGTTAACCCCCTCACAGTATATATATATATATATATATATATATATATATATACATAGCGGCCTCCTCTCTCCTCTCTCTTCTATCAGCTCGTCTGTCTCTTGTCTAGGGGTACTTTAGAGGAGAGAGTGCGGGGTCACCACGCCAAGCCTTCACCGCAGATGTTTGTGTGGTGTAAGCAAAGTTCTTGTTTTACCTTCGGGTCAGTGTTCTGCACCTGGAACCTCCAATGAGAGTTACCTTGAACAATGTCTGCCAGAAAATGTGCCCCACACCATTAAAGTCCAACACTCCTTTATTCTTCTTGAATGAACACAATCAGTTAGACTCCCTTGTAGAACAGAACAGAAAAGGAGGTGTGGATGCGAATAGGCCCAGACACAATGAACTCTCCACTTTCCTTCCTGAAAGTGGGTTGCGGTCTCCGAGCGAGGGGGGATTTCCTTCCAGGCGGTCTCCGATGGGAGGCTCACCTGTCACTGGCAATATGCTGCACCGGGTCTTCAAGTAAGTATCTCCCACCGGTCCATTACGCCTTCCGGATTCGGGTACCCACTCCCGGGGTTCCCTAGGACCTTCTTCCCTCGCGGAACTCCGTGTTGGGCACTGAGCTCCAGACCTCCATTCCGAGTACCTCACCCCAGGCTAAAGGTGGCTGGGATGGAATACGACCTCCAAACGTCCTCTAGGCCTAGACCCGCCTAGGGGACCAACACGAACCACCGTCCTCAGGCTGAAGGTGCCCGGGCTCGACTCCAGCCACCAAAAATGGCCGCCCCCCTTTTACAACCGCTGAGAGAGACCAAAAGAGGTACGCCACTGCAACGATGACTCAACCCCGGGCCCAAAGCGACAGTGCCACCTGGTGGGCCCCAGGGAACCATACATCACAGTTTTCCCCACCAGATTAAAAAAATAGAAAGCATATACCCTCTACATATATATATATATATATATATATATATATATATATATAAATACACTCACACACACACACACACACTTTTTATTTGGAATGCAAGCCTTCAAAATTTAGCAAGAAAAAATCTGCACATGCAAACTATAGAAGGCACAATATTAATGGATTAGCAGGGCTTGGGGAGCATCCAGGCAGTACCACCATTGTCTCAGTAGAACTTGAATCTTTTTCCCCTTAAGATGGTGATAGTGATCTCAGCAGTTCCTTTGCTTCCCACATCTGTGACCCAGCAGCTGAGTCAGGGGGGCTCCTTGTTGTTTTCTTGCAATGTTTAGGAGTCTCGGAGGATGTGTCAGGCTGACATGGGACTCCAGGCTTCCGAGTGTAATTAAGTCGCCAGCACATTGCAAACACATTATTGACCCACCCAGTCAAGGGAATGAACTGGAAAAAAATAAATAAAGAATAGGATTTGCTAAAGATTACATTAATTGGTAACATTTCAGTGAGGGGTTCTGCATGTTTACTCATTCATTTCCCTGATAGAATTAATTGCTTGACACTGATAATGGTAAAATTACACTCTTTTTTCGTAATGACTCGGCTAGCCTTTTTACGCTTATAAAATCCTTGTGTGATGTTACCATGGCAACCCGCCATTGAGAAAGTCTGTTTGGAGCAGCAGATCTTCATCTATATGATGCATGCCTTATATATTCCACATTACCAATTAAAGGGATGAGATTTTTTTTGCTGCATACTTGTGCATGTACCGCGTTGCATAATATATTCTGTGCAGATATTTGCATAATATGTGCCGATATTCTAAGTGGGAGCTGTCAGTTACTTATTGGATTGTCACACAAAAATAACACTTTGCACCATTCTAATCCCCCTCCTCCCCCTCCCCACACATTACAAAGCAGCTTATTTTATATTTTTAACTTTTTCTGTTTCAATCATTTTTATTCAGTTTAAAAGAGAAGTACGGGTTTCCTTTTTTTTTTGCTTACATCTATTCTATGTGAGCTGCTGGTATCTATAAACCCTCCCAGCCCTCTCAGAAGTGCCACCATTCTGTTAAAATCTAGATAAATACCTGTGGGAGGTTCTACAGTCTTTCATACAGCATCATCCAGACAATGGTGTGAATATAGAGTCTGGATCCACCCCCTTTCCTGTCATTTTGCTTGATTGATGTCGGCTCTCCTCCCTCTGCTTGTTTCTGAGACTTCACAGAGGTAGCTGCTCCCCCCTCCCTTTCCCTCCTCCCTCCTCCCCCTCCCTATCTATCAGCACAGCTACGTCTCTTAGGGGAGTGGGGACAGAGGCAGGGGGTGTGTTGGTGAAGATGCTCACACCCCCTGAGAACTTTTCAAACTGAAAATGGACGTTTTTTGCCAGCAGAAGGAAAAGGTACATTGTACCCCTACCCATTCACCTGGAAAAAAGTGTCAATAAAAAAAACACACTACACAGGTTTTTAAAGTAATTAATTTATTAGGCAGCTCCGGGGGGTCTCTTCCGCCTTCTCCGGCTCTTCTCCGCTCTCTCTTCAGTTCTTCTTCCTCTGTCCGGTGTCTTCTGCCGGGTCTCCTGCGCTATCTTCTGCTCTTTTGCCCGCTCTTTTGCTAGCTCTTGCCCGGTCTTCTCCATTTTCTACTTCCCTCTTCTCTTCTTTCGATGTTGAGACGACGCTCTCTCCCGCTCTAATGCCCAGTGCGTGGTGTGCCACTACTTATATAGGCATGGGGCGGGGTCATCTGAGCCCCACCCCTTATGACGTCACCACATAGCATGCCTCCGAGCGGTGACGTTATAAAGGGTGGGGCTTCTGGGTGACGTCACACGGTGACCCCGCTCCATGCCTATATAAGTAGTGGCACACCGCGCACTGGACATTAGAGCGGGAGAGAGCGCTGTGTCAACATTGAAAGAAGAGAAGAGGGAAGAAGACAACGGAGAAGACCAGGCAAGAGCGAGCAAAAGAGCAGAAGACAGAAGACACTGGATAGAGGGAGAAGAACCGAAGAGAGAGCGGAGAAGAGCCGGAGAAGGCGGAAGAGACCCCCGGAGCTGCCTAATAAATTACTTTAAAACCCTGTGTAGTGTGTTTTTTTTTATTGACACATTTTTCTCAGGTGAATGGGTAGGGGTACAATGTACCCCATACTCATTCACATAGGGTGGGGGGCCGGGATCTGGGGGCCCCCTTATTAAAGGGGGCTCCCAGATTCCGATAGGCCCCCCGCCCGCAGACCCCGACAACCAACGGCCAGGGTTGTCGGGAAGAGGTCCTTGTCCTCATCAACATGGGGACAGGGCACAGGGCGCCCCCTGCCCCAAAGCACCCACCCCCCAATGTTGAGGGCATGCGGCTTGGTACAGTTCAGGAGGGGGGGCCTTTGCTCGTCCCCACCCCTTTCCTGACCGGCCGGGCTGCGTGCTTTGGATAAGGGTCTGGTATGGACTTTTGGGGGGACCCCCACGCCGTTTTTTTTGCATAGGGGGTTCCCCTTAAAATCCATACCGGACCAAAGGGCCTGGTATGCGCTTGGAGGGGGAACCCATGCCAGACACTGCCTGGTATTGTCAGGGATCGAAGTCGGATCCCTGTGCATTGAAGTCGGACGCATGTCAGACTTCAAGTCGCAGGGCAAAGTCGGATCCAAAGTAGTATGACCCTTGTGTCGTACCAGTGTGAACCCAGCCTAAGGCACAGAGACATTAGAAAAAAATATTAGAAATGCTTCACGTTTTTTTTTTTTTTTTTTTATAGTTTTACTCCACGTTCACACTGGGGCTGCGGGAGTGAAGCCTGCGAGTTCAGCTGAACTCGCACGATTTCACTCCCGCTGGCAGTCCCGATTTTGGCCGCGATTTCAAAGACATCTGAAACAGATGTCAATGTAAATCACGGCTGAAATCGCAAAAAGTAGTACAGAAACTACTTTTTGTAATCCGTGCAGCGCCGCAGATGCGGCGTCGCACCGATTAGGCCGGTGCCATTGCCCGCAATTTGCGGCAAATTTCGCAGATTTGACATGTCAAATCGCATGTCAAATCGCACCAGTGTGAACCAGGGCTTACAAACATTTTATTTTCTATATCCTATCTGCACTCTAACCAGGCACCTAACCCACTAACCGGCTTTTGCTTTCTGTCAGTTTTCCGATCTTTGAGAACCCGTACTCCATGGACGTCCATGAGTCTCCTGTGACCTGTACGGAGTATTTCGCAGACTGCCCCCCTGACCTGATCCCAGTGCTCTATTCTGTTGGAGCAAAGAACAAAAAGCAAGGATACAGCAACAAGGTAATGTGCTCAGAGAGCGAGGGAAGGATCTGTCATGGCTTGGGGGGGGGGGGGGGGGGGTCTGTATCATGAATGGGGTTTGTTTGGCTATCTAATATTAACATTTAACTGCCTTTATAAGCCTGTGACTTGTACATACAGCGGGTAACATAAGTATTGAACACGTCACCATTTTTCTAGGTAAATATATTTCTATTGCTATTGACATGAAATGTTCCCCACATGTCAGTAACAGGCCATGCAATCCATACATACAAAGACACCAAAACAAATAAGTTCAGAAATGAAATTATGTGTAATAAAATGAAAGGACACAGGAAAAAAGTATTGAACACATAAAGAAATTGAGGTGCAAAAAGGCATGGAAAGCCAAGACACCAGTTGAAATCCATCAGTAATTAGAAAGCAATCCTGCCCCTCAGTGCCGGGACAAGATCATCCAGTGCCCAGGGCAAAGATGCCAAAGAGAGCACAGCCTGCACCTCCTCCCAGCCCTCTCCTTGGTGCTGACAGAAGTAGTGATTATAGTAGAAGGAACTTGTGGCCCCCCTCATTCCTACAATACACACTGCGCCTAGGGAAGCCGCCCCTTCTGCCCACCCCTTGTCCCGGCCCTGCTGCCCCTTGTCAGTGCAAATTAATAGCATCTGGTTCAGTCTCAGCTGATGGCCTATAAAAGGTGTCTCATTACCAAGGTATCACACAAACATCTCATGATGGGTAAAAGCAAAGAGCTGTCTCAAGACCTTCACAACATACTGATGGCATTGGTTAGAGAAGGTCTTCTAAACTTCTGAATGTTCCAGTGAGCACTGTTGGGGCCATAATCCAGAAGTGGAAAGAAGATCATTTCACCATAAACCGGCCACCACCACATGCTCCTGGCAAGATTTCTGACAGAGGAGTGAAAAGAATTATCAGAAGAGTTGTCCAAGAGCCAAGGACCACTTATGGAGAGCTTCAGAAAGACCTGGAATTAGCAGGTACACAATAAATAATGCACTTACCCCGCCATGACCTGTATGAACGCTCACCACGCAAGACTCCATTGCGCAGAGCAGCCATATACATTACTACCTGGGTTATGCGCCACCTATTGGTGAATGGACACTGGTAGAATAACCAAAAACAGGAAGTGATCACCTATATAACCCCTATAGCCTTGAGGGGAGGGAGATACACTGTATGAAAACACCATCAGATTTATACAGCAGCCTGCAAGACACTACGGCCAAAAGCCGAGTCCTCTGCTGCCTTAATATCCACATGATAAAATCTTGTGAACATATGTACCGAAGACCAAGTAGCGGCCTTGCAAATCTGACAATGGCAAAAAAAAACTGGAGTACTTCCTGTTGGTGAGGGGTTATATAGGGGATCACTTCCTGTTTTTGGTTATTCTACCAGTGTCCATTCACCAATAGGTGGTGCATAACCCAGGTAGTAATGTATATGGCTGCTCTGTGTCCCGTGATGTACGAGAAAGAAAATCTTCTGCCATCTACCAGGATGATGAAGGTGAAACGAGGGAGGACATTTCAGCAAGATAATGATCCCAAACACAAAGCCAAGGAAACTCTCCATTGGTTTCAAAGAAAGAGAAAAAAAAGCTGCTAGAATGGCCCAGCCAATCACCTGACTAGAAAATCTATGGAAAGAACTAAAGATCAGAGTTCATAGAAGAGGCCAGGGCCGCCATCAGGAATTCTGAGGCCCCTTACATAGCTTCGGGCATGGGCCCCCTGGAGCAGCAGAGAACCAGAGGGGGCGGGGTGCTACCAGTGTCATCTCACCGCTCTTCCTCCTCCTGCCGCAAATTGAGAATGGGGGGGCTGCCGAAAATGACCAGTGTGTCATCTCACCTCTCTTCCTCCTCCTGCCGCGAATTGAGAAGCGGGGGGGGGGGGGGCCGAAAATGACCAGTGTCACCTCACCTCTCTCTTTCTCCTCCTGCCTAATTTGAAGAGTTTTTGTGTGGAAGAATAGACCGAAATCACACCCGAGCAACGCATGAGACTCGTTTCTCCATACAGGAGGCGCCTTGAGGCTGCCATTATCAACAAAGCATTTTGTACCAAGTATTAAATACATTTCAGTTAGCGGGTTCAATACTTTTTCTCTGTGTCCTTCCATTTTCTTAAACAGAACTTCATTTCTGAATGTATTTTTTACACGCCGTACATGATACTGTACATTCCTTTTAAAGATACATTTTTCTGTATTTTCAGTTTTAGTTTTTTTAGTCATTGTGTGCTATATAGAGTGTCTTTTTTCATTGTGTGCTATATAGAGTGTCTTTTTTCATTGTGTGCTATATAGAGTGTCTTTTTTCATTGTGTGCTATATAGAGTGTCTTTTTTCATTGTGTGCTATATAGAGTGTCTTTTTTCATTGTGTGCTATATAGAGTGTCTTTTTTCATTGTGTGCTATATAGAGTGTCTTTTATATCAGTTGGTCAGATAGTCAGACTTGGCTCATAAACTTGTATTGAGAATGAAAGGCACAAGCACTACGCAGCACTACTAAGCAGAAAGTACAGCATGTACATGAGTTATAAAACTAAAAAACGATACTTAGATGGTGAGGAAAGCGTTGTTGTACAAAGTGGGTAGTGCTATATGCAAGGAGTGTAATGATCTATTCATTCTGTTCTGTACAGGTATGGCCGCTAACAGGAGGAATATGGAACCTTGGAACTACAGCCTACCCAGAAATTATTGTTACAGGGTAAGAAAGACATGTTTTTTTTTTGGTGGATTCATACACAATCGGTTAATTTTATTATTATTATTATTTTTATTATACACATAGTTGCAGAAACTGTTTTCTGTCTCTAAACCAGCCTTTTTCAACCTTAACCACTTAAGGACCGGAAAAGATTTTCCCCCCTTAGGCCCAGTTTACACCACATGCAGTCCACTGCCTTTTTTTTTCTGCATCAAAAGCGCATGGAAAGTGGGTTACCGTATATACTCGAGTATAAGCCGAGTTTTTCAGCACATTTTTTTGTGCTGAAAATGCCCCCTCGGCTTATACTCGAGTCACCTTTTTGTGCCTGATCTCCCGGACTTTGGGGACCCGGTACCGGCCAGCGGTAGGTCCCCTGGACCCCAAACTTGGCACACATGTAACCTGTACAAGTGTGCAAAGATTGTTGTCCGGGGGATCTACGGCCAGGGAGCACCGATTTCTCAAAGCCGGTCACCCCTTCCATAGACTCCCATGTTAAACGGTCATTTCTCCGATGACTTTGGGGACCTGGTACCGGACGGTCGTAGGTACCCTGGACCAGAAACTTGGCACACATATAGCTCCATTTCTCCTCTACAAGTGTGAAAAGTTTTTTGTCTGGGGGACCTACGGCCAGGGAGCACCGATTTTTCAAACCCGGGCACCCCTTCCATAGACTCCCATGTTAAACGTCAGTCTAGTCATGGGCACAGTGAGGCGTGGGCACAGTGAGGCATGGACACAGTGAGGCATGCACATGGACACAGTGAGGCAAAGTGAGGCACAGTGAGGCATGCAGATGGACACCCTAGGCTTATACTCGAGTCAATAAGTTTTCCCAGATTTTTGTGGTAAAATTAGGTGCCTCTTTTTAGATTTGGGTCGGCTTATACTCGAGTATATCCACGGGTATATGGTTTTCAATTGCATAAGTTCACACCAGTGCTTGCAGTTCCAGTGCGTTCCAGTTCCAAAAAAAAAAGGAGAACATGCTGCATTTTACCTTCCCTGGACTGTACTGGAACGCTGTAAAACGCTTCAAAAACGCACTGGAAACGCACCTAAATGCACCAAAAACGCACTGGAACACACTTGTCCTCATCTAAGGTTAATAAAAAAGAGGGGTGAAAAAAAGCACTGGACTGCATTAAAAACATACCAAAAAACACACTGGAACGCGTCAAAAACGCGCATGCAAAAAAGCACCTGGAACGCTTCCGGATTGCGTTTCTATGGTGTGAACTGGCCCTTAATGACCGGGCCATTTTTTTGCGATACGGCACTGCGTCGCTTTAACTGAAAATTGCGCGACGCTGTACCCAAACAAAATTCATGTCCTTTCTTTCCCACAACAAGAGCTTTCTTTTGGTGGTATTTGATTACCTCTGCGATTTTTTTTTTTTTTGCGCTATAAACAAAAATAGAGCGTAAATTTTGAAGAAAAAAACGAAATTTTTTACTTTTTGCTATAATAAATATCCCCAAAAAATAGGGCCAGTTCACACCAGACGCAGTTCCGTACAGTTTTGTGCGCATTTTTTCTGCACTAAAAATGCATGCACAGTGTTTTCCATGTATTCCAATGGCTCTAGTTCACACCATGCAGTCTGTTTCCGGTCAGTTTCCGGTGCAGAAACTGACCTGAAACTGGCTGCATGGTGAGAACTAGAGCCAACTAGAGCCATTGGAATACATGGAAAACACTGCATGCATTTTGTGCAGAAAAAAAAGCACACAGAACTGCGTCTGGTGTGAACTGGCCCTAAAAAAAACATTTTTTTTCCTGAGTTTAGGCCGATACGTATTCTTCCACCAATTATTGGTAAAAAAAAATCGCAATAAGCGTATAGTGATTGGTTTGCGCAAAAGTTATAGTGTCCACAAAATAGGGGATAGTTTTATGGCATTTTTATTATTATTTTTTTTTACTAGTAATGGCGGCGATCTGCGATTTTTATCGTGACTGCGACATTATGGCGGACACATCGGATACTTTTGATGCTATTTTGGAACCATTGTCATTTATACAGCGATCAGTGCTATAAAAATGCACTGGATTACTGTGTAAATGACACTGGCAGGGAAGGGGTTAACCACTAGGGGGTTAAGTGTGTCCTAGGGAGTGATTCTAACTGTGGGGGAGATGGGCTACGAGTGACACGACAGTGATCACTGCTCCCGATGACAGGGAGCAGTAGATCTCTGTCCTGACACTAGGCAGAACAAGTAAATGCTTTGTTTACATAGGCATCTCCCCGTTCTGCCTATCCGTGAGACGATTGCAGGACACCGGCGGACATCGCTCACCGAACACACGGCAGGGGCGTACGTGCCCGCAAGGCGGCACATTTAAAGGGACGTACAGGTACGTCTCTTTGCGCAGCCGTGCCATTCTGCCAACGTAAATGTACAGGTGGCGGTCCGCAAGTGGTTAAGGTGAAAAAACACCTTGCAGTGTCCGGCCCCGCAGCCCCCCCCCATTTTACTTACCTGAGCCCCGAATTACCATGGGCGCGTCCCCGCCGTCCTTCTCTTCTTGTAGCCCCGGCTTTGATTGGATAGATTGATAGCAGCGCAGCCATTGGCTCCTGCTACTGTCAATCCAATCCAATGACACGGGCGCCGGGGGAGGTGCCGAGTCATACACTCGGCGTCTATGGACGCCGACACAGAAGCGCGCCCACAAGGTAACCCCCTCGGGAGAGAGCTTCCCAGAGGGGGATTATCTAATGCGGGGAGGAGCCGCGAGAGCCGCCGTGGGACCCCAGAACAGGAGGATCGGGGCCACTCTGCAAAACGAAGTGCACAGTGGAGGTAAGTATGACATGTTTGTTATTTAAAAAAAAAAAAAAACGGGAACCTTTAGTGTCACTTTAAGTACCGTAAAGGATTTTCCCCCTTAAAGACGGGGCCATTTTTTGTGATACGGCACTGCGTCGCTTTAACTGACAATTGCGTGGTCGCGTGGCGCTGTACCCAAACAAAATTTATGTCCTTTTTTTCCCACAAATAGAGCTTTCTTTTGATCACTTCTGCTGTTTTAATTTTTTTGCGCTATAAACAAAAAAAGAGCGACAATTAAAAAAAAAAAAGCAATATTTTTTACTGTTTGCTTTAATAAATATCCCCCAAAAATATAAAAAAAAAACAAATTTCTTCCTCAGTTTAGGCCGATATATATATATATTCTTCTACATATTTTTGGTAAAAAATTGAAATAAGCGTATATTAATTGGTTTGCGCAAAAGTTATAGTGTCTACAAAATAGGGAATAGATTTATGGCAGTTTTTATTTTATTTTTTTACTAGTAATGGCTGTGAGCAGCGATTTTTAGCGGGACTGCGACATTGGGGCGGACAGATCAGACACCTAACTGACATTTTTGACACTTTTTTGGGAAAAATTGTTTTGATTTTCTGCTATGCTGTAAAATACATATCCAATAAAAAAAAAAAATCTAATTTCTTAATAAATTTAAGCCAATATGTATTTAAGCCTGCTACATATTTTTGGTAGAAAAAAATCCCAATAAGACCCCTTTCACACTGGGGTCGCCCGAGCGTTAGTGCTAAAGCTCCGTTCGTTTTTGCGGCGCTTTAGCTCTGCTTTTCGGCCGCTAGCGGGGATTAAAGACACCCGTGTTGTGGCGCTTCCGAAGCACTTTTCAGGCACTTCAGAAGAGCTACCAATTCTTTGCAATGGGCAGGGCGTTTTGGGAGCACTGTGTACAGCGGCTCCCAAATGGCCCCAAAGATGCTGCTTGCAGGATTTTTTCTAACGTCCTGCAAGCGCACCGCCCCACTGTGAAAGCACTCGGGCTTTAAAATTCGGGCGGCATGGGAGGCAGTTTTCCGGCGCTTTACAGGCACTATTTCTAGCGCTCAAACTTCTTAAAACTGCCTCAGCGTGAAAGGGTCTAAGTGTATTTTGATTGGTTTACGTGAACGTTATAGCGTCTACAATCGATGGGATAGATACTGGAATTTTTATTTATTTATTTTTTACTAGTAATGGGGGCGATCAGCGACTTATAGCGGGACTGTGATATTGCGGCAGGCAATTTTACACTAACAGGCACTTTTGACACTTTGTAGGAACCCACATCCCTCCCCCCTGCCAGAACGGAACTCTGCCTTGTTTACATAGGTAGAACTCTGTTCTGAGTCTCTTCCCAACGATCGGTGGGTGCCGACAGACATCAAGTGCCCAACATCCGCAGGTGGTTGGCTTCTGCAGTGTATAATCACAGCAGAAGCGGCCTGGCGGCGACGCGCACGCGCCCCCTGCAGGCAGAAGTGCGGTATCACGCATATATACATGATCTGGCACACAGCTGCCGCTCTGTAGCAGTAAAAGTGCTATATGGCAGTCAGCAAGTGGTTAAGTAGAACCGTGTGCACAAAGCTTTACTCCTGACCCCTACACTCTGGATGATAAGAACTGCTTTTCTAAACTAGCAGGACTGCTTTTTTAGACTGAGGTGCCTCGAGACCGAAAATACTTTTAAAGGATAGGTTCAGTTAAAAAAAAAAAAAAAAAAACTATAACTGCTAAACTAAAGTAAAATTGCTATAGGGTGGTCAGCAAGTGGTTAAACAGAGTTGGTATATTTTGTAGGGATGAGCCTAACACACCTCTGCTCGGGTCGCATAGAGTGCGCTCCAATCCCACCCAGGTGTGTTACAACAGAAAATAAATATTCGCTGTTGTAACACTGATCCTCCTCCTCGGGCCATTCAGGAAGCCAGTTTTGACACCGGTCACCCGATAGGCTGAAAGGACAGGCGATCCTGTTGGATGCCTAGGGGAAGGAGCTGGAAGCCGCCATGAAGGAGCGGACATGGAGCCCCTGCACCACGCCACCCGCCGTCGCCGGTGGGATAAGTGCCGGACCGACCAGCAAACAGCGGGGCTGGTGGGTGCCGCTGGTGGGTGCGTGGTTGTTTGCCGCCCCCCCCCCCCCCAAAAAAAAAAAAAAAAAACGCCGCCACTGGTGGGGAGGAGACCTGTATGTAAGAGTAAAACTGCTGCAGAGAAAGATCAGATCCCCGCCCCTGCCCGAAAAGGCTTTACTGTGCGCCAAAGCTGTCTAAATCTCAGGATTGGATAGACAGAAAAACGAATCCTCTGGCAGGTATAACATCTCTCATGTATGTATTCCATCTGTGTATCCAGCTGCTTACCTGGAGTTCAGCTTTATTGAATAATAATCTTCTCATTGTTATTATTATTGAGGATTTATGTAACCCCAACAGTTTGCGCAGCGCTTTAGAGCCGGTTCACACAGGGGCGACTTGGCATCCGACTTGAAGTCGCCCCAAGTCGCGCTGTGGTTCACGCTCAAGTCACGCTGAAGTCGCCTCGCAAAGTCGCGCACAAAGTCGTGTCGCCCCTGTGTGAACCGGCTCTCACAACATGAGGGCAAACAGTACAGTTACAATACAATTCAGGAGGAATTAGAGGGCCCTGATCGTTAGAGTTTACAATCTAGGAGATATATCCCAACTTGTGTCTTGCTGCACCTGAGTGTGGTCAGGGTTGGAAATCGCTGTCAGGTTGGAGAAGAAACAAAATAAATGGCTGACTTGTGACACCCTTCTAATTTTTTTTTTTTGTATATTGTCCCTTTATCAGTAAGACCATACGAGCCAGCACAATTCCTCTGGATTTACCATTGTTTACATTCTCTTCCCAGGCATGCCGATGGATCCGTCAAATTCTGGGACGCATCTGCAAGTAAGTAATGTTTCTCTTCTCTCATGTAAAAAAAATAAAAATAATAATAATAACAGTAGACCTTGTTCCCGATCATCTGATCGCTGTGATAGCCTCTGATTGGCTATTAGGCCCCTTCCACACGAGGCGGACTCCGTCGTTACGGAGTCTGCCAGCTCCCGCAGCTCAGCGGGAGATCAGTCCGTTGATCTCCGCTGAGCCGGCGGATGACAGGTCCCTCTCTGCTCACTGAGCGGGGAGGGGCTTGTCCAGCGCCGCTGTCTCCTATGGAGAGATCGGACGAAAACGGACAGCATGTCCGTTTTTCATCAGATCTCACCCGATCCGATCCGCCATGGACGGATGGGGACGTATCGCCATCCGTCTGATTTTAGCGGGTCGGATGTCAGCGGACATGTCTCCGCTGACATCCGACGCTCCATAGAGATGTATGGAGTGGCCGTTCAGGTCCACCGACAAAACTGACAGGCGGACCTGAACCGTCTGACTGTGTGAAAGGGGCCTGACAGTGATCAGTGACTGTTTAGCCAGCTCTCCTTTTTTTTCTCCTCTTGAATGGAGAAAAAGATACATTTTATTACATACTGCATGCATTATATAATACATTGGGGGTTATTTACTTAGGCCCCTTTCACACTGAGGAGTTTTTTAGGCGTTTTAGCGCTAAAAATAGCGCCTAAATACCGCCTAAATACCGCCTGAAAAACTCCTGCCCTGCAGTCTTAGTGTGAAAGCCCGAGGGGTGGTGCGCGGTGCGTTAGCAGGACCGCTCCAAAAGTCCTGCTAGCCGCATCTTTGGAGCGGTGAAGGAGCGGTGTGTATACCGCTCTTTTACCGCTCCTGCCCATTGAAATCAATGGGACAGCGTGGCTATACCGCCGGCAATGCGCTAGCGGGGGTTAAAACTGCACCGCTAGCGGCCGAATACCGCCGCAATTCCGACGGTATAGCGCCGCTGTCAGTGATTCTTTTCTATACCCACTTTATATACAGAGTTTACATTTTCTTTTACACTGGGTATAAGGATCATTACCAGGGCTTTTTTTCTCAGAGTATAGGTGTAGGAGCTCTGACCTTCACCCTTCATTTCTGCTCCCTACCCACCCCTGAGCACCGTTCCTTGGTTCCACCTCCTACCGACCTCCCAGTACCGCCCATTTTAGAGAATACAGAACCAAGTATCATTTTTGCTACTAAATGATTTGCACGGAATTTGTTAATGATAACAAAGAAAGACAGTAAAATAGATCCCCTGCAGTGAGCAACAATCGACCTTACCCCAGAAACAGTAGACCCCCCCCCAGCAATAACAGACTTCACCCCAGCAAAAATACAGCCCCCACACAAGAATAGAAGACCCCCCGCAACAAAATACCACCCCAGCAACAATAGACCCCTGGCAGCAACAAGACATGTCCCAGCAGACTACATCAATAGACCCTCCAGGAGTCAGCAACAATAGACCTCTCCCTCAACAGTAGATCCCCTCCAGAAACATAAGGCCCCCCCACTAGCAACAATAGATCTACCCAGCAACAATAGACCTCCATGCAAAAAGAGATCCCCACCAGTGACAATAGATCCCCCAGCAGCAAGCATCAATAGACCCTCCAGCACACCCCAGCACTCCTTGCCATTACATACATTCATTGCTGGAGGTGCCGGAACTGCGTTCCCCCCGCATTCCTGCTGAAAAAAATCCCTGATCATTACTATCAAAATCAAACACCTCAATATATTGCTGCAAAAGTTCGACTACACCAATAATATCACTACCAATATATTAATAGAAACATGGTGGATTTACATATAACAATTTGTTCTGTCAAGAGTAATTAAAACAAATTCAAATTTACATTTCCGTTGGTTTTAATTACTCTTGATGTCTGTCAGTTTTTAGCTGGTAGTGATATTTTTAGACATGTGAACTGTTGGAGTCGTGTGTGTGTGTGTGTATATATATATATGGAGGTTTTTATATGTCTCTTTCCTGCCTAATGATGTGTCTATGGCTCTTCTGCATTGCTGTCTCTGTTTAAGAATCACCATACTCTTCATAATTAGGGTGACATTACTGGCATCGCCATCCTCGTACACAACAGCGCCCATCTCTGCAGTGGTACAGTTTGAGATGTAATTCATTGAGACATATCATATCTTTGTTATCCAATAACATCTGGCCCAGATAGGAATGGTGGAATGCAGCGGAATGGTTCTCAGCGAGCAGCAGTTATCCCCTCGGTTAGGTTACAACATGTCCTGGAGATGTTGACTCACTTCGTTGGTCAATTGAAGCACAGCTGCATGCAGCAGCAGCAAAAAAATAATCACTTCCACTAGATGAGCCCTCCGCTGATCCGCAGCGCCAGAAATAGCCCAACCAGAGGTGACAGAGGTTGACTTCCTGTCCGGCTCGTACCCTTCACCCTGAGCACTCAGTATGCATCACTTACTTCATTGTCCAAGGGAATTCAATCTCCCCGCTTCGCTGAATCTTTTATTTCCTGGTCTTGCTGCAATCAGAGAAGGAAATTGATAAACTAAAATAACAAGTTTAAGGTGGTGTTGAATGCACTGACTCATCTCTGCTGTATCATGGACGCTGCTGTGTAATAATCCGTGTACACCCAAGGACAGGAATACTATGTATACAATACAGCAGGAGGACAAGAATACAATACTGCAGGAGGACAGGAATACTATGTATACAATACTGCAGGAAGACAGGAATACTATGTATACACTACAGCAGGGGGACAGGAATACAATGTATACACTACAGCAGGAGGACAAGAATACTATGTATGCACTACAGTATGAGGACAGGAATACTATGTATGCACTACAGTATGAGGACAGGAATACTATGTATGCACTACAGCAGGAGGACAGGAATACTATGTATGCACTACAGCAGGGGGACAGGAATACTATGTATGCACTACAGCAGGGGGACAGGAATACTATGTATGCACTACAGCAGGGGGACAGGAATACTATGTATACACTACAGCAGGAGGACAGGAATACTATGTATGCACTACAGCAGGAGGACAGGAATACTACAGTATGTATACACTACAGCAGGAGGACAGGAATACTATGTATGCACTACAGCAGGGGGACAGGAATACTATGTATACACTACAGCAGGAGGACAGGAATACTATGTATGCACTACAGCAGGAGGACAGGAATACTACAGTATGTATACACTACAGCAGGAGGACAGGAATACTATGTATGCAGGAGGACAGGAATACTATGTATACAATACAGCAGGAGGACAGGAATACTATGTATACAATACAGCAGGAGGACAGGAATACTTTGTATACATTACAACAGGAGGACAGGAATACTATGTATACAATACAGCAGGAGGACAGGAATACTATGTATACTATGTATAGCTCCCCATTGCTTCCGGCACTGGGGAGCTACAGATCATTGAGGGAACCATGAATGCCAACATGTACTGTGACATATTGAAGCAGAGCATGATCCCCTCCCTTCAGAGACTGGGCTGCAGGGCAGTATTGAGTATTCCAACGACCCCAAACACACCTCCAAGATGACCACTGCCTTGCTAAAGAAGCTGAGGGTAAAGGTGATGGACTGGCCAAGCATGTCTCCAGACCTAACCCCTATTGAGCATCTGTGGGGCATCATCAAACGCAAGGTGGAGGAGCGCAATGTCTCTAACATCCACCAACTCTGTGATGTCGTCATGGAGGAGGGGAAGAGGACTCCAGTGGCAACCTGTGAAGCTCTGGTGAACTCCATGCCCAAGAGGGTTAAGGCAGTGCTGGAAAATAATGGTGGCCACACAAAATATTGAGACTTTGGGCCCAGTTTGGACATTTTCACTTAGGGGTGTACTTACTTTTGTTGCCAGCAGTTTAGACATTAAAGTGGTTGTAAACCCACTTAGACAACTTGCACCTACAGGTAAGCCTGCATTAAGGCTTACCTGTAGGTGCAAGCAGGGCCGGCCCAAGACATTGTGCTGCCTGGGACCAAGAATGAAATTCTGCCCCCCCCCCCCAAAAAAAAAAATCACGCCCACCAAAAGGCCCCCACATTCATTATTTTATATCATGATAACTAAAGGGGACCCGTCGTGGCTCTATACATGTATAGGAGTAAAAAGAGGACCTGTCGTGGCTCTATACATGTATAAAGAGGACCTGTCATGGCTCTATACATGTATAAAGGATAATAAAGAGGACCTGTCGTGGCTCTATACATGTATAAATGAGTATAAAGAGGACCTGTCATGGCTCTATACGTGCATATAGGTGTATAAAAGGACCTGTCAGGGCTCTATACATGTATATAGGAGTATAAAGGGACCTGTGCATGGCGGGCGGCCGCAATGTCTTTTGCGCAAACTAATCAATGTACGCTAATTATGTTTTTTTTGGTACCAAAAATATGTAGAAGAATACATATTGGCCTAAACTGATGAAGAAATTATTTTTTTATACATTTTTTGGATATTTATTATAGCAAAAAGTAAAAAATATTGTTTGTTTGTTTTTTTTAATTGTTGCTCGTTTGTTGTTTATAGTGCAATAAATAAAAACCGCAGAGGTGATCAAATATCACCAAAAGAAAGCTCTATTTGTGGGAAAAAAAGGACGCCAATTTTATTTGGGTACAGTGTCGCATTACCGCGCAATTGTCAGTTAAAGCGACACAGTGCCGTATCGCAAAAAATGGCCTGGTTATTAAAGGGTTTGTAAAGGTTCGTGATTTTTCACCTTAATGCATCCTATGCATTAAGGTGAAAAAACACCTGGCAATGACTGCCCCCCAGGCCCCCTGTTTTACTTACCTGAGCCCGTTCACTTGCTGTGCGCGTCCCCCGGCGTCCTCTTCTCCACGGACTCTGGCCGTTAATTGGCTAGATTGATAGCAGTGCAGCCATTGGCGCTGCTGTCAATCACATCCAATGACCCGGGCCCTGGGGGGGGCGGGAATGAGTCATACATGTTGTGTCTATGGACGCAGCGTGTATAACAGGGAGCGCGCCCGCAAGCTAACCCCCTTGGGAGAGTGCTTCCCAGAAGGGGGTTAGCTGATGCAGGGAGGAGCCAAGACAGCCGCCGAGGAACCAGAGAATCGGGGCCACTCTTTTCCAAACGCACTGCACAGTGGAGGTAAGTATAACATGTTTGTTATTTAAAAAAACAAAGCCATACAACCGCTTTAAGTGGGCAAATCTTTCCGGTCCTTAAGTGGTTAATCAGGGCTGGGCAAGGCAAGTCCCTCTCAGAGGCTCTCATGTCTCATACAACTTGTGATGTGTGTTTGTACTTACAGTTTTGCTTCGGACTCCACCACCAGATGCGGGTTGTCACCTGCCACTCGTTGCGGATTGTCGGCTGCCACATGTTGCGCATGGTCACTTATGTCACCTGCCACACGTTGCGGGTTGCCACTTGCCACACGTTGCGGATTGTCACTTGCCACGTCACCTGCCACACGTTGCGGATTGTCATCTGCCACACGTTGCGGGTTGTCTCTTGCCACGTCACATGCCACAACATCACCTGCCACACGTTGCACATTGTCACTTGCCACAACGTCACCTGCCACACGTTGCGGATAGTCCCGTGCCACACGTTGTGGATAGTCCCGTGCCACACGTTGCGGATTGTCACTTGCCAAGCGTCACCTGCCACACGTTGCGTATTGTCACTTGCCACACGTTGCGGATTGTCACTTGCCAAGCGTCACCTGCCACACGTTGCGTATTGTCACTTGCCACACGTTGCGGATTGTCACGACATCACCTGTCACACGTTGCGGGTTGTCACTTGCTGTGTCCCAGAGTGAAGGCAGGCAGCAGAGAGATGATATAATCTCTCTGCTGCCCATGGCTGCACAGTGAGGGTGAAACTGTGGTGATGCAGGGCGGCGGGGAGAGATGACATCATCACTCTGCTCCGCTGCCCGCTCACTTGCTGACTGCTCCCAAACCCCCCCCCCCCCCCCCCGGCTACAAGTGCTCTGCCCGCCCCTGTCACCAACAGCAGCGGCGCCGGGCTCCTCACAGGGAGCGGTGCCTGCAGTGCTCACTCGCTGACTGCCCCCTCCCCCCGCCTGTGAGTGTCCTCACAGGCAGCGGCGCCGGTACACCGGGCTCCTCACAGGGAGCGGCGCCTGCCCATGCCTGCTCACTCGCTGACTGCCCCCCCGCCTGTGAGTGTCCTCAGCGGCGCCGGGCTCCTCACAGGCAGCGGAGCTGGCTGGCGGGCGTCAGTTTGCCGCCCCCCTAACAGTGCCGCCTGGTACCATGGTACCACCCGGTCCCATCATAGGGCCGGCCCTGGGTGCAAGAAATATCTCCTTAACCTACACGGTTAAGGAGATATTTGCAGAAAACACTGCACCGATGTCTACGGCGCATGCACGCCGTAGACAACGGCGCAGGCGCACTGAGCGTGCCGGTTTTCTGAATGGGAAAATGCCGGTCCCGTGCGCATGCGTGGGAGTGACGTCATCGCCGCTCCGGCCAGTCACAGCGGCGATACAAGGAAGACGCTCCGAGGGGACATGGCGGCGGCCACAGAGGGGAACGAGGAGCGCTTCGGGGGCTTCGATCTCAGGTAAGTGCCACATAATGAGCTAGTATGCTATGCATACTAGCTCATTATACCTTTTTCTTGCAGGGTTTTTTTTCTTCAGGGAAAAAAAAGAGGGTTTACTTCCTCTTTAATGGTTGTGTGTTGAGTTATTTTGACGGGACAGCAAATTTACACTGTTATACAAGCTGTACAGAGGAAAGGAAAAACGTACCGCTCAAAAGCTTGAGAATTCACCAAATAGCTGCTTCCGCCCGGTCACTCACACAGGTGCTGGCTCTGCACTGATGCATGGGAGAAAAAGAAACCCTGGACTGCCGCACTCTGTATAGACAGTTATTTATTCCAAAATTTCAGGTAAAAAATCCAAATTCAAAATAAATCCATAAATCCAAAACAACAAATGCAGATGGTGTGCATGCAGGGAAGGGTGGCTAACGCGTTTCACGTCACGAATTGACGCTTACTCATAGCTAGGGTGTGTGGGAATCAATACAAGCTGTACACTCACTACTTTACATTGTAGCAAAGTGTCATTTCTTCAGTGTTGTCACATGAAAAGATAGAAGAAAATATTTACAAAAAATGTGAGGGGTGTACTTACTTTTGTGAGATACTCTATATACTACAGAAGGAGAACAGGAATACTATGTATACAGTGCAGCAGGAGAACAGGAATACTATGTATACAGTACAGCAGGAGAACAGGAATACTTTATATACACTACAGCAGGAGGACAGGAATACTATGTATACATCACATCAGGGGTCCCATTTCTTGCACATTCACAAATCAGATCAGCCCCAATCCTGCACCTTCAGACCTCCGATCAACCCCAAATCCTGCACCGTCACACCTCAGATCAGCCCCAGTTTCTGGACCTTCACACCTCATATAAGCCTTAATTCCTGCACCTTCACACCTCAGATCTGTCTGACCAGAAGTGGTCTACATGGAAGAATTGCGGCCAAGAAGCCATTCCTCTAACGTGGAAACAAAGTGAAGAGACTCAACTATGCATAAAAAACATGGGAACTGGGAGGCAGAAAAATGGAAGCAGGTGCTCTGGACTGATGAGAAAAAAAATTGAAATATTTGGCTATAGCAGGAGGCAGTTTGTTAGGGGAAGGGCTGGAGAGCTGTACAATAATGAGTGTCTGCAGCCAACTGTGAAGCACGGTGGAGGTTCCTTGCAAGTTTGGGGCTGCATTTCTGCAAATGGAATTGGAGATTTGGTCAGAAGCAATGGTGTCCTCAATGCTGAGAAATACAGGCAGATACTTATATATCATGCCATATCATCAGGGAGGTGTGTGATTGCCCCCAAATTTATTCTGCAGCAGGACAATAATCCCAATCATACAGCCAATGTCATTAAGAACTGTCTTCAGTGTAAAGAAGAACAAGGAGTCATGGAAGTGATGGTTTGCCCCCCAAAGAGCCCTGATCTCACCATCATGGAGTCTGTGCTTGGTTCTCTGAGATGTTTGGATCAACCTATCTGACAAGCTCCATCAATAACTGTGTGCAAGTGTACCTAGAAGAATTGATGCTGGTTTGAAGGCAAAGGGTGGTCACACCAACAGTGGCATCACTAGGGTTGACGTCACCCGGTGCCGTAAAACTTGGTGTCAACTACCCCCCCCCCTGCGGACAGGATACAAGAGATGGTCAGAGTCTGCAGAGACACAGTGGATGGTGCGGGGATCCAGTCTCTGGGATTTCATGTGGCTGTGCTCACAGTGGCATGGGAGTCTCCAGCAGCCATGCATGGAAGGCGTGGGGATGCAGTCTCTGGGATTACGTGTGGCCGTGCTCACAGTGACATGGGGGTCTCCAGCAGCCATGGATGGAAGGTGTGGGGATCCAGTCTCTGGGATTTCGTGTGGCCATGCTCACAAAGGCATGGGAGTCTCCAGCAGCCATGGATGGAAGGTGCGGGGATCCAGTCTCTGGGATTTCCTTTGGCTGTGCTCACAGTGGCATGGGAGTCTCCAGCAGCCATGGATGGAAGGTGCTGGGATCTAGTCTCTGGTATTTCATGTGGCCATGCTCACAGTAGCATGGGAGTCTCCAGCAGCCATGGATGGAAGGTTTGGGGATGCAGTCTCTGGGATTACGCGTGCCCATCAGCCATGGATGGAAGGTGTGGGGATCCAGTCTCTGGGATTTCCTGTGGCTGTGCTCACAGTGGCATGGGAGTCTCCAGCAGCCATGGATGGAAGGTGCAGGGATCCAGTCTCTGGGATTTCCTGTGGCCATGCTCACAGTGGCATGGGAGTTTCCAGCAGTGATGGATGGAAGGTGCGGGGATCCAGTCTCTGGGATTTCATGTGGCTGTGCTCACAGTGGCATGGGAGTCTCCAGCAGCCATGGATGGAAGGTGCGGGGATCCAGTCTCTGGGATTTCCTGTGGCCATGCTCACAGTGGCATGGGAGTTTCCAGCAGCGATGGATGGAAGGTGCGGGGATCCAGTCTCTGGGATTTCGTGTGGCTGTGCTCACAGTGGCATGGGAGTCTCCAGCAGCCATGGATGGAAGGTGCGGGGATCCAGTCTCTGGGATTTCCTGTGGCTGTGCTCACAGTGGCATGGGAGTCTCCAGCAGCCATGGATGGAAGGTGCGGGGATGCAGTCTCTGGGATTTCCTGTGGCTGTGCTCACAGTGGCATGGGAGTCTCCAGCAGCCATGGATGGAAGGTGCGGGGATCCGGTTTCTGGGATTTTGTGTGGCTGTGCTCACAGTGGTATGGGAGTCTCCAGCAGCCATGGATGGAGGGTGCGGGGATCCAGTCTCTGGGATTTCGTGTGGCTGTGCTCACAGTGGCATGGGGGTTTCCAGCAGCCATGGATGGAAGGTGCGAGGATCCAGTCTCTGGGATTCCGTGTGGCCGTGCTCACAGTGGCGTGGGAGTCTCCAGCAGCCATAGATGGATGGTGCAGGGCAGGGGTCCAGTCTCCAGGACTCTATGTCTGTGCTGTTCCCAGTGGCATGGTGGTGGGAGGGCGGGCCGTGATCCGGTCTCCGGGTCGAGACTCGGAAAGGCATGCCCACTGCCGTGCTGCTGTGCTGCCATTCATTCAAACATGGCACCAGGCAGCGCCATGACGTCACTGACTCACTGCGCATGCGCCCGCCCAGCCGAAAGTAGCCGAGAATGTCCAAGGGCATATTATGTCAAGCTAAAAAAAAAAAAAAACGTCTGTAAAGCATTAGTCATATAAACAAAGAGAATAAAGATTAATATAGAAATGTTCAGGATATCTCATTTTTCATGATGGTAACATTGCAAAAAAAAAGCCCTGAAAAAGAGCCATAAATTTGCTCACTCAGCCAAGTGTAAAAAACGATGAAATTACAGATTTTTTGGGTGGCGCTTTATTAATTTTTAATTGTGCTATAAATGAGTTCATAATTATAGAGTTGCCGTTAGGGATCCCGGTGTAAGTGATGCCATTCTGACTTCCCATATGCTGTGCCTTGCAGTCAGCTTACAGATGCTGTACAAGCTGAAGACCTCCAAGGTGTTTGAGAAGCAGAAGGTGGGAGAAGGGAAGCAGACAGCCGAGATAGTTGAAGACGATCCTTTCGCCATCCAGGCGATGTCATGGTGCCCAGAGAGCAGGATCTTCTGCGTGGCCGGAGTGTCGGCCTATGTCATCCTGTACAGATTCAGCAAGCATGAGGTGGTCACGGAAATTGTGGTAAGTGCTAAGAGTTTTTTATTCTGAGTAAAAATAAAAAGTGTCCTCTGTACATACATAAACAGCGAGCGCAATGTACACTGGTGGTAGGTAAATCAGAACTCTGCTTGTTAAATGCTAACCCCCACCACTTACACACAATTTAACCTAATTATGTTTTTGTCATTTAAAACAGAAGAAAGCAGCCTTTGCTGAAATATTCATTTTCAGTCTAAAACCGAGTCCTGCAGTAATTCCTTTCCACCACTAGATGCCGCAAGTGTTCCTGGTTGAATGACAGCCGGAGTCTTTCAACCCACTTCCTGTGAGCACAGGCCGTCACGGACTCACCCCATAGGGCAGTGGTCTCCAAACTATGGCCCTGGGGCCAGATGTGGGCCTTTGCTTGCCTTTATCCACCCCTTGAGGCATATTTCCTGCCACTGACACCAACAATGGGGCATAATTCCTGCCACTGGGGCACTATTGTATGGGGCAACAATGGGACACTATTGTACTACTGACACCAACTATTTCTTCCCCTAATACCAAAGATCTGACATTGTTTACTTCCACTGGGCACAGTCCAGTCCCCCCCCTAAAGTCTGAAGGCCCTTTCTTTAGAGAGTTTGGAGACCCATGCCGTAGGGTAGTGTCATTGTGTAGTCTGGACTGCCCTTAAAGCTGATCTCCAGCTTTTATTGAAGTTTAAATAGTTTGTACGGACCAAGCTGGTCCAAACTAGTGCCAGAACAAGTTCATATAAAGCCCAGGGCTCTAATTAATGATTATCTGCATGCTTACCCCTAAGCATAAATCCCCCCTTCTTCCAGTACAAATCTGCCCCCCTGCTGAAATCCCCCCACCCAGAAAAAATGCTGGGCTGGGGGAGGGACAAAACCTGTATGTGTGCCTTTACTGCAGCAGAGAAAAATGAGGTCTCCTTCCTGGCCAATGGGGGCTCTGCTGTGTGACTGAATTGTATAAATCTCTGGACTAAAAACAAATCTTATGGCAGGAAAATAACTTTCACATGTATGTTATCTGTGTATTTGCTAAGTAATACTGCGGAGAGAAATAGCAAGGCTTACAGAGGCATGGACCCAGAGGCACAGTTGTAATGATGAATGTATAGGGGAAAAGCAGGGTTCTCCAAACTATGGCTCCTGGGTCGCATCCGAACCTCCCTCTAGAACACTGGTCTCCAAACTGCGGCACGGGGGCCAGATGCGGCCCATCAATTGCTTTTATCCGGCCCTTGGGGCTCTATTCCATCCACTGAAGCCAACAATGAGGCATAATTTCCTACAATGGGGCCCAATGACCCCAATGATGGGGCACAATTCCTCCAACTGACACCAATGATGGGGCCCAATGACACCAATGATGGGGCACAATTCCTCCCACTGACACCAACGATGGGGCCCAATGACACCAATGATGGGGCACAATTCCTCCCACTGACACCAACGATGGGGCCCAATGAAGCCAATGATGGGACACAATTCCTCCCACTGACACCAACGATGGGGCCCAATAACCCCAATGATGGGGCACAATTCCTCCCACTGACACCAACGATGGGGCCCAATGACACCAATGATGGGGCACAATTCCTCCCACTGACACCAACAATGGGGCCCAATGACACCCATGATGGGGCACAATTCCTCCCACTGACACCAGTGATGGGGCACAATTCCTCCCACTGACACCAACGATGGGGCCCAATGACACCAATGATGGGGCACAATTCCTCCCACTGACACCAACAATGGGGCCCAATGACACCCATGATGGGGCACAATTCCTCCCACTGACACCAGTGATGGGGCACAATTCCTCCCACTGACACCAACGATGGGGCCCAATGACACCAATGATGGGGCACAATTCCTCCCACTGACACCAACAATGGGGCCCAATGACACCCATGATGGGGCACAATTCCTCCCACTGACACCAGTGATGGGGCACAATTCCTCCCACTGACACCAACAATGGGGCCCCATGTCATTAATGATGGGACACAATTCCTTTCACTGACACCAACAATGGAACATTGTTTTTTTCCCCACTGATGTCCAGAACTTTTCTTCTCCCAGTGACCACAGTCAGGCCCCCCTAAAGTCTGAAGAACAGTAAACTGACCCTTTGTTTAGAAAGTTTGGAGACCCTTGCTCTAGAAGATTTTATCCAGCTAGGGTCAGTGGCATATCCTCAGTGTGCACAGATTGGGGATTAAGGTTTTGGCAGAGACTGCCTATGGTCTACTCTTTAACATCCCACCCACCATGTAAAGAGGAACTGTGATGGGGACTGTCATGTAAGGGGACTCTGATGGGGACCCTGATATAGGGGGGGCACTGTAATGGAGACCCTTATGTAAGGGTGGACTCTGGTGGGGACCCTGATATAGGGGGGCACTGTTGGGCGCCCTCATGTAAGGGTGGACCCTGATGTGAAGGGGTGGAATTTTTTTTTAGGCTGGTTATATTTGTAAAATATTTGATGTGGCCCTCATACTGAAAAGTTTGGAGACCCCTGGTATATATATGACCTAAGATGTTACTATTATTTTCCTTATTGCTATGTTACTTATATTTCTGTTCTCTTTTAAGTCCTTGGAAGTACGACTGCTGTGCGAAATTGAGGAAATGATGACTCCTGACCCAGACAGTGTCCTTCCTTTCCCTGAACCCACATCCCAACCGCTGTCCATGAAGAGCAGGATGTTGGCTGGCAGTGCCAATACTGTCACCAATGAGGGGCCCCCAAAGGACAGTATACCATGTCTGAGGTGAGAGTCACTCCTACATTCACTCAGAAGGTCTTCTCCTTGCCTTCTTGTCCTCTTTACACTCTCTTTACATGCTATTGTATAGTGTAAATATAGCCCAATATTATAGAGCTATGTATTCTAAAATCTACTTATTACTACAGTGGGTATAGAAAAGAATCACACCCCCCCCCCCCTCCTTTAAAATAATCACATTTTGTTGCTTTGCAGTCAGAAATGAAGACAGACACAGTTTTTGTTTTATCCAGCTGTATTTTACTCAGTGCAACTTATCAAATCCAAGTGAAAGATAAAACACCAACATGTCATAAAAAAAGTTGAGCTGGAAAAAAGATCACCCCCTTGTTAAAATGACTTGTAAACTCAATGAGGTGTATCTAAATGGCACACAAAGCCATTTGACTTTCAGCTGTGATTTTTTTTGATTAGCTCAGCATGAAAAGAGCTTTCCTGGAGCATTTAAGCTGAAGCAAACAATCAACTATGGGTGGCGAGACACTGTCACCGGGATCTCCAGGATAAAGTTGTGGGGAAGCACAAGTCAGGAGATGGATACCGTATTTTCCGGCGTATAAGACGACCTTTTACACCGGAATTACAGAGCCAAAAAACGGGGGTCGTCTTATATGCCGGGTGAAGCAGCTGCCCAATTGATATCAGCCCGCCGGGTGCTCTGTAAAGCTGTATGTAATTTAGTATATGCGCTGCTCAGCCAATCCCGGCGGGCGATGCAATCTGTTGATGACTAGAGCTTGCTAAACCTGCTCGGATTGGAGTAACAACCACTGCCAATACGAGCAGGCTACATTATGTAGCTTGCTCGGATTGGCAGAGGTTGTTACTCCAATCCGAGCAGGCTTAGCAGGCTCTGTAGTCATCAACAGAGTGCATCGCCCGCCGGGATTGGCTGAGCAGCGCATATACTGAATTACATACAGCTTTTCAGAGCACCCGCGTCTTTGTTTTTGAACGGCATTACCACACAAGGGGGTCGCACAAGGGGGTCGGTCGTATTACCGCACAAGGGGGTCGTATTACCGCACAAGGGGGTCGCACAAGGGGGTCGTATTACCGCACAAGGGGGTCGTATTACCGCACAAGGGGGTTGTATTACCGCACAAGGGGGTCGTCTTATACGAGTAGAGCACAGAACCACCGTTTTAAACTGAATATTAGGGGGTCGTCTTATGTGCCCAGCCGCCTTATACGCCGGCAAATACTGTACATAAAAATTTCAAAGGCTTTATCAATGCTTAGAAGTCTATCGCTGAAGTCTATTATTAAGAAGTGGGAGGTATTTGGTAGAACACAGACCCTCCCTGGATCAGGACGTCGCTCCATACTGGATGAATGAGCCAAGAGGAAACTAGTCAGAGAGGAGACTAAGAGGACCACAGCAACTCTGAAACAGTTGCAGGAATTTATGACAAAGAGTGGTCATTGTGTGCATGTGACAACAATATCACAAATTCTCCACAAATGCAGCTTGTATAGGGGGAGGGGTGGAGGAAAAAAGCCGCTCCTCAGGAAAGGCCGCATGTAGTCACCACTGAGCTCTGCCAAAACACACCTTAAAGATTCTGAGGCCACATGGAAAAAGGTGCGATGGTCAGATGAGACTAAAATGTAATGATTTGGCCTCCACACCAAACCATCTGTCTGGCGGAAATCCATCTAAATAACACCATTCCTACAGTTAACGCATGGAGGTGGTAATATTCTGTTTTGGGGGGTGGTAATATCCTGTTATGGGCGGTTGGTAATATCCTGTTATGGGTTGTTGGTAATATCCTGTTATGGGTTGTTGGTAATATCCTGTTATGGGGGGTGGTAATATCCTGTTATGGAGGGTGGTAATATCCTGTTATGGGGGGTGGCATCAAACGCTGCCACTGTGCCATCAAACGCTGCCACTGTGCCATCAAACGCTGCCACTGTGCCATCAAACGCAGCCACTGTGCCATCAAATGCTGCCACTGTGTCATCAAACGCTGTGACTGTGCCCATCAAATCCTGCGACTGTGCCATCAATTTCAGCCACTGTGCCATCAGTTGCAGCCACTGTGCCATCAAATGCTGCCAGTGTGCCCATCAAATGCTGCCAGTGTGCCCATCAAATGCTGCCAGTGTGCCCATCAAATTCTGCCAGTGTGCCCATCAAATTCTGCCAGTGTGCCAAATGCTGCCAGTGTGCCCAATAAATGCTGCCAGTGTGCCCCCCGCCCGCTCGCCGTCTGCCCGGCACTTACCCTGTCTTGGTGGGGCAGCGGGTGACGGCGACAAGCGGGGTCCTTCATGCGTCTCCTGCACTTCTTCTCCCGTCCTCTCCTCCCGTCAGGCGTCCAATAGCGGCGCCTGTTGTTTCAGCCAATCAGGTGACAGGTAACCAGACCCGAGCAACCTGAGTGGCTGAGAGGCGGGTCAGCGTTAGGAAAGCGATTTATTTGATTTCCTAACACATCACTGAGTAATCAGCGAACGCACAGCAGTGCGCCCACTGTTACCCTTTTGGAAGCCTATTAGAGCCTATGGCTCTAATCAGGCGCTTACAAAGAAAACCCACCGCTGTAATTCATATGCTCGGCGCCCGACAAGGGGTCGGGCACATAGATAGATTCATGCAATGCATGAATCTATCTATGTGAGAGAGAGAGTGACAGGAGAGGGGGGGCGGTGCTCCTGCGCCCTTTATGGACGCACCGCCACTGCTTGATCCTGGTGACAGTGCCTTGCCACCCATAGTTGATTGTTTGCTTCGGTTGCACTATCAGGGATTGAAATGCTCCAGGAAAAGCTCTTTTCATACTGAGCTAATCAAAATGACCCCAGCTGATCATCACAGATAAAGCCAAATAGCTTTGCGGGCCATTGAGAAGGTGATTAGCTACTACACCTGATCAAGTTTACAAGTCATTTTTAGGAGGGGGGGGTGATCCCTTTTCCAACTCAGTGATTCTGTTTTTGAATCTTTTACATTTTTTTCTGACATGTTGGTGTTACATCTTTTACTTGGATGTTATAAATTGCACTGAGTAAATACAGCTGGATAAAACAAAAACCGTGTCTGTCTTCATTTCAGGCTGCAAAGCAACAAATTTCGATTATTTTTAAGGCGGAGGGTGGGGGGTGGAGGTGATTCTTTTCTATACCCGCTGTACATGTGCTATGCCGCGTCTCACTACTTCAGACTGAGCCCAGGCAGTTTCCTTGCACGCCCGGGCAGCAGCGGGTTAACAGTCTTGCGGTTCGCTGCCGTAGATTGCGTGCACTGATGTGGAATCGCGGTGCCCCTGTTTCCGTAAAGCCTTGAGATCCCCCTTTGCTCAGATTACACTGATTACCCGAGCGCACACGCACACACACACTATACCGCCATGCAGCAGAGTAGCCTAATAACCACATCACACTGGCAGCAAGCAAGCAAGCCTTGAAAGCTGTAATTTAATAGTAATTACAGTATTATTTGCAGCGCTTTGCTTACAAAAGACTCGGCGTATTCATAATTAACTGTGTTTCAGCGTTCCTCAATTTGTTGAAACAACAACTCATTTTGTCTAATTCTAGGTTAGCGAGAGGATTTTTTTTGTGTTCGCTTTTTTTTTTTTCCTGCAGAGGTCTGCCCGCTCTCTGATTATTTGAGGGAAAACATCGGCTCAGTTAATGACACTGTCGAGCTGACGGAAGGGCCGCAAACCCTTTTCATGAAGGATTAGCCCTGCCGGACCTATTTACGGTTCTTTCACACTCCGGGCAGCTATGAACATGAAAAAGCCCCGGTGTGATTCCGGCAGATTGATGCTGCTCCTTTCCGATGATCCGTATGATAAACGGTTTATTCAGAAAGCTGTAACTAATTTTATATTGCCTCGCAGGAGCTTTCTGATTCGCTAGAATACACTCCCGTTCAACTGTTTTTGGACTCGGATAACAACAGCGAATTGTCTGAAGTTTAATTTACTTTTATTTTGCCATTTCTGAGTATGTTTTTATTACGTACCTAGTGATGACATCATGACTAGGTCTCTAGGTTCTAGAATGACATCATGACTAGGTCTCTAGGTCCTAGTGATGACATCATGACTAGGTCTCTAGGTCCTAGTGATGACATCATGACTAGGTCTCTAGGTCCTAGTGATCACATCATGACTAGGTCCCTAGGTCCTAGTGATGACATCATGACTAGGTCTCTAGGTCCTAGTGATGACATCATGACTAGGTCTCTAGGTCCTAGTGATGACATCATGACAAGGTCCCTAGGTCCTAGTGATGACATCATGACTAGGTCCTAGTGATGACATCATGACTAGGTCTCTAGGTCCTAGTAATGACATCATGACTAGGTCTCTAGGTAGGTCCTAGTGATGACATCGACTAGGTCTCTAGGTCCTAGTGATGACATCATGACTAGGTCTCTAGGTTCTAGTGATGACATCATAACTAAGTCTCTAGGTCAGGGATATGTAATTAGCGGACCTCCAGCTGTTGCAAAACTACAAGTCCCATCATGCCTCTGCCTCTGGGTCTCATGCTTGCTGCTGTCAGAGTCTCGCTATGCCTCATGGGACTTGTAGTTTGGCAACAGCTGGAGGTCCGCTAATTGCATATCCCTGCTCTAGGTCCTAGTGATGGCGTCATCACTAGGTCTCTGTGTTTTTCTATGCTATGCAGCAGTGGCAGCTGTTTTTTTTTTTTTGGGGGGGGGGGCAGACAACCACCCCCCTGCCGAGAGGCCGGCAGCACCCCAATACACACCCCCCCCCCGCAGTTTGCCGGTCGGTCCTGCACTTACCCCATCTAGGCGAGTGGCGGGCAACAGCTGAGAGTCCTCTCCTCCATCAACGGCGAGTTGTCTGAAGTTTAATCGACTTTTATTTTGCTATTTCTGAGTATGTTTTTATTACGTACCTAGTGATGACATCATGACTAGGTCTCTAGGTTCTAGTGATGACATCATGACTAGGTCCTAGTGATGACATCATGACTAAGTCTCTAGGTCCTAGGGATGACATCATGACTAGGTCCTAGTGATGACATCATGACTAAGTCTCTAGGTCCTAGTGATGACATCATGACTAGGTCCTAGTGATGACATCATGACTAAGTCTCTAGGTCCTAGTGATGACGTCATCACTAGGTCTCTATGTTTTTCTATGCTATACAGCAGTGGCAGCTGTTTGTTTTTTTAAGGGGGGGGGGCCCGCCGAGCTGCCGACGGCACCCAAATCCACCCCCCCCGCAGTTTGCCGGTCGGTCCGGCACTTACCCCATCTAGGCGGGTGGCGGGCAGCAGCTGAGTTTCCTCTCCTCCATCAACGGCTTCCAGCGTGCGACTTCTCCCCTCCTCCTAGGCGCCCAATAGGATCGCCTGTCCTTTTAGCCAGTCGGGTGATGGATAGACATGTGCAGTTACTTTCGTTCTGAATTCGTTTTTTAAGGAATTTCAACAAATTAGTTCATTCGGAAATGAAAGAAAACCCGTTTAACAAACTTTTCCAAATGGTCAAAATTTTGGAAATTCGAAAATCCGAAAATAAAAATGAAAATCCGAAAAGTAATAACTAACTAATAATAACTTAACTATTACTAAACTATTAAACTACCGTGTTTCCCCGAAAATAAGCCCGGGTCTTATATTAATTTTGGCAACAAAAGACACAGTAGGGCTTATTTTCGGGGTAGGTCTTACCATGTAATGTGCTGTCTTCTCTCCCCCCCCTCTCTCTCCCTTCCGTACAGCAATTCCCAGTGGGAACTGAGTTAAAATGCTTGTAAAATCCTATAATTTACTCTATTACAGTAGTATATAATGTACAATGTGTGTGTTTCTGTAATATAATTGTGCCAAATACCTTCGTTATAGCTCCGCTCTGCACTTCTGTGACCCGCCGGAGCTCTCTTCCCCACAATTATATTACAGAAACACACTCATTGTACATTACAGTCCCTGACAAAAGTCTTGTCGCTTGTGTACAAATTGACCTGAAGTGCTGCTAAAATATATTTCTAATCAAGATTTTGTTACAAGAAATGGGTCATTTTAATCCCAACAGCTTTTGTAATAATGTTTCAGTGCAAAACAAAACTGACAAAAAGTATTCTAATATTCACAGCTTGGTAAAGCCCATTCAGTAAATTTTTGCCAAGACATAAGTGTTGTCGCCTTGTTATATGAGCTTCACCTGTGACTAATAATGGATCAATTAGGTCTCAGGTGTGTATAAAAAGAACACCAGTACACTAGACCTTCTCAACTGCAACTAGACCTCTGCAAACATGCCTAAGATTCACCCGGAGACTAAAGTGTTGATTATCAAGAGGCTGAAGACCAGATCCACTGCTGATGTGGCAGACACCTTCAATGTGTCTCAGCGTCAAGTTCAGAGGATAAAAAAAAGATTTGAAGAGAATGGAGACGTTTTGGACAAGGCCAGGTAGGGTTGCCACCTCATCCCTTTAAACCCGAACACATATGAATTACACAGGTTCTGAGGCTAATTTAATGCAGGTAAAGCACCAAGTGAGTTTAATTACCACCATAATCAGCCACAGAGCCTGTGTAATTCATATGTGTTCGGTTTTAAAGGGATGAGGTGGCAACCCTAAGGCCAGGTCAGGCCGACCCCGCAAGACAACTGCTGGAGAGGACCGTTTGTTGGCTCGAAAATCCAAGGCCAGACCATTTTCCACTGCAGCAGAGCTCCACGAGACCTGGTCACCTGAAGTCCCTGTGTCAACCAGAACAGTTTGTCGGATTCTGTCTCGAAATGGCCTCTATGGTCGAATCAGTGTCCATAAGCCAGCACTAAACAAAAGACAATTGAAAAACCGTGTGGCATTTGCCAAGGGCCACAGCCTGCTAAAAGGATGGACTCTGGAAAAGTGGCAGAAGGTGGATTTTTCAGATGAATCTTCTGTTGAATTACACCACAGTCGCCGCAAATATTGCAGGAGACCAACTGGAACCCGCATGGAGCCGAGATTTACCCAGAAAACAGTGAAGTTTGGTGGAGGCAAAATCATGGTCTGGGGTTACATCCAGTATGGGGGTGTGTGAGGGATCTGCAGGGTGGAAGGCAACATCAATAGTCTAAAATACCAAGAAATCTTAGCTACCTCTTATATTCCCAACCATAAAAAAGGCCAAATTTTGCAGCAGGATGGTGCTCCATCGCATACTTCCATCTCCACATCAAAGTTCCTTAAGGCAAAGAAGATCAAGATGCCCCAGGATTGGCCAGCCCAGTCACCAGACATGAACATCATTGAGCATATGTGGTGTAGGATGAAAGATGAAGCATGGAAGACAAAACCAAAGAATATTGATGAACTCTGGGAGGCATGCAAGACTGTTTTCTTTGCTATTCCTGATGACTTCATCAATAAATTTTATGAATCCTTGCCAAACCGCATGGATGCCGTCCTTCAAGCTCATGGAAGTCATACAAGATATTACATTTGGATCTCACAGCACCACTACTTCATTTGCTGACATATTTTGGGATTTTCAGTAAAGTTGTTCATGTTCTGTATAGGCGACAAAACTTTTGTCTTGCCAAAATTTGACCTGTCTGTCTTGATTAAATGATAAATCTTTTTTCAGTGAAACTAATTTATTTCAGTGCATTAAACATCATTTGGGAGGGCTTTAGCTTTTCATAGGAGCTATTTCTAACACCAATTGATGAATTAAAAGTCAGGTTAATAGCAGGAGTTTCTACAAAATAGAGAAGCGACAAGACTTTTGTCAGGGACTGTATATACAACTGTAATAGAGTGGATTATAGGATGTTACAAGCATTTTATACTAGGGCTTATTTTCGGGGTAGGGCTTATATTGCAGCCCTCTTAGAAAATAAGGCTAGGTCTTATTTTCGGGGTAGGTCTTATTTTCTGGGGAAACACGGTATCAAATTTGGCCGTAATGAATACGAATTTATCCAAAGTTTAAAATTATCCGAAATACCGAATGCCGTATCTAAACAAATGGAACGTAACAAGTTACTTTTTATTATTATTATTTATTATTAATTCATTCCGTTCCATTTGTTTAGATTCGGCATTCGTTATTTCGGATATTTCGTAACTTCAGATAAATTCGTATTCGTTACATTTACTAACAGCCAAAATTGAAAGGAAATTCCAATTCCTAGTTATTATTAGTTATTATTTCGAATTTTCGGATTTTCTTTCTTATCGAATTTTCTAATTTCCGAATTTTTGAGTTTACGAATTTTGAATTTACGAAAAAAAAACAAAAAACGAATGAAACGAAAACAAACTTAAGTTTTCGGCAGTGCACATGTCTAGTAAAGGGGTGTCAAACCCGCTTCCTGATTGGCCGGGAGGAGGACCAGTGTTACAAAAGCGAATATTCATTCGCTGTTGTAACACACCTGGGTGGGCTGTGAGCGCACTCTCTGCGCCCCGAGCCCACCCTCTTTTGAAGCCTATTAGAGCCTCTGGCTCTAATCAGTGCTTCAAAAAAACACCCCCCTGCATTGGAATCCATGCGCCCGCCGTCCTGAAAGGGGTCAGACGCATGGAAAGGGGGAGGTGGCGATGGATAGGGGGGGGCGGCGCCAGTGCGCCCTTAATGGACGGGCCGCCCCTGCTATGCAGGAACATGCTATAAGTAAATCTTCAGCCGAAATGCGTTAGCTCTGGTGTTCTATCAGAATACCGCTACTCATCAGAAAATGTAACGGAAGTGACGTTGCAAACAAAATTGCTTATTGCTCATGCACTATGCGTTCCAACATGGCCGCTATGCGTTCCAATAGGTTTCCTGATCTGACAAAACACGAAGGCTGCAGCGGACATCTTGTTACACCCAGGCAAGTCTTGAGATTCACACTTATTTTTAGCAGTTAACTCACCTTATATACCGAAATAGACTATTTCACCGCGACCGAGTGAGGGTGTGGAAAAATGTCCCTCAGTGCCAAATGACTACCAGTTTGGCGCTGAGCAGTGTGGGGTGTACCAAGATGGCCGTTGCCACCTTCTGACTTGCAGGCTTGTCGCTTCTTTTCAAATGCAACATCAAAACCGTGTTACAGATTTAAAAGATACTGTATTTTAGTATATAAGGAGAGTTTACTGCTAAAATAAGTGTGAAATTGAAGACTTGCCTGGGTGTAAGAGGATGTCCGCTGCTTCCTTTGTGTTCTGTCAGATTAGGAAACCTATTGGAAAGCATAGCGGCCATGTTGGAATGCATTGGCGCATGCGCAGTAAGCATTTTTGCTCAGAACGTTACCTCCGTTACATTTTCTGATGGGTAGCGGTATTCTGACAGGACACCAGGTCCTCCTAGATCAGGGATATGCAATTAGCGGACCTCCAGCTGTTGTGGAACTACAAGTCCCATGAGGCATAGCGAGACTCTGACAGCCACAAGCATGACACCCAGAGGCAGAAGCATGATGGGAGTTGTAGTTTTGCAACAGCTGGAGGTCCGCTAATTGCATATCCCTGTCCTAGATCAAAGAGGTGAAGAGAGATGATCTGGTCTCTTCTTCACCTCTGTGACCAGCCGCACGAACCGTCAGATCCTTTCCCGGGCTCACCGGTAAGAACGGTAAGCCGGAGAAATACCGGTAAGCAACAGGGGGGATGGTCAACCCCTTGGACTACTTTGCTTTTAAAAGCGATGTTACCAAGTATCCAAGCTTTACTGTATTGGAGGATTATTGCTACACATAGGGGTTGATTTACTAAAACTGGAGAGTGCAAAATCTGCTGCAGCTCTTCATAGAAACCAATCAGCTTCCAGGTTTGCCACTAAACCCAGGAGCCAGCAGTCACTATATCTGCTCTCCCACAGTACAGAGAACATGGAAATGCAATTATTTTAGTAAATATAAACTGCTAATTACCTTTTCTCATCAGCAGTATATAGCAGTCTTGTGACTTCTATCAGTGTCTAGTTAAAGCTTGTAGGAGGAGTTTTCATTCTACTCTGCAGGGAAGACATTTCTACCTGACTGTCCTTTGAGGATGCAGGATCCCCTGACTGTCTGTCTGGACAGTGCTGATTGGCCCTGTGCCGATCACATGCACCCTCACAAAAAACAAACTGAGCATGTGTAGAGTGCCTCCAAGGCTCAGTACTATCAGAAGATCGATTGGGGACTGTGGGGAACTGTTCACACCTTTCCAGTGCGGTGCGAAGCTGTAATGTAACGCACTTTAGCATGTTGTTGCAGTGTCATTTACACTCACCGGCCAGTTTATTAGGTACACCTGCTCAGTTGCTTGGCAACACAAATGGCTAATCAGCCAATCACATGGCAGAAACTCAATGCATTTAGGGCATCTGGATGTGGTGAAGACGACTTGCTGAAGTTCAAACCGAGCATCAGAATGGGGAAGAAAGGAGATTGAAGTGACTTTGAACGTGGCATGGTTGTTGGTGCCAGACAGGCTGGTCTGAGTATTTCTGGGATTTTCACACACAACCATCTCTCGGGTTTACAGAGAATGGTGGGGAAAAGAGAAAATATCCAGTGAACGGCAGTTGTGTGGAGGAAAATGCCTTGTTGATGTCGGAGGAGAATGGGGCAGACTGGTTCCAGATGATAGAAAGGCAACAGTAACTCAAATAACCACTCGTTACACCCAAGGTATGCAGAATATCATCTCTGACCGCACAACACATCCAACCTTGAAGCAGATGGGCTACAGCAGCAGAAGACCACACTGGGTGCCACTCCTGTCAGCTAAGAATAGGAAACTGAGACTACAATTTGCACAGAATCACAAAACTTGGACAATAGAAGATTGAAAAAACGTTGCCGGGTCTCATGAGTCTGGATTTCAGCTGCGACATTCAGATGGTGGGGTCAGAATTTGGCGCATGGATCCATCCTGCCTTGTATCACCGGTTCAGGCTGGTGGTGGGGGTGTAATGGTATGGGGGGATGGGGTATCACCGGTTCAGGCTGGTGGTGGGGGTGTAATGGTGGGGGGGGGGTATTTTCTTGGCACACTTTGGGCCCCCCCATGGTTTATACACCACGGCCTACCTGAGTATAGTTGCTGACCATGTCCATCCCTTTATGACTACAGTGTCCCCCATCTTCTGATGGCTCCTTCCAGCAGGATAATGCACCATGTCACAAAGCTCCAATCATCTCACCACTGGACAATGAGGTCCCTGCACTCCAATGGCCTCCACACTCACCACATCTCCATCCAATAGAGCGCGTTTGGGATTATGGTGGAACGGGAGATTGGCATCATGGATGTGCAGCCGACAAATCTGCAGCAACTGTGTGATGTTATGTCACTTTGGAGCAAAATCTCAGAGGAATGTTTCCAACACCTTGTTGTATCTATGCCACCAAGAATGAAGGCAAAAGTGGGTCCAACCCGCTACTAGCAAGGTGTACCTAATAAAGGGGGTCCAACCCGCTACTAGCAAGGAGGTCCTAATAAAGGGGGTCCAACCTGCTACTAGCAAGGAGGTCCTAATAAAGGGGGTCCAACCCGCTACTAGCAAGGAGGTCCTAATAAAGGGGGTCCAACCTGCTACTAGCAAGGAGGTCCCAATAAAGGGGGTCCAACCCGCTACTAGCAAGGAGGTCTTAATAAAAGGGGTCCAACCCGCTACTAGCAAGGTGTACCTAGTAAAGGGGGTCCAGCCCGCTACTAGCAAGGAGGTCCTAATAAAGGGGGTCCAACCCGCTACTAGCAAGGAGGTCCTAATAAAAGGGGTCCAACCCGCTACTAGCAAGGTGTACCTAGTAAAGGGGGTCCAACCCGCTACTAGCAAGGAGGTCCTAATAAAGGGGGTCCAACCCGCTACTAGCAAGGAGGTCCTAATAAAGGGGGTCCAACCCGCTACTAGCAAGGAGGTCCTAATAAAGGGGGTCCAACCCCCTACTAGCAAGGTGGACCTAATAAAGGGCGTCCAACCTGCCACTAGCAAGGAGGTCCTAATAAAGGGGGTCCAACCCGCTACTAGCAAGGTGGACCTAATATAGGGGGTCCAACCCGCTACTAGCAAGGTGGACCTAATAAAGGGGGTCCAACCCGCTACTAGCAAGGTGGACCTAATAAAGGGGGTCCAACCTGCTACTAGCAAGGTGTACCTAATAAAGGGGGTCCAACCCGCTACTAGCAAGGAGGTCCTAATAAAGTGGGTCCAACCCCCTACTAGCAAGGTGGACCTAATAAAGGGGGTCCAACCTGCTACTAGCAAGGTGGACCTAATAAAGGGGGTCCAACCTGCTACTAGCAAGGTGGACCTAATAAAGGGGGTCCAACCCGCTACTAGCAAGGAGGTCCTAATAAAGTGGGTCCAACCCCCTACTAGCAAGGTGGACCTAATAAAGGGGGTCCAACCTGCTACTAGCAAGGAGGTCCTAATAAAGGGGGTCCAACCCGCTACTAGCAAGGAGGACCTAATAAAGGGGGTCCAACCTGGTACTAGCAAGGTGTACCTAATAAAGGGGGTCCAACCCGCTACTATCAAGGAGGTCCTAATAAAGGGGGTCCAACCCGCTACTAGCAAGGTGGACCTAATAAAGGGGGTCCAACCCGCTACTAGCAAGGAGGTCCTAATAAAGGGGGTCCAACCCGCTACTAGCAAGGAGGTCCTAATAAAGGGGGTCCAACCCGCTACTAGCAAGGAGGACCTAATAAAGGGGGTCCAACCCGCTACTAGCAAGGAGGTCCTAATAAAGGGGGTCCAACCCGCTACTAGCAAGGTGTACGGTGTTGCCGGTGAATGTATTTTGAATGACACCCCAACTGCAAGTCAGTGCAGCTCCAATGCACATCGCTGTGTAGCACAGAGCAGGATAACACAATACCGTTCAATGTGATACAGGGGTTGATTTACTAAAACTGGAGAGTGCAAAATCTGGTGCAGCTGTGGATAGGTGGCCAATCAGCTTCAAACTTCATCTTGTTCAATTAAGCTTTGACAAAATACCTGGAAGCTGATTGGTTTCTATGCACAGCTGCACCAGATTGTGCACTTTCCAGTGCTGAAACCAAGTGCCAGCAGCCGCTGAGAGATGGTACTGTATGCCCCAACAAGGAGCTCCACAACCACTGGTGAATGTTGGGCCGCCATAAGACTTTGTTACCTGTTATGTAAATCTGATATAAGATGAGTGATAATTGATTACTTCTCCTTTTCTGTGCAGTGTGAAGAGCCGACCAGTGAGGATGCCCCCGGGGTACCAGGCGGACCTTGTAGTCCAGCTTGTGTGGGTGGATGGAGAGCCTCCACAACAGATCACCAGCCTAGCTGTGAGCTCCGCCTATGGACTGTGAGTACCGATACTGTTAGGTACCCTTCCTCCATGTACTCCTAAAGCATGAACTGCTACACTCCGACCCTTTTTGGGTGGGGCTCCACTTTAACTTGGGTTGCCAACTAAACACCAGATAAGTGATTCCACCATGCCCAATACACATAAATCAACCACAATTAAAGTGTAGCGCCGCCCTTAAATGTACATATACAAGAAATAGCGCATTCAAATGATATCACGTGAACTTCCCAAAATCAGGGAACTTTCATTATTTATTTTGGGAAGTTCACGTGATACAATTTGATGTGTTGAATGCGCTATTTATTGTACAGTGGTGCTCATAAGTTTACATACCCTGGCAGAATTGATGATTTCCTGGCCATTTTTCAGAAAATATGAACAAAAACATTTCTGTCACTCATGTTTAGTGTTTGGCTGAAGCCATTTATTATCAATCAACTGTGTTTACTCTTTTTAAATCATAATCACAACAGAAACTACCCAAATGACCCTGATCAAAAGTTTACATACCCTGGTGATTTTGGCCTGATAACATGCACACAAGTTGACATAAAGAGGCTTGAATGGCTATTAAAGGTAACCATCCTCATCTGTGATCTGTTTGCTTGTAATTAGTGTGTGTGTATAAAAGGTCAATGGGTTTCCGGACTCCTGACAGACCCTTGCATCTTTCATCCAGTGCTGCACTGACGTTTCTGGATTCTGAGTCATGGGGGAAAGCAAAAGAATTGTCAAAGGATCTGCGGGAAAAGGTAGTTGAACTGTATAAAACAGGAAAGGGATATAAAAAGATATCCAAGGAATTGAGAATGCCAATCAGCAGTGTTCAAACTCTAATCAAGAAGTGGAAAATGAGGGGTTCTGGTGAAACCAAACCACGGTCAGGAAGACCAACTAAAATTTCAGCCACAACTGCCAGGAAAATTGTTCGTAATGCAAAGAAAAACCCACAAATAACTTCAAGTGAAATACAGGACTCCCTGAAAACATGTGGTGTGGCTGTTTCAAGATACACAATAAGGAGGCACTTGAAGAAAGATGGGCTGCATGGTCGAGTCTCCAGAAGAAAACCATTACTACGCAAATGCCACAAAGTATCCCCCTTACAATACGACAAACAGCACAGAGAGTCAGAGACAAGCCTCAAACCTTCTGGCGCAAAGTTATTTGGAGTGATGAGACCAAAATTGAGCTTTTTGGCCACAACCATAAACTCTACATTTGGAGAGGAGACAACAAGGCCTATGATGAAAGGTCCACCATCCCTACTGTGAAACACGGAGGTGGATCGCTGATGTTTTGGGGATGTGTGAGCTACAAAGGCACAGGGAATTTGGTCAAAATTGTTGGCAAGATGAATGCAGAATGTTATCAAAAAATACTGGAGGAACATTTGCATTCATCAGCCAGGAAGCTGCGCATGGGACGTACTTGGACATTCCAACATGACAATGATCCAAAACACAAGGCCAACCTGTCATTGGCTACAGCAGAATAAAGTGAAGATTCTGGAGTGGTCATCTCAGTCTCCTGACCTCAATATCATTGAGCCCCTCTGGGGAGATCTCAAACGTGCCGTTCATCCGAGACAGCCCAAGAATTTACAGGAACTGGAGGCTTTTTACCAAGAGAAATGGGCAGCTTTACCATCTGAGAAGATAAAGAGCCTCATCCACAAATACCACAAAAGACTTCAAGCTCTCATTGATGTTAAAGGGGGCAATACACGGTATTAAGAACTGGGGTATGTAAACTTTTGATCAGGGTCATTTGGGTAGTTTCTGTTGCCATTATGATTTAAAAAGAGTAAACACAGTTGATTGATAATAAATGGCTTCAGCCAAACACTAACCATGAGTGAAAGAAAAGTTTTTGTGTTATCATTCATATTCTCTGAAAAATGGCCAAGAAATCATAATCTCTGCCAGGGTATGTAAACTTATGAGCACAACTGTATATGTACATTGAAGGGTAGCACTACACTTTATTGTTGTTGGTTCTCACTGAGGTACACAGTCCGCCTAAAGACCTTCAGGGGAGTGTTCTGTATCACAGTAAAATGAATGTCTCCGTCCTTCCGTATAAAAGTTTTTCACACAACAGTGACTCCGACACACACTTTACACTCATGTTCTAAATCGTGTCAACCAAGGGCACTTCCCCGTCTTCATAGAAGTGGCATAAGGAGGTAGGCCGAAGCCTACAGCTATCTTTTTTTTTGTTTTGCAGTAATAATTATGTGACATTTGTGACTATGATTAATCTGGGATCTTTATAAAAGGTCATCATTGCTACCTGAGGCCGTGTGGACTGAAAATAACACCAGGGATGTCAGCCCGGGAGACCACCCATTAGTGTGATAGAGAGAGAGAGCGGTGATTACAAAGCTGGGGCGTTCTGCACTGAAATCCCTCAGTAATGCTGTCACTCTGTGGATAGGGTTGTCTTACAGTAGATAGGCAGGTTTAACCACTTGACGTCCACCCTATAGCAGTTTTTTTTCCTTCCACTCTGTGTACTGATTACACACAGCAGAAGCCGATCGGTGGGTGCCGGGTACCCGATGTCCGCCGGCACCTGCCGATCGTCGGGCAGAGATACAAAACTGCGATCTGCCTAGGTAAACAAAACAGATTGTCCTTCTGACAGGGGAAAGCGATGGATTTTGTGTCCCTGCAATACAGGGAATAAAATCCATCACTTCCCTTATACCGCGTACACACGGGCGGAATTTCGGACAGAAAAAGTCAGATGGGAGCTTTTCGTCGGATATTCCGACCGTGTGTATGCTCCATCGGACTTTCTTTGTCGGAATCTCCGACGGACTTATGCCGTGTACACACGACCGTTTTACATGACGAGAAAAATGCAATTTTTTTAAATTGGTCATTAAAAACGATTGTGTGTAGGCTCCAGAGCATTTTTCTCGACGAGAAAAATGGCCATTAAAAATTTAGAACCTGCTCTATTTTTTCTCGTCGTTTTTCACGTCGTAGTTTTTCTCGTCGTGAAAAACGGCCGTGTGTACGCTTTGATGATGGGAAAAAAACATACATGCTCAGAAGCAAGTTATAAAACTAGCGTTCGTAATGGAGATAGCACATTTTTTACGCTGTAACGGACTGAAAAGCACGAGGCTGAAAAGCGCGAATCGTCTCTCACCAAACTTTACTAACATGAAGGGTGGCGCCATCTGAATGGAACTTCCCCTTTTATAGTGCCGTCGTACGTGTTGTCAAACGTGTTGTACGTCACCGCGCTTTGCTTGAGCATTTTTTTTCATGCTCGTGTGTAGGCAAGGCAGGCTTGAGAAGAATCACGTCGAGAAAAACTTCGTTTTTTTTTCAATGACATCAAAAACGGTCGTGTGTACGCGGCATTAGAGAGCAGGTTCTCTATTTTCCCCGCGGAAAAAAATCTGATCGGAAATTCCAATCGTCAGTAGCAATTCCGACGGGCAAAATTCCGACGCATGCTCGGGAGCACTGAACTTAATTTTCTCGGCTTGTCGTAGTGTTGTACGTCACCACGTTCTTGACGGTCGAAAGTTCCGAGAACTTTTGTGTGACCGTGTGTATGCAAGCCAAGCTTGAGCGGAATTCCGTCGAAAAAAAACATCCAAGTTTTTTCCGACGGAAAATCCACTCGTGTGTACAGGGCATAAGTAAAAGCACCTCGCATAGTACACACACACAAACACTGGTTAAGCACACAATACGTAAAGATAACCTGAAAAAGTTACTGGTACCAGAAAGAAACAATTGTATAAATTGTATAAAGAATTTGATTTTATTCCAAACCATTAAAAAATGAATAAATGAAATGAAAAAATCTGCGCAATTGGAATAGAACAGCTGCTGCCCACCTACCTAATTAAAAAATGAATAAAAACATAAATGCCAATATCCTATGCTATGGCCATATTAGTAAACCACCAGAGAGTACAACAGAGGAGTCGTAGTGTTTCACCTAAAGCTTTGCAGATCTGATGTGGAAGGCGTTCAACGTGTTTCACCTAATCGCTTCCTCAGGGCCTTATCATCTTGGTTGCAAAGGTAACAAATGGCGAATCGCTTGGACAATTTAGCCTGGGGAGGATGCTGTCATGCAATGTAACATAGAATAGTAAACACGGACAGCAGATGTAAATCAGTAGTACAGGATGCTGTCATACATAATGTGACCAGGAGTAGTTGCTAGGGCGGAAGATGTATCTAAGTAGTGATTGAATACCAAAACTAGATTAAGAAGCAGGTGGAAAGAAGATATAACCCACAAATGTCCATCTCAGGAAATGTACATCAAAGGGATACATATTTGGCAAAAAAACTGCCACTCCTGTATTGTAGGAAGGACACTTACCTGTCCTACTCGCCCGCGATGTCGGTCCCGCCACGGCGATTGATCGCTGCTGCCAGGCTCCCGACTCCTCCATCCTCTATCCTGACTAAGGGAAACAGGCTGTGAAGCCTTATGGCGTCACTGCCCGTTTCCTCCTGCGCATGCGCCACTCACACGGCGCTTTGTGAATGGGCGGCTTGCCTCCTGGGATGCACACAGTTCCCAGAAGGCAGCGCGCCCCATTCACAAGAAGAGGAAACGTAAGTTCTCAATCCGAGGACAAGGAAGAGGCACAGTAGAGGCAGATTAGGGGACTTCCGCATAGCAACAGGCATTTCGGGTGAGTATAAATTATTTATTTTTTTCTATAAATTTTTTCTTTTTTTTTTAGGATTTTTAATGTATTTTTTTTTTTCTGGGTGGACCTCCGCTTTAATAACCAAAGTAGTATACAGACAAATATTCTCGACGTTTCACCAATTTAACTGGCTTCTTCAGGAGTCTTATGTCAAGTATTACTGTATATTATAGATGAAAATAAATCAAATAGCTGAATTGGAATCAGGGATGCTCTCAAAAAAGGAGTAAAATTGGTGAACCATAGAGGAGATGCTATTTTATACACAGCACGGAATGAATCCATGTGCATGGACAGGCACTGAAAGATGATGAGAAGTCATCTGAAATCACTTCAAGGAATCACTGAGGAATCGATCCCCAATTTAGATGCCTGGATATTCCACCAAGCAGATGAAATCCAAGCGGAGAGAAACCAGAGATTTTGGCCAATCAGATCATATATGGCCGGCTCGATTCTCAATGGAATCGTTGCCAAGAATACACCTCTCCCGATAGCAGTAGCTATGCCATCAAAGCCAAATACATGAGCTTTAAATAGCCATCTCCTCCCCCACCAATAGGATGCCAAATTGGCGCCAACTCTAGAGGCCATATATAATTTATTATAAGGTTTAAACATCGTAATAGAAGATGGAATAAAATTGCGCATGAATGGAATGTATACAGTACAGCAATGAGTTTATATCAAATAATAATCACAATGAATGACATAATTTCTCGATGAATCACCCAACGTTTCAGAGAATCCAATCTCCTTCTTCAGGGGTGTGTAGAAAAAAATCAGTATCCGGGATCTGCCTGAACACTATTTTTAAGTTCAAGTATGAATTAATATGTGAAATAATTGTGCAATACTGACAGGGTGTTATGGGGGTCTTTGTTTTATTTTACAATTGTCTATGTGTTACATGTACAATAAAGTTGTTTTTTATGGTGCATTGGTCTAGATTTTTGGGACAAGTCTTTATAGAGACCCAGTTCTGTGATGGTTTGGTCTTGAGCCCAAAACCAGTTATGTATTTTGATTTTTCACATTTACACACTGTACAAGAGCTCTAAGAGCTGAATGGAGGGAAGGGACACCCTCCCCCCCCCCCCCCCCTTCACACAGCTCAATCAAAGGCTGTGCCCTCCCATGTCACCATTTTATCTCTTGGTGTCAGAAAAACTTGTCAGAAGTGACACATGCTAATGGCAGAGGAAGGAGGCTGCAGACAGAAATGGCACTTAGTGCTCTGGAGTGAGACAAGTACACACTATAGAAGGATATGCTTTGTTCATATTTCATGTCAGAGGTTTACAACCACTTTAAACTGAAATCTCAGTTTAAATGTATCGAATGTTTCTATATACTTGGTGATCTTGAGACAAACCGGAAAACATCGCCCTTGTGGCTGCTCTTTGTGACTCTGTGACTTGTGCTTGTTTCAGAATCGCCTTCGGAAACGGTACCGGATTGGCCGTTGTAGATTACATTCAGAAAACCGTCTTGCTCAGCATGGAGACGGTGGAACTATACGGGACAAGCGATCCGTACCAGCGCCAGCCACGCTCTCCGCGCAAGAGCAAGCAGTTCAACGCAGGTACGTCAGAGGACGGGTGTGACCCTCCGCTTGTCTAGCATGAGACTGCATGGGGATTGTGTGCCGCTCACCGATCGGTCACCAGCTGTCCAGTGACTTTGTGTTCAGTTTGTGGAGGATTGTATCGTATCTGGTGATTCCATGTAATGCAGAGCATATACTGACTTGCTGCATATCTCCCAGTCTTGGCTCTCGTCACATGAGACCTCTGCAGTACCTCTCACAGATGGTTCATATCAGTGCGTAATATAGAAACTGTTTGAATGAAGCCGGTAAAGCCGATGGCCACACACTTTAAAATCTCAATTACCAACAAATATGTAGTACGTTTTTTTTTACCTGCTAAAGCCTGATCTACTAACCCCCCACATGCACAGACAGGCCACGAGTCACTGCCAGTTGTCATGCAGAGACCCCACAACACCTTTCAAATTGCCTTCTAGGATGTGTGATGTAGACATCGCAGGAGCCATGCGCACACCACAGAGGTCTCTGCCCGCTTCAGATCTCCATTAAATATGGCGGCACTGGAGTAGAGGAGGGAAAAAGACATTGGAGGGCTGTCTCCCACTCTGGCTATTTTCAATGGATTCCGGAGACAATCTAATGTCAATGGGGCAGCTTTAGACATATCTTGGGGATATATGTATGTATCTGGGACATATAGGGGGTAATCATATGGCACTAGGATGACTGGAAGGGTGGGGTGGAAATGGGAAAAATACTTAAAGTCTCATAAAAGAGTCACAGAACCATAAATAATAATCACTAATGTATCTGGGACATGTTATCTCGGGGAAGGAATGTGATTGGATGAGTGTGAAAACTGATGTGCTGTTGGTTCACATGAGATCATTTAAAGTGTGTGTAAAGCCACAAAGGTACAGAATTTTTGGGAGCCGACTTTTGTTGAATTTTGGCAGCCGACTTTTGTTGAATTTTGGCAGCTGGCTTTTGTAGATTTTTGGCAGCCGGCTTTTGTAGATTTTTGGCAGCCGGCTTGTGTAGATTTTTGGCAGCCGGATTTTGTAGATTTTTGGCAGCCGGATTTTGTAGATTTTTGGCAGCCGGCTTGTGTAGATTTTTGGCAGCCGGATTTTGTAGATTTTTGGCAGCCGGATTTTGTAGATTTTTGGCAGCCGGCTTTTAGAGAATTTTGGAAGACGGCTTTTATAGATTTTAGGCAGCCAACTTTCATAGAATTTTGGAAGACGGCTTTTGGAGATTTTTGGCAGCCGGCTTTTAGAGAATTTTGGAAGATGGCTTTTGTAGATTTTTGGCAGCTGGCTTTTGGAGATTTTTGGCAAACAGCTTTTATAGAATTTTGGCAGCCAGCTTTTATAGAATTTTGGCAGCCAGCTTTTGTAGATTTTTGGCAGCTGGCTTTTGGAGATTTTTGGCAAACAGCTTTTATAGAATTTTGGCAGCCAGCTTTTGTAGATTTTTGGCAGCTGGCTTTTGGAGATTTTTGGCAAACAGCTTTTATAGAATTTTGGCAGCCAGCTTTTGTCGATTTTTGGCAGCCAGCTTTTGTAGAATTTTGGGAGCCAGCTTTTGTAGTATTTTTGGCAGCCGGTTGATCATTGAAACCAAATGTATTTTTTTTTTTTTAAATAGCATGCAGAATGGATTTTCATGAATATACAATTTTGTAAGTACTTCTACAGTAATCAACAAGCCTTTCATAAACATTCACATATCTATGTATAAAAAAATTACCACACAGATGTCTTAAAGTGGAACTTTACCCATAACAACTTGATAAAAAATAATGTTCTTTAGCAAGGAACATACATTCCACGCACAAAATATGTGTGTGCTGTAAATTGCCTCCAGTATTGCTCCTATTTCTTCTTGCTGGAGGCTGCTATTTTGCTGAAGCCCAAAACCCCTGAGCAGCAGTACATCATAAAGTGGAACTAAACCCAACAATTTAACGGTTTCCAAAAACAGTTACATTCCTGGAATGCCGGGATTGCTAACTGTCACATTTGCTTGTGTCCTCAAGCAAACTGTCAAACCAAATCTGACACATTCCACACAAAAAACAAGAAATGGACTGGACAAAATTATTGGCACCCTCATTTTAATATTTGGTAGCACACCCCTTGGAAAAAATAACTGAAATCAATGGCTTCCTGTAACCATCAATGTGCTTCTTACACCTCTCTACTGGAATTTTGGAGCACTCTTCTTTCACCAACTGCTCCAGGTCTCTCAAATTGGAAAGGTTCCTTTTCACAACTGCTGTTTTGAGAGCTCTCCACAGAAGCTCTATGGGATTTAGATCTGGACTCATTGCTGGCCAGTTCAGTTCTCTCCAGTGCTTTGTCTTAACCACTTGCCGACCGCCTAATGACGATATACGTCGGCAGAATGGTACGGCTGCGCAAAGCAATGTACCTGTACGTTGCTTTGAAATTGCCACCGTGCGGGCGCGCGCACCCGCCGCGCGCTCCGTGCCTGCGGGACCCGCGGCCGTGTCATGGAGCTGCAGAACAGGGAGATGCCTATGTAAACAAGGCATTTTCCTGTTATGCCTAGTGACATGACAGTGATCTACTGCTCCCTGTGATCGGGAGCAGTGATCACTGTTGTGTCACTTGTAGCCCATCTCCCCCACAGTTAGAATCACTCCTTAGGACACACTTAACCCCTTCATCGCCCCCTAGTGGTTAAACCCTTCACTGCCAGTGTCATTTACACAGTAATAAGTGCATTTTTATAGCACTGATCACAGTATAAATGACAATGGTGTCAAAAGTGTCCGATGTGTCCGCCATAATGTCGTAGTCACGATAAAAATCGCTGATTGCCGCCATTACTAATAAAAAATTTTTTTTAAATAAAAATGCCATAAAACTATCCCCTATTTTGTATACACTATAACTTTTGCACAAACCAATCAATAAACGCTTATTGCGATTTTTTTTTTTTTTTTTTTTTACCAAAAATATGTAGAAGAATACGTATCGGCCTAAACTGAGGAAAACATATTTTTTTTTAATCGGATATTTATTATAGCAAAAAGTAAAAACGATTGTTTTTTTGTTTTTTTTTCAAAATTGTAGGTCTTTTTTTGTTTATAGCGCAAAAAAAAACAAAAAAACGCAGAGGTGATCAAATACCACCAAAAGAAAGCTCTATTTGTGGGGGGAAAAAAGGACGTAAATTTTATTTGGGTACAACGTCGCACAAGACGCTCAATTGTCAGTTAAAGCGACGCAGTGCCGTATCGTAAAAAATGGCCTGGTCATTAAGGGGGCAAATCCTTCCGGTCCTTAAGTGGTTAAGCAGTTAGAAGAGAATAGATGAAACCACCCGTAATTTTTAGGCCATGCCCATCACCGTATTGTTCTGGTATTTGCTCACATTTCCATGTAAATACTCGGATGAATGCCTCTCGGTAATCTGCGTTGATCCAGGAAGAGTCATATTCCGACAAGAAAAGTCCGATGTAAGCTTTTGGTCGGAAATTGCGACAAGAAAAGTCTGATGTGAGCTTTTGGTCGGAAATTCCGACCTTGCGTAGGCTCCATCGGACTTTTGCTGTCGGAAATTCCGCCAACAAAAGATTGAGAGCAGGTTCTCAATTTTTCAGACGGACGAAAGTATTGGAAATTTTGATCGTCTGTATGCAATTCAGAAGCGCAAAAAAACACGCATGCTCAGAATCGGGCAGAAGAGCCAAACTGCCTATTGAACTTCATAGATCTCGGCTCGTCGTACGTCTCGTACGTCCCCGCGTTCTTGGCCTTTAGAATTTCCGACAAGATTTGTGTGACCGTGTGTATGCAAGACAAGTTTGAGCCGAAATTCCGTCGGAAAAAAATCCACGGTTTTCTTGTCGGAATTTCCGATCGTGTGTACGCAGGCAACAGGCTTCCTCCAGCAGTATAGGCCATGAATCTCTCAGCTGTTTCTGGGTTTCTGTTAATCGGACTCTCAGGTCTTTCTGCACTCAGCCCAGAGCCATCTTCCTAAACACGTGAACCGAAAACACATGAATCTTATCAGGTCAGAGGTGCCTGGCTCCGTGCTGCAGGCAACCTTTCCACTGTCTCTGGCCGTGAAAGAGAAAAAAAAGAAAAAAAAAAACAGAACGAGGAAACAAACAAAGAAAAAATAAATAAAAATCTTGTGAAACAAAAAAAAAAAACAAGAAAAAAAAAGGATGAATGCGTCAATCAGGGTCCTGTGCTTATGCGACTTTCCAGTCAGATCTGCTTCATGTAATGGACAGAAGAGGCTGCAGGACCCAAGATTCTCTGCAGGCTGATTAGATCTGTCTAGGAAAATGCTGCTTTAATTAGATGTCAGGAAACGCAGCCCAGATAATGTAGAACATTTCAGGAAGCCAGCAGATCTGTACCATTTTTTTTTTTTGATGGACTGGCCAAGCATGTGTCCAGACCTAAACCCTATTGAGCATCTGTGGGGCATCCTCAAATGGAAGGTGGAGGAGCACAAGGTCTCTAACATCCACCAGCTCTGTGATGCCTGATGGTGTGCCTCAATTGGGGTATTCTTTGTATAAATGTGGGTACCATCATCCATATTGGAAGAGGACTCTAGTGGCAACCTGTGAAGCTCTGGTGACCTCCATGCCCAAGAGGGTTCAGGCAGTGCTGGAAAATAATGGAGGCCACACAAAATATTGACACTTTGGGCCCAAATTGGACATTTTCACTTAGGGGTGTACTCACTTTTGTTGCCATGAGTTTAGACATTAATGGCTGTGTGTTGAATTATTTTGAGGGGACAGCAAATTTACACTGTTATACAAGCTGTACACTCACTACTTTACATTGTAGCAAAGTGTAATTTCTTCAGTGTTGCCACATAAAAGGTATAATAAAATATTTACAAACATGTGAGGGGTGTATTCACTTTTGTGAGATATTGTAGGTTCTGTAGGTTTGTTATTAAAAGAGATGTATGGGAATTTTTTTATTTATTTTTTTGAATCATACATACCTAGGTGGATGCAGCATCAGTGCTCTAACACTAGAAACCGAGTGATCAAACACTACCGATCACTCGGTTCTCACAGCTCCGTTAGCAGAAAGCTGGTGACTGTCAATCTTTCTGCTCACCGCTCTCTGGCCCCCACTCCCCACTTGCTGGAGGGCTGGGCTGTGAAGGGGGCGGGAGCAGCCAGCTCAGGCTCTCAGCAGGTCGCTGAGAGGCTTAGCTGGGTGGCAGACCAGGTTTCTGGGTGGATCCTGACCCTATGGTTGCGAACCTTCCTGCGCCTGGACGGGCTCTGTCACATCAGCCGACAGTGGAATTTGTATGTAAGTTGGAACAGGTACATTTTTTAAGTGTAACTTCAACTGTAACTAAAATAATTTTTACGTTTTTTTGGATAGCATAGGGAAGGGTAAATACCCCTGTAACATTTGTTTTGCTGTCTGTGCCCCATTCAGAAGATTTCACCTCTCCTTCTGTCCCGGTGACAATTGAATTTAGAAAATTTTGGGTTGTCGTGGAAACAAGGATTGATGATAAAACTTCAATGAAGACACCTTTTTCCCATGATAACTCTTACAGGAGTGAATTGCCCTTCTTAGAGGTAGATATCTTGTTGTCTCCCTCCGTTTGTAAATATGAGTCATATGTACATCGGGTGTTTGTAACTCAGGGATTACCTGTATACAGGATTTATATAGCGCCAACTGTTTACGCAGCTCTTTACAACATAAAATTAGGTTCCCCATGATCAGACATATAAAGAATTGCAATAATAAAAAAAAAAATTACTCAAACAGGAACAGCACAAAGAAGTCTTTGATTGCAATATTTTTTATTAGAGTTTTTTTTTTTAAATACACTCCTCGTGGTGCAGTATCTCTATCCAATTTATTGCAAGATAAAAAGAGATACTCACATAGCAACAGTTAAAAACACGTTTGTATCAGTTTGAAAGCAGCATTTCCAACACCAACAAAAGGGCCCGCCGCATCCCGGCATACACGAGCTTCACACGTCTCCAGCTCCTTCCTACGCGTTTCGTCATCAAATGACGTAGTCAGGGGCGTGGTTAGAAGTACGTTCTGACACTATATATAGGCGGGACGAGTGTGGGCAGCAGCTATAATTGCGTTCCAAATACCGTAACTAAAAGCCAACCCCTATAATAGGGAAGCTTATATTGCATTCCACTCAGGAACAAAAACTATAGATACACCCCTGTGGCCAGAATCGTAAATAAAAAAGAAATATAAAAATAATAATACACGTATTAAAACGCCAATATGAGAAATCCTTGATGACTAAACATCAGAATTCATCTAATAAATTCAATAAATATATTACTTCTAAAAGCAATTATGCCAGGAAACAGCGCCATCTCGTGGTCAGATAAAATGAGTCCATGGGAGCCAAGCCTTTCCAAATGGTGTCAGTGAATTATTCCTTAAAGCTAATAGTTTTTCAAGGGAGTAATGCGATTGTACAATTGGCATGAGAGACCCCGTGTCTAAGGGACATAACATTTGGCGCCATTCAATCTCTCGTTATGACAAGTCTAGCAGCAAGTAGTATAGTGGATATAATCTTCTGAAACTCAAGGGGGGGGGGGTTTCATTAAATGCCTGTGTTCAGAATTGCTAGGGCCGGTTTGGGGTTAGTAAGAATTGCAGTGACATTGGAGAGAAGATGGAACATGCTCCTCCAGAAGCTTCTTAAGTTTTTACATGTTCAGAAGATGTGTAGTAAGTTGACAATTTGGCAACAGCAACAACAGCAATGGAGAGATCCTGACCGAGAGAATTGGGCTATGCGAAGAGGAGTGTGAGGTACCATCTGGTCCCTCTTTTTTGTGTCAACTCCCAGTGGGATATCTTGTAGGAGTTACGACCAAGAAGTATTTTGGAAAGCAATTGGATTTTCCAGTGCGTTGGGTATCCAATTTCAAAACCACGGGCATTATTATGGAATACTCCTGTCTTTGTGAGTTTAACATCCTTCACTCTTCTGGGAAGACTTTCCACAACAATTTTGGAGTGTCTGTGGGAAGTTCTGTGCAGGGGCCAATCCTGTTTAATTTGTTCATAAACGACCTGGAGGATGGGGGTAAACAGTCCAATCTCTGTATTTGCGGAGGATGCTAAGCTAAGCAGGGCAATAACTTCTCTGCAGGATGTGGAAACATTGCAAAAAGATCTAAACAAATTAATGGGGTGGGAAACTACATGGCAAACGAGGTTCAATGTAGAAAAATGTAAAATAATGCATTTGGGTGGCAAAAATATGAATGCAATCTATACACTGGGGGGAGAACCTCTGGGGGAATCTAGGATGGAAAACGATCTGGGGGATCCTAGTAGATGATAGGCTCAGCAATGACATGCAATGCCAAGCTGCTTCTAACAAAGCAAACAGAATATTGGCATTAAAAAGGAGATTAACTCCAGAAATAAAGCGATAATTCTCCCGCTCTACAAGACTCTGGTCCGGCCGCACCTGGAGTATGCTGTCCAGTTCTGGGCACCAGTCCTCAGGAAGGATGTACTGGAAATGGAGCGAGTACAAAGAAGGGCAACAAAGCTAATAAAGGGTCTGGAGGATATTAGTTATGAGGAAAGGTTGTGAGCACTGAACTTATTCTCTCTGGAGAAGAGACGCTTGAGAGAGGATATGATTTCAATGTACAAATACCGTACTGGTGACCCCACAATAGGGAGAAAACTTTTTCGCGGAAGGGAGTTTAACAAGACACGTGGCCACTCATTAAAATTAGAAGAAAAGAGGTTCAACCTTAAACTGCGTAGAGGGTTCTTTACTGCAAGAGCGGCAAGGATGTGGAATTCCCTTCCACAGGCGGTGGTCTCAGCGGGGAGCATTGATGGTTTCAAGAAACTATTAGATAAGCACCTGAACGACCACAACATACAGGGATATACAAGGTAATAACTGACATATAATCACACACAAAGGTTGAACTTGATGGTCTTTTTTCAACCTCACCTACTATGTAACTATGTAATTTGTACCCATTTGTGAGGTCGGGTACTGATGTTGGATAAAAAGACCTGGATCACAATTGCTGTTCCAATTCATCCCAAAGGTGTTGAGTTGGATTGAGGTCAGGTCTCTGTGCAGGACACTCAAGTTCATCTACACCAATCTGGTCAAACCATGACTTTGTGCATACTGATAGAGTCATGCTGGAACAGGACCGCCCCACAAATTGTCACCCCCGAGACTTGTTAGGAACAAATGGCAGCATTTAAATCTTCACCGGTAGCACAGAGACACCTGAATCCAATCAGCATGACATGCGTCAAGACAGTTATTGACTGCTAAATTGTTCTTTAGAAAACTTGTGACATAGACAATCGTGCTGCAGTCATCTAAGCGTGCATGTTCATCCACAAGGAAGACACACCTTGGCTCTATCCCTGGCCGCTCTCTGTAGATGACCTCCTTTGACCAGGAATGTGAGATGATGTAAAGATACGATTGGGTCTCCTGGAGATGACTTCACTCATATTGGTGCAGTCAGTGGTTCTATGACATCTTTTACAGCTTGCCTGCATTACATGTTCCTACCTCATGTTTATGTATATTTATTTTGTCTTTGGGAAGATCAGTGTGGATTTAATGTGATGGCTGAGCATGAACAGCTAAAACTAAAATAAAAAATAAAGAAACTGTTATCAATGAAATAATATGTTCAACAATACATTCCTTAACTACTAATATATCCCAGTAAGGCACAAGCCATTTATTTATAACAGATGTGGCTTGGTCAGCAAGCACGCATTACTCCAAAGCAGTGGTTCTCAACCTGGGGTCGGGACCCCCTCGGGGGTCGAATGACGATTTGCCAGGGGTCACGAATCTTGGGCTGTTCCTGAAGTCCGCACCGCTCTCCCAGTCTTTTTGTGGCCGCCCAGCTGGGCTGTTCCTGGAGCCCACGGCCGCCCACTCAGCCTCTTCACAGCCACCCACTCAGCCTCTTCACAGCCGCCCATTCAGTTCACGGCATGGCTGGGGGGGCAGAGACTAGAGGTCAGCTGACTGGTGAGGAATGTGAAATGGGAGGGGCTGGAGGAAACCCTGTCTCCTGATTTCGGCATAGGTGTCACTGCTTCGAGACACCGTGAAGCTTGAGAGTAATGCTACCTGTGTTTAGAGTTGCCATTAAAAGTCCCCACTACATTTCTCAGATCAGCAGATGACCTTGATCAAGAGCACCAAAGTTGGCTGATCAGAACTCCTCGCCAGCACTGCCACTCATCCCGTTCCCCCATCAAGGAGTAAGAGAAGGAATAAAAATAGAGAATACATGGTAGGGAGAGGAAAGAGGGGGAGGAAGGAACAAAGAAAAAGGGAGAGAAAGAACAAGAAAGACGGCTCGGGAAGAAAGGGATCGGGAAAAAAAAGAAAAAGAAATTAGGATAGAGAGATAAAAGGGAAAGAAAGAAGAGTGGTACATCCTAAAATGTACCATAAGGGGTTTTAATACTGTACGAGTGGAAGGGACTCAGGGAGCGCTAAATGTCCGCGGGTTAGGAGCGCAAATTACTTGTCCTGCTTTGGGTGCTGATAACTACGAAAATAATTTTACTGTTAGGGGTCCCCACAACTTGGGAAATTTTATCAAGGGGTCACGGCACTAGAAATGTTGAGAACCACTGTTCTAAAGGAAGGCTGTACTGGCTGACAACCATAGGCTGCCATTATTTTACCTCCTGAAAATGCCTCCTGCTTGCCTAAACCTAAAAAATATATAACATTTGGCTGGACATACACTTTAGTGGTAAGAAAGCTTGGAGTGCTGACTTTATCTCGAATCGAATCTCGGCCGGTTCAGTAGGGACCAGCCGAGATTCGAACCATGTATGGGCAGGCTAAGCGTACCCAAGTTGGTTGATCGATCAATTTGGGTACAACCAGCCTGTCCGATTTTACATACGATTATTGCTAGCGGCTATAAGAGCCACTAGCAGTAGTCCCTGTGATCTCCTTGCAGGGGGGGGGGGGGACTCCCCCTGCCCCCTCAATGGGAGAACATAAGGGCTCCACCAGAGGGATTCAAGTGATTTTCGCTCCGTCTGCGGCCAGCTTTATCGTGCAGATATGTGATTGAAACTTCTCAAAATAACAGATGGCCCAGGCTGACAACCTTGCGATCCGGGATCTTTCCTGAAGTGATGTGGAAAACTATTTGGGGGGGAATGACAGGCTGAGCTGCTGAGAGTAACAGTCCATACATGGGTCGAATTTCAAAATAATTTTCTTTAGAAAATCGTATCCAAGCATTTTCATTAGAATTTCGCACCATTAGCCGATTTTCATGTGGCCATCGAATTTGAGTAATCGGACATGTTGGAAATTTTTTGAAAAACAAACGATTTTCTAATAAATGATGGGAGAGTCGCGCGAGAAATGTAATCCAAAAAGAAATGCGCATTTGCAAGAAAAGAAAATTCCCGGAAAAGAAAAGAAGATTCCCAGCCACGAAAATTCTTGAGGTAAAATTGATGGCTTGGTTGGTTGATTTTCAAAATCAGTGTTGGCATCATGGATCACAAAACGCACAAAATTTCTGATTTTCAAAAGAAAATTCTTTCGAAATTCGAATATGTATGGCCAGCCTAAGACTTGGAACAACTTTAGTGCTTCAGCTGTGGATTTTGAGGATTAATCGATCCACAGTGCCTGCAGCTGCAGAGTTCAGTGAGGGCATGTTGTAGACTTAATTTATTGTTCATTAAGCATATGAAAATACTTCAATTGCCACAGCTTGGCCAAATGCTTACTTTAAACAGGCCATTCCACTTAAAACTAGAATTCAGACTGGAGGACTCTTCTTAGTTTTGGGGACTTCACTGGAGAGATCTCCCTTTCCTCCTTCCTGTTTGATTTTCATGTGCGTGCATTCACCTTTAGGTGTACTTCTGTTGCAGGCCCCTAATATAAGTAAAATTATTCCTCCAATAGGAAGAGTGTGACGCCCTAATAATGGCCAGAGCAGGTGAGCTGGCCCTGAAACCCCCAAGCACAAACACCTCATCACTGGAGACCACCAGAGACATAAGTTTCTTTACAGTAACTCTTTGGCATCTACCAAGAATTGGAATAAATGTTTGGCCAGTGTGACCCTTTCATGGAGTTTTTTTGTCATTGATGCATGATATAATTCACTTGTAACTTCAACTGTTCCGACTGTTGACATCCACACTGTTGTTCCCAAAGATCTGTTACCTGATGGTTGTCACGCTGGTGGTGGGTGGTCACCCCAGCCGCTATGAACGTCACGCTCTTTCACCGTAGACCTTTGTTTTTCTTTCTTCCCTCTGCCTGCTGCTGCTGCTGCTGATCTGCTGATGTTCTGGCATGCTGCTCCACAGACAACTTTTGCATGCGTGGCCTGTCTAATTTTTACCCAGATTTAACGAAACGGATCCGTACTTCCTATCAGAGTAAGTTCTCAGACGGCGGAGCTTGGTGCTTGTGTTTGCCTTTATATTTTATGAAATGTGTTTGTTTGTTTTTTCTCTCAAACACATTTCTTCTGCATGGGTTCTTCTGTTGTCGGCGTATGGAGCTCAGCTGGCAGTCTGCCGGCTTGTTGTTATTTTGTGAACGTTGTACTAGACCGCACAGTGATGCCACGACCGAAATGTGTCTGCCGGATTTAGCAGGATAATTATGTGTATACACTGTGACCTGTTTGTGACTTGTTTTATGGTGATATAAACGTTGTACTTTGTATATAAGTCTTGTATAACTATCTGTTATGTCCTTTTTGTGATCTGACCTTATGACCTATACTGTCCCACCCCTTCTCTTCCTGCAAGATGGTTTCCCGTCAAACGTTTTAAAGTATTACTAAAGCCAAAACTGATTATTTGGGATACAGTAAAAGATGCTTAAAGCCTAGTACACACTAATGCCGCGTACACACGACCGTTTTTCATGACGAGAAAAATGCAGTTTTTTTATTTGGTCATTAAAAACGATCGTGTGTGGGCTCCAGAGCATTTTTCGCGACGTAAAAAATGGGCATTAAAAATTTGGAACATGCTCTATTTTTTCTCGTCGTTTTTTTCACGTCGTCGTTTTTCTCGTCGTGAAAAATGGCCGTGTGTAAGCTTTAACGACGTGAAAAAAACGCTCATGCTCAGAAGCAAGTGATGAGACGGGAGCGCTGGTTCTGGTAAAACTAGCGTTCATAATGGAGATAGCACATTCGTCACGCTGTAACAGACTGAAGAGCACGAGGCTGAAAAGCGCGAATCGTCTCTCACCAAACTTTACTAACACAAGGATCAGCAAAAGCAGCCCAAAGGGTGGCGCCATCCGAATGGAACTTCCCCTTTATAGTGCTGTCGTACGTTTCGTATGTAACTACGCTTTGCTTGAGCGGTTTTTTTCATGATCGTGTGTAGGAAAGGCAGGCTTGAGAAGAATCACGTCGAGAAAAACTTCGTTTTTTTCAATGACATTAAAAACGGTTGTGTTTACGCGGCATAACAGATTTTTTATTTTTTTGTTCAACCCAGCGGGGAGGAGGCAAGCTCAGGAGGAGATTCTATACTAAAGCCTCGTACACACGGGCGGGAATCCCATCAAAAAAAAAAACATTGGTTTTCTCGACGGGATTCCTGGCAAGCTTGTCTTGCCAAGCCCTGTGTACAGACGCGCCATTCAAAAGAACCACCGTGCTTTTGAATGGCAAGAACGCGGTGACGTCATCGACTACGACGAGCCAGCGCTCGTCACATTCGATGCCGTCGCCGCCATCTTGCTACACCCTACACTACCCTTGTATGCTACCGCGCATGCGTCACAGTCTCATCGAGCATGCGCGGGTTTCCCTGGACAGGTAAGCATACAGACGACCGGATTTCTTGGCAGGAAACACTCTGCCGAGAATCCCGACGAGAAAAATAGAGAGCAGGTTCTCTATTTTTCTCGTTCGTGATTCCCGGCAGTTTTCCTGCTGAGAAATCATACACACACGGCCGGTTTTCTCTGAAAAAAAGCTCTCCCAGCAGTTTTCTTGCAAAGAAAACCGGTCGTGTGTACGAGGCTTAACTGTCCAATGTTGTCATGATACAACGGGTTCTCCTGCCCATCGTACAGTCCACATAGAAAACATTCCTGTTTTAGGAATGGAAAACCTTATTTGTATAAGAAGTAATGCCTTGTACACACGGTCGGATTTTCTGTCGGAATAAACTCCAACGGGTTTTTCCGACGGAATTCCGTTCAAGCTGTCTTGCATACACACTGTCACGCCAAATTCCGACTGTCAAGAACGCGGTGACGTACAACAATACGGCGAGCCAAGAAAAAAGAAGTTCAATGCTTCCGAGCATCCGTCGACTTGATTCTGAGCGTGCATGTTTTTTTTCTCCGTCGGAGTTCCATAGAGACGAACGGAATTTCCGACGGAAAAAGTCAGATGGGGCATACACACGGTTGGAATATCCGATGGAAAAATTCCGTCTGACTTTTTTCCTCGGAAATTCCGACCGTGTGTACGCGGCATAATTATGGGTATATTTACAATGGTGCCAACATCCCTTGGACTATCCACCAATACAACATCTTGGAAAATATGGGACTTTTCATGGCAGACACATTGTTACATTTGATCACCAAATCTTTATACATTCTCCATGTTCCCACATCAATGTCCATATACCCAGATTCCAATATAATAGTTGGCCGTGTGAGAAGAGCTCAATGCGTTTCCAAGAATCCTCATCAGGGTCTGGAATCAAGATCTATCTATAATATATACAGTATCTCACAAAAGTGAGTACACCCCTCACATGTTTGTAAATCTTTTCTTCTATCTTTTCATGTGACAACACTGAAGAAATGACACTTTGCTACAATGTAAAGTAGTGAGTGTACAGCTTGTATAACGGTGTAAATTTGCTGTCCCCTCAAAATAACTCAACACACAGCCATTAATGTCTAAACCGCTGGCAACAAAAGTGAGTACACCCCCTAAGTGAAAATGTCCAAACTGGGCCCAAAGTGTTAATATTTTGTGTGGCCCCCATTATTTTCCAGCACTGCCTTAACCTTCTTGGGCATGGAGGTCACCAGAGCTCACAGGTTACCACTGGAGTCCTCTTCCCCTCCTCCATGACGACATCACGGAGCTGGTGGATGTTGGAGACCTTGCGCATCTCCACCTTCCGTTTGAGGAGCCCCACAGATGCTTAAGGGCTCTTTCACACGGGGCGGATCCGTGCAGATCCGCCCCGTGAAGCTCCGCTTGCTCAGCGGGGATCGCTCCGTTGATCCCCGCTGAGCCGACGGATGACTGGGCGGTCCCCGCACACTGTGCAGGGACCGCCCTGTCAGAGCGCCGCTCTCCCCTATGGGGAATCGGATGATGACGGACCGTAGAGTCCGTTGTCATCCGATCCGCTCCGCCGACGGAAGGAAAAATAGGGTTTTCCTCCGTCACACTTTGGCGGAGCGGAGCGGATGTCAGCGGACATGTCTCCGCTGACATCCGTGCCTCCATAGGGGTGCATGGAGGATCCGTTTCAGGTCAGCCTAAAAAACTGACAGGCGGACCTGAACGGACCTCCGTGTGAAAGGGGCCTAATAGGGTTTAGGTCTGCAGACATGCTTGGCCAGTCCATCACCTTTACCCTCAGCTTCTTTAGCAAGGCAGTGGTGGTCTTGGAGGTGTGTTTGGGGTAGTTATGTTGGAATACTGCCCTGCGGCCCAGTCTCTGAAGGGAGGGGATCATGCTCTGCTTCAGTATGTCACAGTACATGTTAGCATTCATGGTTCCCTCAATGATCTGTAGCCCCCCAGTGCCGGCAGCACTCATGCAGCCCCCAGGCCATGACACTCCCACCACCATGCTTGACTGTAGGCAAGACACACTTGTCTTTGTCCTCCTCACCTGGTTGCCGCCACACACGCTTGACACCATCTGAACCTAATAAGTTTATCTTGGTCTCATCAGACCACAGGACATGGTTCCAGTAATCCATGTCCTTAGTCTGCTTGTCTTCAGCAAACTGTTTGTGGGCTTTCTTGTGCATCATCTTTAGAAGAGGCTTCCTTCTGGGACGACAGCCATGCAGACCAATTTGATGCAGTGTGCGGCCTATGGTCTGAATACTGACAGGCTGACCACCCACCCCTTCAACCTCTGCAGCAATGCTGGCAGCACTCATACGTCTATTTCCCAAAGACAACCCCTGGATATGACGCTGAGCACGTGACCTCAACTTCTTTGGTGGGCCATGGCGAGGCCTGTTCTGAGTGGAACCTGTCCTGTTAAACCGCTGTATGGTCTTGGCCACCATGCTGCAGCTCAGTTTCAGGGTCTTGGCAATCTTCTTATAGCCTCGGCCATCTTTATGTAGAGCAACAATTCTTTTTTTCAGATCCTCAGAGAGTTCTTTGCCATGAGGTGCCATGTTGAACTTCCAGTGACCAGTATGAGAGAGTGAGAGCGATAACACCAAATTTAACACACCTGTTCCCCATTCACACCTGAGAACTTGTAACACTAACGAGTCACATGACACCGGGGAGGGAAAATGGCTAATTGGGCCCAATTTGGACATTTTCACTTACGGGTGTACTCACTTTTGTTGCCAGCGGTTTAAACATTAATGGCGGTGTGTTGAGTTATTTTGAGGGGACAGCAAATTTACACCGATGCCTAGTACACACGTACGGGTTTCCCGGCGGTAAAAAGTTTTTACCGCCGGGAAACCCGAGGGGAAAACCGAGAACCTGCTCTGTAACTTTTTCCCCCTACACGCGACCAGGTTTCCCGACAGGAAAACTGCCATGAGAGCTTTGGTCAGGAATCCCGGCCGTGTGTATGCTCCACCGCAGTGTTTCCCATAGGAAAACTGCCAGGTTAAAAACCGCCGGGAATCCCGGCGGGAAAACATGTTCTCATTTTTCCCGATGGTTTTCCTGTCGGGAAAACTGCGATGGAGCATACAAACGTTTTAATGGCAGTTTTCCTGCCGAGCATTCCTCCCCACTGACACCATCGATGGGGCACTATTCCTCACACTGATACCATCGCTGGGGCTCCATTCCTCCCACTGACACCATTGATGGAGCACCATTCCTCCCTCTGACACCATTGATGGGGCACCATTCCTCCCACTGACACCATTGATGGGGTACCATTCCTCCCACTGACACCATTGATGGGGCACCATTTCTCCCACTGACACCATTGATGGGGCACCGACCTGGGGTTCAGATATGGCCCTTTGCTTGCTTTTATCCCACCCTTCAGGCAGCATTCCTCCCCACTGACACCATCAATGGGGCACCATTCCTCACACTGACACCATTGATGGGGCTCCATTCCTCTCACTGACACCATTGATGGGGCACCATTCCTCACACTGACACCATTGATGGGGCACCATTCCTCCCACTGACACCATTGATGGGGTACCATTCCTCCCACTGACACCATTGATGGGGCACCATTTCTCCCACTGACACCATTGATGGGGCACCGACCTGGGGTTCAGATATGGCCCTTTGCTTGCTTTTATCCCACCCTTCAGGCAGCATTCCTCCCCACTGACACCATCAATGGGGCACCATTCCTCACACTGACACCATTGATGGGGCTCCATTCCTCTCACTGACACCATTGATGGGGCACCATTCCTCACACTGACACCATTGATGGGGCACCATTCCTTCCACTGACACCATTGATGGGGCACCATTCCTCCCACTGACACCATTGATGGGGCACTATTCCTCCCACTGACACCATTGATGGGCCACCATTCCTCCCGAATGACGCCATCGATGGGGCACCATTCCTCCCTACTGACATGATCAATGGGGCGCCATTCCTCCCCACTGACACTATTGATGGGGTGCTATTCCACGCACTGACACCATTGATGGGCCACCATTCCTCCCCAATGACACCATCGAAGAGGCATCATTCCTTTCCACTTACACCATTGATGGGGCATCATTCCTCCCCACTGACGCCATCGATGGGGCACTATTCCTCTTACTAACACCAATAATGGGGCATTTCTCCCACTGATATCAAGAATGGAGCATTGTTTACTCCTACAGCCACAGTCTGAAGGACGGTAAGCTGGCCCTTTGTTTAGAAAGTTTGGAGACCCCTGGTGTACAGGAAGTGTATCAGAACAAAGCACAGATAATAGTCATCCTCTTACACTGCAGGCAGGTTTTCTGGGTGCTCGCCATTGTTTTATCACCTGAATAACACAAGTCGGAATGTCTAACAAATAGGTTTATTCTTCCACGAGTCATAAATGTTTACTGCTTTCAGCTCCAATTGATGTCACCTTTAAAATCTATTGCAGCTTGCTTTCATCTGCCAGCATTGGAAGAGGGCATGCTCCCCGAAACAAGACCTAAATAATTGCGCTTAGCTGTACATTATGTAATTTTCTGCAAACATTTGAAAAGAAAAGAGTGATTTTTTTTTTGTGCACAGGGGAGGCAGTGCGGTGGGGACTATGTGATGAAAGTACTCAGAGCAGAAGGGTTCTCTGGGGGGCACTTCAAAGTGCTGCGGCTCACATCCTTATTATTCTAATGGGAATGTTTTACTTTCAGGTCTACAAGAACTCACAGACAGCCCCGTGTCCCTGGACCTGGATCGCTGCAAGTCCCCAACTTCAGGTACGTGTGATGAAATGTGAGCATCTGTGCCGCTAAATCTGGGGGGGGGGGGGGTGGTCTACGCTGAGAGGGAGCATCTCAGGGGATCTACACTGTCATATATTAGGAGGAGGTTTGTGCCGCCATATCTGGGAATAGGGAAAAAGGGGGCTACACTTGGGGTGCATTTGATCCCAGGGGATCTCTTATATGTGAGGGGTCCTGTGCTGCCAAATCTCGGAGAGGGGAGGGTCACATGGTGCACACTGCCACCATATTGAGGAAGATCTATCCTGTCATATCTAAAGGGGAGTCAATATGTGCTGGGGGAGCATCATTTTGGGGGATCTACAAAGTAATTTGTGGGGAGAAGGTAAAGTTTGTGCCTCCATATCTGAGGGGGTTGGTCTACGCTGGGGGGGGGGGGGGTGACATCATATCTAAGGGGATCTACACTGCCATATGTGAAGGGTTCTGTGCTGCCAAATGGAATGGAGGGTCCACACGGTCAGATCTGGGAGGGTGGGGGGCCCTCTATCATATCTGAGGGAGTGGTCTACACTGGCAAGCATCGTAATCTCAAGTAATCTTCACTGTCATATGTAAGTGGAGGTGGAGTGGGGGAAAGTCTGTGCCGCCTTAACTGAGGGGGTGATCTATACTGGGCGAAGCATCATATCTCAGGGGAACTGCATTGTCATATGTGAAAGGGGTCTGTGTTGGCATATCTGAGGGGGTCTGGGGGTCTGTGTTGTCATCAATGAGTGGGTCTCTGTTTTATCATATCTGGGGGGGGTCTGTCATGTCATATCTGAGGGTTAGGGGGTCTGTGTTGTCATATCTGGGGGGGGTCTGTGTTGTCATATCTGGGGGGGGGGTCTGTGTTATCATATCTGAGGGGGGTCTGTGTTGTCATATCTGAGCTGGGTCTGCATTATCATATGTGGGGGGGGTCTGTGTTATATCTGAGGGGTGTCTGTGTTGTCAAATCTGAGGGGAGGGGGTTGTCATATATGAGGGGAGGGGGGTTGTCATTTCTGATGGGGGGTCTGTGTTGTCATATGTAATGGGGGGTCTGTGTTGTCATATCTGAGGGGGGTCTGTGTTGTCATATCTGAGGGGGGGTTATCATATCTGAGGGGGTCTGTGTTGTCATATCTAATGGGGGGTGGGTCTGTGTTATCATATCTGAGGGGCGCCTGTGTTATCATATCTGATGAAGGGTCAGCGCTGTCAAATCTGATTGGGGGGGGTGTCTGTGTTGTTATACCCAGGGGGCGGTCTGTGTTGTCATATCTGAGGGGGAGTGGGGTCTGTGTTTTCATATTTTGGGGATCTGTGTTATATCTGATGGGGGCTTATGAGGAGTCTGTGTTGTCATATCTGATGGGGGGGCCTGTGTTGTCATATCCGGGGGGGAGGATCTGTGTTGTGATATCTGATGGGGGGTCTGTGTTGTCATATCTGAGGGGGGTCTGTGTTGTCATATCTGAGGGGGGTCTGTGTTGTCATATCTGATGGGGGGTCTGTGTTGTCATATCCGGGGGGAGGATCTGTGTTGTAATATATGATGGGGGGGTCTGTGTTGTCATATCAGAGGGGGGTCTGTGTTGTCATATCTGATGGGGGGTCTGTGTTGTCATATCCGGGGGGGAGGATCTGTGTTGTGATATCTGATGGGGGGTCTGTGTTGTCATATCAGAGGGGGGTCTGTGTTGTCATATCTGATGGGGGGTCTGTGTTGTCATATCTGAGGGGGGTCTGTGTTGTCATATCTGAGGGGGGTGGGTTATCATATCTGAGGGGATCTGTGTTGTCATATCTGATGGGGGCTGTGTTATATCTGATGGGGGTGTATGAGGGGTCTGTGTTGTCATATCTGATAGGGGATCTGTGTTGTCATATCTTTTGGGGGGGGGGGGGGTTCTGTGTTGTCATGTCTCAGGGGGGGATTTTGGTATGATATGTGAGGGGGTCTGCACTATCATATTTCACAGGGACCTATTTCAAAATGACACAGAATGGTAATGTCCATTCTTGTTACTATATTTGAAATTAGATGGATGCCACCACCGTCCTTTCCTAACTTCTCTGATCTCTTCATGCAAGCCATATTTTGGTGTCGTGGTTGGTCTCTCTCTCTCAATAGAGATGACAGTAATCAGCGTTTGATCACACTGTAGATCTGAAAGCATATTGGGATATCTTTGTGATATAGATTCCTTACATATACATACAGAGGGCCTGTATGGATTACCCTAGTAACAGCCAGTCTCCTCATCACCTTGATTAATGCTCGATCCTACAGCATCTCTAATGGGCCATGTATGAAAGTCCCAGGAGTCAGGCAGCTAATGTGTTTAGAGAATTCCAGGGAGATGGATCTGGCAGTAAGAAGAATGAATGGTGAAAATTCTGCAATTTCTGGCTGAAATCACACAGCGCTGTGAGCCATAAACAATTCTTATGCCGCGTACACACGATCGTGATTCACGGCGGTGAAAACACTGCCGTGAATCACGACAGGAAAAACGAGGGAACGGCTTGTTCCCCCACACACGGGCGTTTTTCCCGTCATTTTTTCTCTTGGCGAGAAAAACGACTGTGTGTAGGCTCCGCGGCAGTGTTTCCCTATGGGAAATCTGCCGCGGAAAAAAATGACAGGAATCACGACGAGAAAAATTAGAGCATGTTCTAATTTTTCTCGTCGTGATTAATGCCGTTTTTCCCGTCGGGAAAAAGGGCAAAAAAGCCCACAGACGATCGTTTTTCTCGTCCAAAGGAAAAAATTTAATTTTTCCCGACGGGAAAAATGATCGTGTGTACGCGGCATTAGTGTAAATCTGAGAGCCTCCTGCACTTCTTTTCACAACAACGGTATATGGCGCCAACATTTTGACACCAAATTTCAATAGAGATCATTTTGGTGTATTATGGACAATATGATTACCAAGATAATGAGTTTATTTTATCTTTGATAATGTTATGTTTTTATCGTTATAGAAAGGTATGATGATAATATTATTAACAACTAGGGCAGGGTTTCTCTACCAGGGTTCCATGGAATCCTAGGGTTCCTCTAGAGCAAGGGTCTCAAAGTGGTGGCCCTCCAGCTGTTGCGAAACCACAAGTCCCATGAGGCATTGCAAGGCTGACAGTTACAAGCATGACTCCCACTGGCATGATGGGACTTGTAGTTTCGCAAGAGCTTGAGGGCCGCCAGTTTGAGACCCCTGCTAGAGGTTGCTAGGGGTTCCTTGAGCAATGAGCAATTTCTGAATGGAAGTGATTATTGCGCCATCTCAAAAAAAGGAAAATGAAAGCAGCTACACAAGAATGTGACAAAAATTCAAAGGCAAGTGGAGGTAAATATGTAGCGCTAAAAGCGATATAACAGTGAAATATATATAAATCACTAACAATATGAACCCAATGGGGTGGGATAAACAGTGAAAAATCAAAAAAGTAATAAATAAAAATAAAAAACTAAGTCCACAAATGGAGCTTGTATAATGACAATGTCCGGCACAAATGGATGAAGAATCTCACAGTGAAGATATCACAGGAGCTGTATAAACCATCACATGGAATATGCCCTCTAACAAATGGTATGTCCTAAACACGCTTACCGGAACGGTTGGACCCAACTGTCAGCGACAACGGATCAATCAGACATGGGTGTTCCCAATCAGTAGGTAGACCGAATGATCCAAGGAATCCAGAGGAACTCGGAGTACTCCTTGATGGAATCTGGATGGAAGTAGCCACGAATGGAACCGGAAGACCAAGTTGTTCACAACCAGTGCTCAGTCAGGCATGGACGTCCCAATTTTGTGGGCAAACCAAACGACCCAGAGGATCCAAGGGAAATTCAAAAATATTCGGTAGGTTCTTAATAGAAACAACCCCCACTGGGGTAACGATAGCCAGATGGAAGAACCAAAAAGACTCACGTCCACAGAACATGAAAGAAAGAAAAAGGGGGCTTCCAATGGTGCAGGTCAAAAAAAAGTAGGTTTTTATTGATAAAAAACCGAGATACAAGTAAAAAGTGATCACTATAAGATAAAAGCAATATGGGGAGCGGTGTACCTGGTGTACCTGGTCCGACGCGTTTCATCCTACTAGGACTTCTACTGGGGCATCTGATTAAAATGCAGCGGTCACGGATACTGTGTTTGCGCGCCCCAGGGGGCGTGCAGGAGCGCGATTCTGGGAGGACGTCAATGTACGCCCTCCCAGAGTTATCGAACCGCGCTGTAGCCGTCATTCAGCTATGGCCCGGTTGTTAAGTGGTTAAGGTCATGGAGTGGCCTAGCCAGTCTCCAGACCTTAATCCTATAGAAAATTTATGGAGGGAGCTGAAACTTTGAGTTGTTAAGCAACAGCTAATAATTTGTAAGGACTTAGAGAAGATCTGTAAAGAAGAGTGAAACAGAATCCCTCCTGAGATGTGTGCAAACCTGATCACCAACTACAAGAAACGTCTGACCTCTGTGCTTCCCAACAAGGGATTCTCCACCAACTACTGATGCCTCGTACACACGACCGGTTTTCCCGTCGGAAAAAACTGCGATGAGAGCTTTTGGCCGGGAATTCCAACCGTGTGTATGCTCCACCTGACTTTTTTCCGCAGGAAAACTGCCTGAAAAAAAAGAGAGCCAGGATCTCTTTTTTCCCGTCAGGAAAAAATCCTAGCGGGAAAGCCGTTCTGCCTCATACACGCGACCGATTTTCCCGTCGGAAAAACTGTGATGAGAGCTTTTGGCCGGGAATTTCCGAATGTGTGTATGCTCCGTCGCAGTTTTTCCGACGGGAAAACTGCCGGGAAAAAAAAGAGCAGGATCTCTTTTTTTCCCATCAGGAAAAAATCCTAGCGGGAAAACTGTTCGTCTGCATGCTTTTCCGATGGGAAAAAAAACACGCATGCTCGGAAACAATTTGACGCATGCTCGGAAGCATAGAACTTCATTTTGTCAACTCGTCGTAGTCTTTTACGTCACCGCGTTCTTGGCAGTCAAAAGTTCACCAGACTTTTGTGTGACCGTGTGTATGCAAGGCAGGCTTGAGAGGAATTCCGTTGGGGAAAACCATTGTTTTTTTTTCCGACGGGAAAACCGGTCGTGTGTACGAGGCATTCGTCTGTATGCTTTTTTGACGGGGAAAAAAACGTGCAAGCTCGTAAACAATTTGACGCATGCTCGGAAGCATAGAACTTCATTTTGTCGGCTCGTCATAGTCTTTTACGTCACCGCGTTCTTGGCAGTCAAAAGTTCACCGGACTTTTGTGTGACCGTGTGTATGCAAGGTAGGCTTGAGAGGAATTCCGTCGGGAAAACCATCTGTTTTTTTTCCCGACGGGAAAAACGGTCGTGTGTACGGGGGCATCAGTCATGTTTTGCTTGGGGATCAACTGCAACTAATTTTATAACATTTGTATTGTGTGTTTCTTACTGGATTTTTGGTTGATATTCTGTCTCTATCAAGTAAAATGCACCTATGATAATAATTATAGACCCTTCATTTCTTTGTAAGTGGGCAAACTTACAAAATCTGCAGTGTATAAAAAAAAAAATTTCCCCACTGTATAATATCTGCTCACAGAAACCAAACAATCCAGCACAAAACATGAGTTGTTTACAGCAACATTATTTCATTGAAAACTATTGGAATATGACAGGCAAATTTAACGGTCGTACATAAAGGTGTATCTGTCATATATTAACAGTTGAATCTAATGCCGCGTACACACGACCGTTATTCATGTCATGGAAAAAAACGAAGTTTTTCTCGACGTGATTTTTCGTGTTTCCTCTCAAGCCTGCCTTGCATACACACGTTCGTGAAAAAAAATGCTCGAGCAAAGCGCGGTGACATACAACAACACGTACGACGGCACTATAAAGGGGAAGTTCCATTCGAATGGCACCACCCTTTGGGATGCTTTTGCTGATCCTCGTGTTAGTAAAGTTTGGTGAGAGACGATTCGTGCTTTTCTGTCCGTTACAGCGTGACGAATGTGCTATCTCCATTACGAACGCTAGTTTTACCAGAACGAGCGCTCCCGTCTCATACTTGATTCTGAGCATGCGCATTTTTTTTCCCCTCGTAAAAGCATACACACTACCATTTTTCACGACTATAAAAAGAACGACGTGAAAAACGACAAGAAAAAATAGAGCAGGTTCTAATTTTTTTTCGCCCATTTTTCTCGTCGAGAAACATGCTCTGGAGCATACACACCACCGTTTTTCATGACCATTTTAAAAAATTGCATTTTTCTCATCATGAAAAACGGTCGTGTGTACGCGGCATAACGCTCAGTTGAAGAACATTGTATGGCCAGCATTAGAACAGAATCTGATATAAAGACAAAATTGCGTATAACAAAATTGCCTAATGCAGGCATGTCCAAAGTCTGGCCCGCGGGTCAATACGGCCCAATTTGTAATTTGGGTATATCTATATCTTTTGTGGCCCCCAACGAATCACCGAGCGCAACGCGGCGCTTGGGGATTCGTTGGGGGGCCACAAAATATATATATACTGTATTTATCATTCCTTGGAGGGGACAGGGAGGGGGCGGGACGAGTGCCATAAGATTACATACAGGAGAATCTCCTGTTTACTCGGCGGCCTCTGTAATAGGAAGTCCCGTCTCCTGGGCTGGCATTAGACGACTGTTCTGTCTCTCATAGGAGGCGGGACTTTGTATTAAAGAGGCCGCTGAGTAAACAGGAGATTCTCCTGTATGTAATCTGTTGGCGCTCGTCCCGGCCCCTCTCCGAGGCTGCAGATGGGCATGGATCAGGCTACACTGATGGCAATAGTGAGGCTGCATTCATGGCAATGGTGAGGCTGCATTCATGGCAATGGTGAGGCTGCATTCAGAGGCTGCATTTATGGCAATGGTGAGGCTGCATTTATGGCAATGGTGAGGCTGTATTCATGGCAATGGTGAGACTACAGATGGGCACTGATTAGGCTGCATTGATGGGCACTGACCCTTATTTTTCTTCACAGTTCTTTTTATTTTTATTACATTTTTTTCCTGAAACTTCCCTCTTAAAGTGAAGGTGCATGTTATACGCTGATAAATATGGTATATCCAAATAACACGCCCGAGCTCATCCTTAGACACTTCACCACACACAGCCACAAAGGCAAGAGAATGAGAATACTTGTTGGGCAGTGTATTAGTTAATTTGCATTTCATTTTAATGGTTCAAAGAATGTCAGGCAAAATGTTCGGCCCGCACACATGTTCACTTCATCAAATCTGGCCCTCTTTGAAAAAAGTTTGGACACCCCTGGCCTAATGTAACATAGATGTTTCCTGGTGAACCCAGGATCAGTAAATAATGGACGCTGTGCTCTGCGTTGGTGGCTGATGCACTCTTATTATAATGGCCTCAGCAGTTAATCATGATAGGTGATCGGATTATGGGATGCCCGCGAAGCACAGCCCCACAAGCCCTACACTTTATTACACTTAAGAGATTGCCAGGGTCTCGTTCCAGCTCCGCTCTCCGCATCAGTCTAATCATCCATTTAAATGGTAATAACTCTAAAAATACCCACAAAGTGCAGCCATAAGTCATATTAACTGGGCCGTTTACTTCCACCAAAAACTCTTTCATCATCTGCCTGGGAAAAACGCCTCGCCTTTTTCAGCCTCCCATTAATGGGAATAGCAATTTTCACTTATAATTAATATTATTAGTCTAAATTGTTGCCATCACTCAATGGGGGTTCGAAGCTCAAGTGCTGACCGTTATTTTCATCCTTGTAATCTGGCCACTTGTAGGTCAGTTAATGAGCTCCCAGTGTCACTAATGTAAGCGGTTACCACTTGGAGCAATTAGACGCCCTCGCCACCCAGCTGCCATCTAATGTATCGCGGCAGCAATTGAGGAGCACAATAAAAAAATGCGTTGTCTGTAAATGACTTACCTTTTGTAAAATGCATCAGCGATTATTTGTTTTTTTAGAAATCCGTCTGGATAATTGATTGCATTTTCTCTCTGGCTCAGTCCAACAAAAATAATGCTAAAAGCGAAAAAAAAATTAAAATCTGAATAATTTATTGGCAGGGTGGCAGGAGGACTGGGAGCTGCCGAAAGCGATATCTTAAAGGCAGCAGAGGCCCGTATCGCATGATTTAAAATCTGTAACGGGAACAGAGGGCCCTCTACGTGAAATGCTAAGTGACAGTTGAAATCCAGCGTGGGCAGACTGGAAAGCCTGATAATCGGATGTATGAAGATTTTGCTCTTTGAGGCATTGGTGCATGCAGAAGTAGAGATAGTCAGACTGTATTAACAGGAGATAAGGCTCCTGAAAATGTGTTTATTATAATCACAGCCTATCTGCAGAGCAAGGAAGAAGGTCTTCTGTGGAACGCTAACGAAACAGATCAATCACGCGGCCTTAAAACAGCTAAATTCAGAGATAAAAACACATTTACTGGAACTGTTCTAACCGCCAAGAGATGCTTTTTTTCCTCCTGCACCTGCTGGTGCTATGCTTTATTGCCGAAAGTATGTGGGTACGTCTCCAAATTTTAATTTCCAGTAAAATGTACTGTTAATTTCAACAACATACAAAGACATATTCAACCTTTTAACCAACAGTTTGGGAAAGGCCCATTTCTAGCAGGAATTTGCCCCCTGTGTACAAACCTAGCTCCACAAAGATATGGTTAAACCAAGTTGGTGTGGAGGAACCTGAGTTCTGACCTCAACCCTACTAAGTACCTTTTTTGGATGAATTGGAATGCCAATTGTAAGCAAGCTCTTCTCATCCAACATTAGATGACATCACCAATGCTCCTTTGCCTGAATAGGCACAAAATCTTGTGGAAAGCCTTTCCATCCAGGAGAGTGAAGGCTGTTATAGACACAAATGGTTATAGGTTGGGAACGGGGATGGCATCGCCATAAAAAAAGTCCATGGTTTTGGGCTTGTCATCCAATATTAGTACCTGGCATGACCAATGCTTTTTTTTCTGAATGGGCACAAAATCTTGTGCCCATTCAGGGTAAGAGTATCTGTCACGCTTACCCCTAACGCAGGTGTTCAGATACTATAGCTAGCTTCTGTGTTCTTCACCTATAGTGGTCCCTTTTCCCATAAGGCAAGCAGGTCTACCGGTACTCGGTTGCCCCCAGGACTGATACGCAATGCTTTAGTGCCTGGCCACCACTCCCACAGTGGCAGGCACGAACTGAGCTAAGCAAACAGGTTCTTGCGGTTGGCAGGCAGGCAGAGTGGTTTAATGACAGTCCAGGTACAAGGCAGGCAAGGTTCAGAATAGTCTGGGTCAATCCGTAGTCAAAAGGCAGGCAGAGTTCAGAGAATAGTCTGATATCTGATTGGAGGGTGTCCAGCAGAGCAGGACAGACAAACAAGCAGCTTGAGCACATATAACCAGCGCTATCACAAGCATGAGACTGCAGGCGTGGCTGGCTTAAATCAGGTTTGGTCTCTACCCAGGGGCTGGCCACATCAATCACGTTGCAGGTGGACAGACTGTCAGGGATGCATGCAGCCAAACCCAGGATGCTGGAATAAGACTAGAAGCTGTCAAAGAACCTGACAGTATCATGTAATAGTACTGGGAGAGGATCATCTCCTAACTGATGTTGGGTAGCTCTGACATTCAGGTTTTTCTTCTGCCCAAAACAGTTTAATTAAGGGGCAAGCCCACCAAAGGGTATACAACATGAAGTTCAGGCCTCCCCCAAGCTGCCTGGCCACTCCCTTACTCACTCTACCTCCAAAATTAGACACTCTGACACTAACTGGGATTTAATGGCCACAGCAGCCACTTTATTCACCAAAATTATCAATATACATAACCATATAAATACCAAATATACATAACAAATAACCCCAACCCCAATCTATTGACCTTGCCTACTGCCTAACTTCTAGGGCCTTGAAACCCCGCCAGCCGCCTTGACAGATCCCCAATCCACCAGAAACTCACCCATGACAGGACAGAAATTACTAATCAGTACAGGGGAGCGAGGGCAGGAAGATTCCCTGATGTCTGCCCATCTTCCTACTGAAACTTTCTTGGGACCGTTCTACCTACAACTCCCTATGGACCCCTCCCGTCTTGTCCACTTCACCAATCAGGTCAGTATCTCCCCTGCTTGCATCCTTCAAACTTCCCTAACTTTCCACCCCCGTCCTCCACTCCCCTTTTAACCCAGTCATGCTGTCCCTCCGTCTATTCCTTCAGAATTTTTCCTCTTGGGCTAACTTTCCATCCAGAAGAGTCAAGGCTATTAAAGCCACAAATGGCTATGGGGCGCTCTCCAGAAAAAAAGTTAATGGTTTTTGGCTTCTCATCCAACATCAGTACCTGGCATCACAAATGCTCCTTTGCCTGAATGGGCACAAAATCTTGTGGAAAGCCTAGACTAGGGTATAAAACATGACGTTCAGACCTTCCCCCAAGCTGCCTGGCCACTCCATTACCCACCCTACCACCAAAGTGAGACGCTCTGACACCAAATGGGATTTAATGGCCACAGCAGTTACATTATTTACCAAAATTATCGATATAAATAACAAATTAAATAACCATATAGATACCAAATATAACATTAACCTGCAAAAAACTGAATGTATACTGGAGTCTCAAGGCCCCTTGTAGGCAACCAAGTAATACTTATGACCCATAAAATAGGCCTCTAGCTGCACACCGACTCTGGGACAGGGTCAGGTACACTATTTACTGCCATAAAGGTACTAACTTAGGGGAAGCTCTACCCAAGACGGGTCCCCAACCTATTGACTTTCACTACTGCCTAAGTTCTATGGCCTTGAACCCCGCCAGCTGCTTGTGGCAGATCCCCAATCCACCAGAAACTCGCCCATGACAGGACAGAAATCAGTAATCAGTACAGGGGAGGGAGGGCGGGAAGATTCCCTGATATCTTCCTACTGAAACTTTCTTGGGACCATTCTACCTACAACTCCCTACGGACCTCTCCCGTCTCATCCACTTCCCCAATCAGGTGAGTACCTCCATTGCCTGCATCCTTCAATCTTTCCAAAATTCCACCCCTGTCCACCACTCCTCTTTTAAGCCAGTCATGCTGTCCCTCCATCTATTCCTTCTTTTTCCTCTGGCCTGACTTTCCATTCAGAAGAGTGAAGGCTGTTAAATGGTGGGGAGACGGCATCTTCATAAATAAAGTCAATGGTTTTGGGCTTCTCATCCAGCATCAGTACCTGACATCACCAATGCTCTTTTGCCTGAATGGGCACAAAATCTTGTGGAAACCCTTTAGAATTACGGCTGTTACAGCACAAAATGGCTATTGAGGAGGGGGATTGGATGTTCAACAAGCTCATATAGTATAGTTGTAGTGGTCAGGTGTCCACAATCCACAGACCTAATGCCATGTAGTTGATATTGGTTCAAAGTATACAAAAGATGTAGTTCTGCTCCTCTGCATATATAAAAGAGAATAGACAGGGCTTGTTTATCTTCCTTTACATGTTCGGAGGTGATCGTCTTGGATCCACACGAGGAGCTTACAGGAACTGGTACACAGCCCATTGCAAGTTATCGTTTTTGATGGACATTAGATTTATTTTGTGAATGGACTGGCTTCTGTTACATTTGTGCGCTTTTCTTTAAGCAGGAGAAACCTGCCTTCCTGGTCCGTACAGACATTGAGGAATTACCAGGGGATAGATTTGGCAATGAGGATGCTGGTACCTTTTGGATTTGGGAGATCGAGACAGACTATGGTAGACCGTCGGAAAATGTTTATTGTGAAGTTTAGGGATCTTGTCTGCCATAAAATTAGTCTCTTGGAGGAAGACGATTTGCGCTCCATGCCTCCAAAGCTCAGCTAGACAACTTTTTTGTTTCTCCAGGGAATTCAGACCCTTGATATTCCAGTAAACTACCTTTAGGGTTATATTGTAACCTGCGATTAGGAACTGTACTCACTCCCTCAGGGTGACCAAGGAGATGGGAAAAAAATAAGGGCGAAAAGTGGAAAGTCTGAAGAGAAGAAGAAGGAAGAGAGGAGGAATCCGCTAAGTGCAGATGAAGTAAAGTAGAAGGAAAGGGACTACCACCAATAGGTTCTCCATAGAAAAATTCTACTGCCACCAGGGCAGAGCAGATCTAAAGTGGATAGTGGTAAGGCACTGCCAAGCACAGATTCCCGGTCGTAGGGAACCCCACAGCTGAGATGCAGAGTACCCCAGTTTAGGCTAGGCTATCCCGGTAGAGGTACTGTACATAAAAGAACAAACCCAATAAAAATAAATGCCAGCAGTATTACATAGTCAAATTAAGTAGGAAACATACCCCTGAAATAACAAAGAAGGAGCACTGTTCATGGGACCCTCTAACTCTAGAGTGGTCTATTAAGCTTTGAACAAAATCGCTTAGGCACTGATAGGAGTATACTCCTGTGGATACCGGAACCAATGGTCTTTCTCAGGACCAACCTCCTCAAACATCATAGACGGGAATATGAAAGAAAAAATGCTCCAATAGTGTAAAACCTTCCAAGGTGTTTTATTAAGAATTAAAATTGCACCTAAACAGCTGTATAGATAAAAATGCCAAACACTGTACAGTATTCTCGTCGGCAATACATCCAAACCCGCACTTCTGGGAACAGTAGGGACTCAATGACGTCAACACGCAGCTCCGCCCTGGCATTTACTGACAGGATAAAAGTACCATGTTTTTACTCTCTGCCAGTAAAAATACTGACAGTTGGCAACACTGGGTACGACTATGTATAGCTGCTGGTTGGAGCCTTGTGCCGCGTACACACAGTCGGAATTTTTGACAACAAATGTTCGATGGGAGCTTGTTGTCGGAAATCCATCGGACATTTGCTGTCGGAATTTTCGACAACAAAAATTTGAGAGCTGGTTCTTAAATTTTCCGACAACAAAACTTGTTGTCGGAAATTTCGACCGTGTGTACACAATTCCGACGCACAAAATTCCACGCATGCTCGGAATCAAGCAGAAGAACCGCACTGGCTATTAAACGTCATTTTTCTCAGCTCGTCGTAGTGTTGTACGTCACCGCGTTCTTGACGTTCGGAATTTCCGACAACATTTGTGTGACCGTGCGTATGCAAGACAAGTTTGAGCCAACATCCGTCGGAAATAAATCCACGGTTTTGTTGTCGGAATGTCCGATCGTCTGTATGCGGCATTACAGTCACAGTTGTCCAAATTTCCCAAAGAACCTCAGCGTCCTTCTTGTTATATGGAAAGAAGAAAATTTCCCTCACCCCTTCCTCTATACAAATGAATGCAAACCTATACTCCATTGTTGACCTAAAGTTCTGTTCAAACTCTTGCTGTTTCGGGTAAGTAGAGAGAACCTGAAGACCTGGACGACTACAGTATCTTTGCTGGAGGATATTCTGCTCCCTTCCAGTGCTGGCCATGTGTCCAGAAGCCACCAGCAAAAGCTGGAATATCAGTTTTGGATTGAGTATCCATTTAAGGGCAGTGCAATTTCAATCAGCATGATTTATCCATCATCTGGTAAATAAAATTAACCTGTCGTTATCTTTCATTCTATGTTACGCAGTCTGAATGGTGAGTTAAACCAAATCCCTTTGGACTTTCCTTTCTGCCAGTCTAGTGGCTATATGATCACCGCATTTGTTTATATGGTGGCTTTCCTGGGGCCTGTTGTTGCATTACGTTGCTGTCGGGGGAGGGGCTCACACGGTTTAGTGGGCACTTTATTCCTCCCCCGGCAGCAGGCATATGTCCTGAAGGGCTGCCTACTGGACGGGGCGGCAGGAGAGGTATGATGGAGGCTGATTTGGCCCCCCTCTGCTGGTGCCGCTGCTGGTGGGCTGCCTCGTGCCCTTTGGGGGGACTGGATTATCATGGGCTAAATTAGACCAGGTCTGGAAATATGTTGCAGTGATCATCATGTGATGATGTTAATGTACTTCTTGTACTGTCATTCTCTATGTACTGTCTTTGTTTCTTTTAAATAAGATACAGATTATACAAAAAAAAAAAAACAAATCCCTTTGTAGATCGAAGGAAATGTAAAGTCCCTAAAGTGCTTCTCTTCACAATGTATTAAAAAATGTTTTACTGCTATGGAAGAATGTCAGGCTCTACATTAACATTTACAGCTCAATATGTTCTAATACTTGCTGCCATTGTTCAATCAGAAAAAAAAAGAAGGCACTCACTTTTCAAAAGTAAAGCAGCATCATGGACAACTTTAACATGGCCCGACCTCTATCCAGCATCTCATGCTATAGCAACCATTAGAGGCTTTTCTTTTTATAGAATTCAGCTCCCAGCCATCCATAACCCAAGGTCAGAGGTGCATCGAGGAGGTGTTTCTTGTAGCTCTCAAGCAAATGTAACATGAAGTTGTATCTGCAGCCCTGTGGATATAAAAGCCAAGTACTCAAGTTGCTCTGACAGAGTCGATAGGCAATGTGCCCGTGGAGGCTGCATGACCTTCTACTGCTTATGCCCGATGGAAACCAATTGTGTTGATGTGATATGGGTGGTCTTGTTTTCCCCTCTGTGCGTCCTGCAGCCTTATTTTTATTTTTCCCCAAAAGAATGTCTTTTTTTTTTTTTTTTTTTGTTCTGGGATTTTCCTTGGCATTTAATAATGACCTTTCTCCTTTTTCTGTTGTTTCAGTTAAAGGATCAAGAAAGTTAAGTCTGCCAACAGATCTTAAGACTGATCTTGGTACGGTAGGCGAAAGCCAACAGTTTTAAGCTTCCTCACTTCCATTTAGCAAAAGCATTTTTACCGACCAGCCCATGAGACTCCCGAGGTCTTCCTTCCAGTGCTTGGCGGAGACTTCTCGTTCCATGCAGTTCTGTTGGCAGCATCTGGCATCCCCGCTTGTGTGACCCTCATTTCCTGTAACCACATTTGTATACCATTTTGCAAGCAGACACACATTGGGAGAAATCAGTAAGATGTCTACATGCTCATTGCCATTTCAGTAAATGCTCTTCACTGCACTTATTCTTTAACTCCAACAATATCACCCTCAAAGTCTAACATAGATAACAAAAAAAAGTTGTTTTATATTCAGACATTTCCTGGCAGATTTGGTGTTGGAATGGATGTTTATGTTCTAGAAAGAGCTTTGTATGGCTAAGGATGCAGAATTGTGTAATGTATATCTTGAAGATGAATGATGCATTTGTCTGTTTGCTTAAAAGTTACGAAAACTATGCAGTGATAGGTTAATTGTCTGCCAGTCTTTTTAGTTTGGTGTTTCTTCTACTCTGTACAAGCCCTTACCCACCGTCTAGCGCTCCTTCTCTATACTAGGCCTCATCTTAAATCTATCATTCCTCCTCCAAACTGAATGTCCTTATTCACAGCCTAGTAACCCTTGTCAAGAGTTCCTACCCCTATACACAATCTAGCATTCCTCAAAAAGTAAGAGGCTTAAAAGACGTGTGAGTGAAGCAAGAAGATAGGAAGGGGGAAAGAGGGGGAGTGGGGCGAGAAAACAATATTCTGATATCTTATTGTAGGTTGTCCAGCAGAGCAGGACAGACAAACAGGCAGCTTGAGGACATTGTATAACCAGCGCTATCACAAGCATGAGACTGCGGGCTTGGCTGGCTTAAATCAGGTTTGGTCTCCACCCAGAAGCAGGCCACCTCAATCACCTTGCAGGTGGACAGACTGTTCCAGGATGCTGGAATGAGATCAGCAACTGTCAAAGAACCTGACAGTATCATGGAATAAGTACTGGGAGAGGATCATCTCCTAACTGATGTTGGGTAACTCTGACAATCGGGTACCATACTTATACCCAATCAGTTTAATAAGGGGGCAATCCCAACAAAGGTGTAAGAATGTACCTTTCTGCCCACACCTTTTCCAACAGAGAGTGTACATGGGATAACTTCTCCGGGACCCTATACCAATGTGATAGAAATTTGTAGTAAGACTCCTGTGTCTTAGAAGTAAGAGGAGGTACAGTATGGGCCAATACTGGGAATTTATCTATATTACTTTCCGATAGACTATGACTCGATTCCTTCTTCCATTCCCTAATGTAGCATAGTACCATGTGGGGAGAGAGGTCCAACAATAATTTATATAGCCTAGAAAGAAGTCATGTTAGATTTTCCCTATCTGGGCACATAGTCTCAAAAAACGAAGAAAGAGTGTATCAGTATGGCACCTGGCCTCTCAGGCTCCTGTAGAAAGTGTACAGTTGAATATATTTCCATCCATCCATTGGAGTTGTGCCCCAAACTTGTCTGAGATCCAATAGGCATTTCAACTCAGAACCCTTCATAAACTGAAAGCACCTAATCTCAGTAGGACCCCCCCCCCCAGGACTTGAAAAAAGCCAGCCGTTCCCCAGGGGGGAACCAGGGGAAACCACTCAATGGAGAAAGTGGTGATGGTAATTGAACTTAGTTATGTTTCTTGTTCAAAGATTGTTCCAGATTGCAGTTGTAACCTGAGAGAGCGGAGAGAGGAAATCCGGTAGTCCTCTATTGGCTCTGTTAAGCCAGGGTGCATATGCCAAATTATGGCCAGCTAGGGTTTTCTCCAGTGGGACCCAACGTTTATCATGGACATTATGATTCCAATATGCATTAGTGCGTAAGCCTGATAATATATGGAAAGGTCTGGAAGACCCAGACCTGCGGTCACCTTAGTAAGATACATGAGGGCGTAACATAAGCGCTGAGGCTTACCATTTCAGTCAAATGTGGTAAATTCCCAGTGAGCCTGGAGAAAATACACCTTCTGTGTTTTTATGGGGACCATTTGAAAAAAAAAACTTTTTGGAAGGACCGTCATCTTTAGGAAGTTAATCCGACCTAACCAAGTAAATTGGGCCTTACCCCACATCTTTTAGTCCTCTTTTACTGCATGTAGGAGGGGTGGAAAATTGGCTTTAAATAGGTAACGTGCATTGGCTGTTAAAATGGTGCCAAGATAGGCGAGTGGATCTTCTTGCCATTTAAAGAGGACCTTTTATAGCCTTCCTATCTTGAGAGAAATGCATACCATTAAAGTATATGTAAAGGCAAAATATTTTTTTTACACTTTTGGATAGAGTGGCTAAGAACCTCTGTCGGCTTTTATTGTCTGTGTGCTTGCTGGGGAGATCTATCCTTTCTATTTGATCTGGTGACCATTGCCGTTGAGACAGAAAGTAAGAGGAAAATCAAAATGTAACAGTTGTTACCAGAGCAAGAGGTGAGGGAAAATATTTCACTAGGGGCAGATGTTTTGGTAACAACTAAGATGAGAATTACCCTCACTTTGATTAAATTTCCTGTCATCTCCTGCTATGTAACCAGAAAAGGAAGTGATGGGGAATTCTTCCCAGCAGGACACAAAGTCAAAAAAAACAACCTGATTTGGGTTGTTAACTCTTCCCTATTAAAAAAATAAAATAAGTTTGTTATAAGAAACACGGAACCTTGTCGCATCAAGCTTCCCGTAGTCTCTATGACTAAGCCTGGATGGGTGAAACATGTTAGAGGGGCTGAAGAACATGGTATATGCTGTCTATCAAATAAACTTATGGATTTTGTGATATCATCGGAATGCGTCCCATCCCTTCGTAGTAAAATAAGTTTGTGTTCTACATACACTCTAACCATATTCTAGCACTCTGTGTAAGAGCCAGGCCCGGACTGGCCATAGGGCAGACCAGGCGTCTGCCCGGTGGGCCGGGGGCCTCCGGGGCGCATGTCTGGCTGTGACATGCAGGGCCGTCCACTGCCGCGGGTTCCGACATGCAGGGCCGGCCGCTGATGTTCTGCACTGCATGCAGAGACATGCAGGGCCGCTGGTGGTGGTGGGAGGAGCGGAGGCATTCTCTGCCTACTAAGCCCATCTATGGCAACCCATCTATGGCGCATGCACCCCGCAGCCGACGGGCACCTGGCAACCAGGACGCCAGGAGAGGAGGAGGGACAGAGAAGTCGAGGAAGAGGTCGCTATGGGGAGGTGGTGCCGTTCGCCAGTGAACACAAGCGGCCGCGCTGTGACAAGGGAAAGGCGAGATCCGGGATGTCAGCATATCTCCCCGCTCACCCCCCTTCTCCTGTCAGCAGAGCGCGGCTCTCATCTTATTTGGCTGCTCAGCTTGTTGCCGATTTGCTTCTGTCCCCATTGGCCACAGTGGAGGGCCAATCAGAAGAGGCTAGCAGTGCATCATGGGACATGTAGTACTGGAGGATTGTAAGCCCCATTGTTGTCCACAGGCAGCAGACTTCAGCCCCCAACATGAACTCTGCTGGGGGAAAGAGTTAGAGCCTGGAACCCAGGAAGAAGCTGAGTGACTACTAAAGGAAAAAGAGAGGACTGTGCTGGGGGAAGCCAGAGAGAGAGCCATGCTGTACCCATGCCACCAGAGAGAGAGCGCCACCACCACGCTGTACCCACACCACCCGAGAGAGCCACGCTGTACCCGCACCACCAGAGAGAGAGCTACGCTGTACCTGCACCACCAGAGAGAGAGCCACGCTGTACCCGCACCACCAGAGAGCCACGCTGTACCCGCACCACCATAGAGAGAGCCACGCTGTACCCGCACCACCAGAGAGAGCCACGCTGTACCCGCACCACCATAGAGAGAGCCACGCTGTACCCGCACCACCAGAGAGAGAGCCACGCTGTACCCACACCACCAGAGAGAGAGCCATGCTGTACCCGCACCACCAGAGAGAGCCACGCTGTACCCGCACCACCATAGAGAGAGCCACGCTGTACCCGCACCACCAGAGAGAGCCACGCTGTACCGCCACCACCAGAGAGAGCCACGCTGTACCGGCACCACCAGAGAGCCACGCTGTACCCGCACCACCAGAGAGAGAGCCGCGCTGTACCCGCACCACCAGAGAGAGCCGCGCTGTACCCACACCACCAGAGAGCCACGCTGTACCCACACCACCAGAGAGAGAGCCACGCTGTACCCGCATCACCAGAGAGAGCCACGCTGTACCCGCATCACCAGAGAGAGCCATGCTGTACCCGCACCACCAGAGAGAGCCACGCTGTACCCGTACCACCAGAGAGAGCCACACTGTACCTGCACCACCAGAGAGAGAGCCACGCTGTACTCACACCACCAGAGAGAGAGCCACGCTGTACCCACACCACCAGAGAGAGAGCCACCTTGTAACCGCACCACCAGAGAGAGCCACGCTGTAACCGCACCACCAGAAAGAGAGCCATGCTGTACGCGCACCACCAAAAAGAGAGCCACGCTGTCCAGCACCACCAGAGAGAGAGCGCCATGCTGTCCAGCAACACTGGAGAGAGAGCAGGTCAGTGTCGCTGGGCAGTGTGGGCACAATAGGAGACAGACAGTACTAGCATTGTATGGCCACAATAGGATTGGGACATCATAATATAAAGGGGAATGCTCTGTAATCATTGCAGTGTCCCTTTACAGTGCAGTCCCCTTTATATCACAGTGTCCCTGCACATTACAGGTGGAGGACCTAAACCAGCCACCCCCCGCGAATGTCTATCGATGCCCCCCCCCCCAGTCCCTTTGGAAAAGTTAGCTGCTCAGTCTAAAATGCCCGGGCCTATTTTTTGTCCCAGTCCGGGCCTGGTAACAGCCCTTGCCCACAGTTTAGTGTTCCTCCAGTCTGCCAGTTCATACAACCTAGTGTTCCACCTCCAGGCTACCAGTATTACCTAGTGGCTAGTGGTCCTTATGCAAAGTGTTAGCCTTTAGCCTTTAACCAGAATCTAATATCCCTTATCTAGAGTAGCAGCCTTTACCCAGTCTTGTGTTACTTTCCAGACTACCAGCCCTTACTCTGAGTCTAGTTTACCTCCTCTGGACTATCAGACCTTACTCCTAGTCTAGTATACCTACTCTAGACTACCAGGCCTTACTCCTAGTCTTCTCCAGACTACCACCTCTTACTCCTAGTTTACTGTACTTCCTCTAAACTACTAGTTCTTACTCCTAGTCTATTATATCTCCTCTAGACTACCAGCCCTTTCTCCTAGTCTGGTGTACCTCCTCCAGACTACCAGCTCTTACCCCTAGTCTAGTATAACTCCTCTAGATTATCAGACCTTACTCCTAGTCTAGTGTACCTTCTCTTAGTCTACTGTACTTCCTCCAAACTACCAGCTATTACTCCTAGTCAAGTATTCCTCCTCCAGACTACCAGCCCTTGTTCTCAGCCTAGTATACTTCCTCCAGACTACGAGCCCTTACGCCTACTCTAATATACTTTATCTAGACCAATGTTTCTCAACTCCGGTCCTCAAGTACCCCCAGCAGGTCATGTTTTCAGGATTTCCCTCAGATGAAACAACTGTGGTAATTACTAAGGCAGTGAAACTGATCAAATCACCTGTGCAAAATAATGGAAAGCCTGAAAACATGACTTGTTTGGGGTACTTGAGGACTGGAGTTGAGAAACATTGCTCTAGACTATCAGCCCTTACTCCTAGCCTATTGTCCCTCCCACACTACCTGCCCTTATTATTAGTCTAGTGTACAAACTACCAGTCCTTACTCCTAGTGTCCCACCCAGAGTGCCTGTTTTACTCATAATCTAGTGTTCCTTATAGAGTCTTGTATTTCCACCCTCCAGTCTGGTGTTTCTAATCAAACAATCTGTCCACAGTCTAGTACTCATTATAATGCTCGTCCATAATGGTCTGACCCTTATTCCAAGTCTAATGTCCCTCATGCTCCTTATTCAGTCTACAAGTCCTTACCCAAAATCTATTGTCCCGACGCAGATTACCAACTCATACCCCCAGTCTAGCGTCCCTAATGTTTTTGAAGTGCTTGTCCTTACTCTCAGCCCAGCATCTCATGGAATTAAACAGTCTACCATCTGTTTCTTATGACCTTCTGCCTGTTCTTACTTGAGAGTCTACTCTTCTTCATCCAGTCTTCTAGTCATTACCTAACAATTATCATGCTTCATTCAGTCTACTAACCGTTACCCCAAGGCTGACGTTCATGAGCACTTATGCATAATCTATTTATTTTTTTAATGCACCAGTTATTGTTACTTGTTCACGATAAGTATTTTTCTTTCAGGCTGCCTACCTTACCCATTACCAGTGTTCCTCATTCAGTTGGTCGGCCTTTATCCAAATCTAGTGTTCTTCGTCCCTTCTTCTCCAATCTAGTATACTTCATCCAAACTTCAAGTTATTTTTTAATTCCAGTGCTCCTCATCCAATTTGCTAGACATTAACAGGGCTGGACTGGGACAAAAATTTGGCCCTGGACTTCATCCAGACCGGCCCACTTTAATTTTGAGTGTCACCAACAGCACCCCCTTACATCAGTGTCCCCATCAGCGGTCCCCTTACACCAGAGTGTCCCCATTACCAGCAGCCCCCTTACATCAGAGTCCCCATTACCATCAGAGTCCCCATTACCAGCAGCCCCCTTACATCAGAGTCCCCATTACCAGCAGCCCCCTTACATCAGAGTCCCCATTACCAGCTGCCCCCTTACATCAGAGTCCCCATTACCAGCTGCCCCCTTACATCAGAGTCCCCATTACCAGCAGCCCCCTTACATCAGAGTCCCCATTACCAGCAGCAGCCCCCTTACATCAGAGTCCCCATTACGAGCAGCAGCCCCCTTACATCAGAGTCCCCATTACCAGCAGCAGCCCCCTTACATCAGAGTCCCCATTACCAGCAGCAGCCCCCTTACATCAGAGTCCCCATTACCAGCAGCCCCCCCTTACATCAGAGTCCCCATTACCAGAAGCAGCCCCCCCTTACATCAGAGTCCCCATTACCAGAAGCCGCCTCTTACATCAGAGTCCCCATTACCAGCAGCCCCCCTTACATCAGAGTCCCCATTACCAGCAGCCGCCCCTTACATCAGAGTCCCCATTATTAAGTGGAGAGAGGAAGGAAAGTCTGTCGGCTGTCTATCTCCCCCTGCAGGCTGGAGGGAGCAGATAGCCTAATTCTCTCTCCACCCCAGCAAGTGACGGGAACGTCTCCTCCGTGAGTGAATGCGATACTACACACACTGACTGTTCTGCTGTCTGATGTCACGCCGCTGGGACGGGGCCGGGGCTGTACACTTAGGAGGACTCGGAGGGAAGTGTCGTGGCCGCAATGAAGGCTATTGGCTGGCGCCACCAGGTGCAGGCATTATGTGACAGATCAGAGTGAGTGACACAGCCGAGCCGGCCCACTCACCAATCAGCCCACCGGGAATCTCCCGGCAGTCCCGATAGCCAGTCCATCACTGGACATTAACCATGTCTAGTAATCTCCTAGAGCAGTGGTTCTTAACTTTTTTGTTATCGTGGACCCCTTTAAGAATGTGAAGAAAGCTATGGACCACCTTCCCAGAAATATTCACATAATCACAACTTTGCATGCAGTTTATTTTTTTTCTTTATTTGATTGCCTCATACATAATGTGACATACATGTACACAAAGTTTGAATAAAGTAAACAATCTTAAAGTATAATGCAAAATTTTTCTTTTTTAGTTATGAACAGAGTAGAGAGGGATTAGAACACTTGTCAGTTTTCATTGCTGTCTGTGCCCCAATAGGGAGATCCCCCCTCTCTATTTCTCCTGTTTACCATTATCATTAAAATTGAAAGCAAAAGAAAATCCCAAATTTTCAGTTGTCCCCAGAAAAGTAATAGAAAGGAAATCCCCATTGGAAGATTTTCTATCACTTCTTATGTCAATTATTCTTGTAGAACTGCGCTGGTGTATTCAATCCAACATAAACATAAACAATATAATTAAAACATTTTTTTTATAGTAAAGCAGCAACTCTCCCGTGGGATATTGAACACAGTGTTACATAATTTGTCATATACAGAGCTGCGCAGCTGTGTATTTGACACATTTTCTCTCACTTCCTGTTTGGCTATGGGACAGGAAGTGAAGGGAAATCTCCACAATGGAACACAGATGGCGAAACAAAATCTGACAGGGGTTATAACCCTCCCTTACTTGAAAAAAAAAAAAAGTTTTGCCTATAGTTCTACTTTAACAAAAGCTTACTCCTGTTCATGCAAAAAGTAATGGCCACTGATTACATAAATGAAATACAATCATCTTGTGCAACTTAAAGTGGATGTAAAGCCACTCTCATCCTTTCTAAACTACTGCCATAGTGCTGATCTATAAGGATAGAGATGCCTCCTGCATGTATCCTTATCTGTCAAATGTCTCCCCTCTGTCTGTTATAAGAACTGAAAAACTGCAGATTCTGTGGGTGGGTCTCTTGTCTGGAGCTTGGTGGGTGGAGTCGTGATGTCAGTAGACTCCCCGCCCACCTCTACACTCCCCTTGTCAACATGCATTTTCTCCTGTGTATTCCTTCTGCTATGATCACTAACATCCAGTCAAAATCCAGAAAAGTAACCACATGACTTCAGAAAAGGAGTGGGGGTGGGAATTAAAAAATAAAGCTAGTGCACGAGATATGTAAATAACCTGTCACTCAAAGCAAGGGGGCGGAACAGACAAAGGTTTTTCTCTGTTTGTTCGTTTTATCTCACTGAACAATAAGAGGATTGCTCAGAGCTGGATTAACTCTTTGTGGCAAGACCTGGCACAGATGATAGGAAATCTTATACACTACATTGTGACAGCAAAAAAAAAAAAAAAATTCGGGTTTACATCCACTTTAACCGCTTGCCGACCAGCCCCCGTCATTATAATGCGGCAGGTCGGCTCGTTCCCGCGGACCACCGTAGCTGTACGTCGGTCCCTTTAAGCGGGATAGCGGGTGCCCGCTGCACAGCGGGGGTGCCGATGCTTGTGCCTGGCAGTCGCGATGACTGCCAGCCACGAGCGATCGCAGGCACGGGAGGCAGAACAGGGATGTGTGTGTGTAAACACACACATCCCTGTTCTGAGAGGAGATGCAGATCATGAGTTCCTACAAGCTGGGAACCACGATCTGTCATCATCCTATAGTGAGTCCCATCCCCCCACAGTTAGAACACACATTAGGGAACACAGTTAACCCCTTGATCGCCCCCTAGTGTTAACCTCTTCCCTGCCAGTGACATTTACACAGTAATCAGTGCATTTTTATAGCACTGATCGCTGTGTAAATGCCAAAAGTTCCAAAAATGTGTCAAAAGTGTCCGATCTGTCTGCCGCAATGTCGCAGTCCCGCTAAAAATCGCTGATCACCAGCATTACTAGTAAAATAAAATAATAATATAAAAAATGCCATAAATATAACCCCTAATTTGTAGCCTCTATAACTTTTGCGCAAACCAATCAATATATGCTTTTTGTGACTTTTATTACCAAAAATATGTAGAAGAATACATATCAGCCTAAACTGAGGAAAAAAATAGCTTTTTAGGAAAAAAAAATTGGGGCTATTTATTATAGCAAAAGGTACAAAATATTTTTTTTTTTTCAAAATTGTCACTCTTTTTTTGTTTATAGCGCAAAAAATAAAAACCGCAGAGGTGATCAAATACCACCAAAAGAAAGCTCTATTTGTGGGAAAATAAGGACGTCAATTTTGTTTGGGTACAGCGTCGCGCGACCGCGCGCAATTGTCAGTTAAAGTGACGCAGTGCCGAATCGCAAAAAATGCTCTGGTCATTGAGCAGCCAATTCTTCCAGGGCTGAAGTGGTTAAACAAAACAATTTTACCTCTGCTCAGATCTACTACTACTATTATTACTACTACTTCTACTGCTTTTATGGAGTGGTACAATATGGCTGTTGTATGGCTGTCCACTTCCTGATGAGGCCAGTACGGTGCAACGTACGTCGGAGCGGAGATTCGTAATTTCCGGGTCCCATATGTGACTTTTATACTACTATCTTGCTCGGAACAAGGCGTGGATCGCACACCGCCATGAGTCTGATATTTCCATCCGCACATGCTGTAGACACCTTGATGCCGGGCCTGGCACAGTCACATGTGAGTGCAAAATTGTTGTTAATTTTTAAACCCATTTTTAATAAAACTTACTTCACCATAAGAGCTCTCTCTTGTGTCCTTGGTGGTATCTATTCCCATATTCTCGGTTGCCGACGGAGGGGGTCCCACAGTGGAGAGATGTTCTATCCAGGATCTTGCTGGTTTATTTAACAAAAGCGCATTTTGACCTACCTTAAAAAGTGGTGAAGTTTGAGCACTCGTGGTGAAGTTTTTGAAAGAATTCTTAAACCAGAAGAATCCATTTATTTCTATGGTGTTGGGATTGTCACATTTGGACTTTATATGTTTGTTTGCGGTTTTATGATTTTTATCTATTGATTCTTATGTGGAATCCATCAAATTGATTTATAGCACCAACACCTTTACTTTTGTTTTATTATGCAGATAATGATGATACAGATTTAAATGGTAAATACTGTATGGGCCGACAAGTCAAGAGACGGTTTGCAGCCAGCACTATAAGCAGGGCACGTTTTCGGGAGGAGACAGTGGCTATAAAGTGAATGTAGTTTTTTTTTTTTTTTCATCTGACCCCCGCAGACCCTCTTAAACCTACCCATGGATCACGTATGGGTCCATGGATCGCAGGTTAAAGTGGGAAGTTTAGCCAAAACCTGATGCTAAACCTACTCCCACCCCCATTCTAAACCTAATCTATCTAACCCTGTAAAGAAAAGATTGCTATACTTACCTATTCTGAAGTTGCTCCAATTCGGTCCCAGGCTGAGCTGCCAATGGGGGCTTCTGTGTAGAGCAGAGGCAGGTGACAACGAATGCCCCATAGTAAGTCTATGGGTGACAGCATCTCCTATTTATTTCCCAGTCATTGTTGGCTTTCTCGCTCTATACAGAAGCCGCCGCTGGAGACTGGACCAGAACGGGTTAGATAGATTAGGCTAAAGCCTCGTACACACGGCCGAGAATCTCGTCAGGAAAAAACTCGTAGTTTTTCCTGATGAGATTCTTGGACAAGAATCTTGTCCCGGCCGAGTGTACACACGTACCTTTCAAAAGAACCGCCATTCTTTTGAATGGCACGTACGCAGTGACGTCATCGACTACGACGAGCGTGCGCTCGTCACATTCGATGCCTTCGCCGCCATCTTGCTACACCCTACCTATGCCTAGGAAGCTACCGCGCATGCGTCAAAGTCATTTCGAGCATGCGCGGGTTTCCACGGCGACAGGTAAGTGTACACACACTTGGGTTTCTCGTCGGGAAACAGGCCGACGAGAATCCCGACGAGAAAAAAGAAAGCAGGTCTTCTTTTTTTCTCGTCGAGATTCTGGGCAGTTTTCTTGACGAGAAACCTGAAACGGCTGGTTTTCTCGGCAAGAAAGCTCTGCAAGCAGTTTTCTTGCCGGTTCTTGCCGTGAAAAACGGCCGTGTGTACGAGGCTTAAGAATGGGGCTGGGAGTAGGTTTAGCGTTAGATTAGGTTTTGGCTGAACTTCCACTTTATGAACCCCTGTTCTAGAGATAACCATCCCTTACCCCAGTCTAGTGTTCTTCTATCACACTACCAGCTCTAAGGCCTCGTACACACGGCCGAGATTCTCGTCAGGAAAAAAACGTTGTTTTTCCTGACGAGAATCTTGACAAGAAACTTGTCCCGGCCGAGTGTACACACGTACGATTCGAAAGAACCGCCGTTCTTTTGAATGGCACGAACGCGGTGACGTCATCGACTACGACGAGCGTGCGCTCGTCACATTCGATGCCGTCGCCGCCATCTTGCTACACCCTATGCCTATGCCTAGGAAGCTACCGCGCATGTGTCAAAGTCATTTCGAGCATGCGTGGGTTTCCACAGCGACAGGTAAGTGTACACACGCTCGGGTTTCTCATCGAGAAACAGGCCGACGAGATTCTCGACGAGAAAAAAGACCGCAGGTCGTCTTTTTTCTCGTCGGGGAATCTGGCCAGTTTTCTTGACGAGAAAACTGAAACCTGCGTACACACAGCCGGTTTTCTCGGCAAGAAAGCTCTCCCGGCAGTTTTCTTGTCGTTTTTTGCCGAGAAAACTGGTCGTGTGTACGCGGCCTAACACAAGTATAATATTCTTCCACCAAACTACCAGCAGAAGACCAAAGTCTGATTTTCTTAATTTTAATTGCCAGCCTTCACTAAAGCCTGGTACACACGACCGGTTTTCTCAGCAAGAAACGTCAAGAAAACTGTTGGGAAAGCTTTCTTGCCGAAAAAACCGGTCGTGTGTACGAGGCTTTCAGGTTTCTCGTCAAGAAAACTGCCCAGAATCTCTACGAGAAAAAAAGAAGACCTGTTTTCTTTTTTCTCGTTGGGAGTCTCGTCAGACTGTATTTGGACGAGAAAACCGGTCGTGTGTATGCTTTTCCGAGTCTTCAAAAACCCGCGCATGGTCAGAATCAAGTATGAGACGGGAGCGCACCTTCTTGTAAAACTAGCGTTCGTAATGGAGATAGCACATTCGCCAGGCTGTAACGAACTAAAAGCACGAAGACTGAAAAGCACGAATTGTCTCTCCCCAAACTTTTACTAACACGCAGTAACACGAGATCAGCAAAAGCAGCCCAAGGGGTGGCGCCATTGGAATAGAACTTCCCCTTTATACTGCCGTCGTACGTGTTGTACGTCACAGCACTTTACAACAACGAGATATTGGATTGATAGTGTGTATGCAAGGAAAGCTTGACAAGAATCTCGTCAAGCTTGACAAGAAACCCGTCGAGAAAAATAACGTTTTTTTTTGCAACGAGATTCTCGGCCGTGTGTACAAGGCTTTAGTCTAGTGCTCCTCCTACAGACTATTTATCTACAGTTTAATGTTACCTCTATAGACTGACAGTCCTTACCCAATCAAGGCTCCTTCTCCTTATACCAGCCCTTACTCCCCTGTTTAGTGTTTCAGTCTACTTTCAGGCCCCGTTCACACCTATGCGAACTGGTTGCGGCTTAAACCGCATTCAATTCACATAACATTATAAAATACATTGATTTTAATGAGGCTGGTTCGCATATGTGCTATGCATTCGCACTGCGCATTGCCCAAAAAACGCGTGCGTTTTCTGGGCATTGCGGTGCAGCTCAGGTGCGAATTCTGGTCCATTATCTTCTATGGGCACGCATCTGATTCGCAGATGTGTTCAGTTCTCATCAGGATTTCTCTTTTTCTCCTCACTACACTTCCCCCCTCCCCTCCCCTCTCCCAGGTCTCCAAATTCGCAGCTAAAACTGAGATGATCTGCTGAACAGCTCTCTTATCTCTTTGAAGAGATAAGAGAGCTGGAATTCGCACCGCACAAGTGTGAACCCAGCCTTACTTTACTCCCCATCTAGTTGTTATCCTCATCCTACCAATACCTCACCACAACCCAATGTCCCACACTCAACAAACTTAGTGTAAAGAGACCCTATCACCAACTTAAAAAAAAAAATGCAGGTACAAGCAAAGAAAAATCTGGTTATTTTGAATCTTGCTTGCAGTGTTTTTCCTTTCCATAATATTTTTTTTTTTAAATCAAGCAAGTTTTTATTGAAAAAAAAAAGGTCTTTGGTACAGCAATTCCAAAATATTCTCCTAACATATCAGATATCTTCTAAAGCATGAACAGCGTTAGATTTGCATAGTAATACATAGACATCCCAACTCAATCAGACATAGTTTTTACACCTGCACATTTGACATACAGCATATTTACAGCCACAACATTTGACCCAAGCATTGAAGTTCTCAACTAAGATCCATGAGCAAGGGAATGCAACTGTCCATGGCCAAGTGAGGCGGACTCAAGCCCAGGGTGTCCAACCATGGGCCTCAAAGATTTTCATATTTACAGGGGCATCCCCTATGCTGATCAATGTACTTTCCCAACCTGAGAGTTTCATCCATGCATTGCACCCAATCATCATGAGAGGGAGAGTCAGCGGACTTCCAATGCCGTAATATAACGCCTCGGGCTTCGAAAAGAGCCCTTGTCACCACTTCTCTGGTAAGAGTCGGTAATTGGAAATCATCTAATATGCACAAAAGGCGTTTTTTTTTTAATTCAATTGCAATGTGCCTTTCAACTTATTAAAAAAAATTGACTACTCCAGAAGAGTTAAAACCCTAGCATAGCCTCCTTCGTGCACATCATAGCCCTCTCCTTTTCTGGCAGTATCTTATTACTCTCTGTGAAGGCAGCTCCTCTGCCAGCCTTCCTCACCTCCCTACAGTGGTTGCTGGTGCTCCAAGGGGGGGGGTGGGGGCTGAAAAAAACAGACCCCCCCCCTCGCGCAGTCGGGCAGCGATGCAGGGCAGAGAGATCGCCCTGGGTGACGATGCAGAGCAAAGAGATCACCCTGGGTGACGATGCAGAGCAGAGAGATCGCCCTGGGTGACGATGCAGAGCAGAGAGATCACCCTGGGTGGCGATGCAGGGCAGAGAGATCGCCCTGGGTGATGATGCAGAGCAAAGAGATCGCCCTGGGTGACGATGCAGAGCAGAGAGATCGCCCTGGGTGACGATGCAGAGCAGAGAGATCGCCCTGGGTGACGATGCAGAGCAGAGAGATCGCCCTGGGTGACGATGCAGAGCAGAGAGATCGCCCTGGGTGATGATGCAGGGCAGAGAGATCGCCCTGGGTGACGATGCAGAGCAGAGAGATCACCCTGGGTGACGATGCAGAGCAGAGATATCGCCCTGGGTGTCGATGCAGAGCAGAGAAATCGCCCTGGGTGTCGATGCAGAGCAGAGAGATCGCCCTGGGTGTCGATGCAGAGCAGAGAGATCGCCCTGGGTGACGATGCAGAGCAGAGAGATCGCCCTGGGTGACGATGCAGAGCAGAGAGATCGCCCTGGGTGACGATGCAGAGCAGAGAGATCGCCCTGGGAGACGATGCAGAGCAGAGAGATCGCCCTGGGTGACGATGCAGAGCAGAAAGATTGCTCCGGGCGGCGATGCAGAGATCTTCCAAATTTCCCCGTACATCCTCCCGGCCCCCAGTACCGGCCAATATGATCGCTTCTCCTCTCAGCCAATCGCGCTCCTCATGCTTCCTAAATGGCCAGGAGGAGAAGCAGAAAGACAATAATGAATATTAATTCTCTCATGTCGCAAAACTGGATGGGCCCTATTTTAGAAACCAATTAGAGCCTTTTTGCTTTAAAAAAAAAAAAAAAATCCCCATTGGAATCCATGCGTCCAGCACCCTGCATGTAGATTAGGGGCCGGGCGCATAGATTAGGTGGGCGGCGCCCCGTATGGAGCCGCCACCATTGCCTCCCTACATAACTTTTTATGTAACTGCTAGGCAAAAGAGTGAAGAGGAGTACTGCGGAGAGTCTGCTGGGGCTGCTAACATCGAGTTCAAGATGGTGGCACCCAGCAGCAGTCTTGGAGCTTTTGGACGTCTACTCATGGAAGACTTTTCCAGGTAAATAACATGCATAAATATGTTAAATTCACATATAATCCTATGGGAAATTGTTTCTTGAAGTGAATGGTCAAATGATGGTGACTTTATTGTTTTTTTTATCTATCGGAGAAAACATACAAACATTCGTAATGGGTTCAACTGGTTATCTGTTGCTGTAAACAAAGGATATTACCAAAGAGTGGTATGTATGGCGTGATAAGTGCAAGTCCCAGTCCCAGCACAATATTTCTATATGTCATGCCGCGTACACACGACCATTTTTCTCGTCGGGAAAAATGAATTTTTTTCTCTTTGACGAGAAAAACGACCGTGTGTGGGCTTTTGGTCATTTTTCCCGACGAGAAAAACGTCATTAATCATGATGAGAAAAATTAGAACATGCTCTAATTTTTCTCGTCGTGATTCACAGCATTTTTTTCCGCGGCAGTTTTCCCATAGGGAAACACTGCCGGGGAGCCTACACACGGTCGTTTTTCTCGACCAAGAGAAAAAATGACGGGAAAAACGGCCGTGTGTAGGGGACCAAGCCGTTCCTCGTTTTTCCCGTCGGGATTCACGGCGGTGTTTTCACCGCCGTGAATCTAGATCGTGTGTACGCGGCATTATATTCAAATTTTCCGAGATACTGAATTTTGGGTTTTTACTAGCTGTAAGCCATAATCATCAAAATGAAAACAAAGAAATGCTTCCCATAGGGAAACACTGCCAGGGAGCCTACACACGATTGTTTTTCTCGACCAAGAGAAAAAATGACGGGAAAAACGGCCGTGTGTAGGGGAACAAAAGCCGTTCCTCTTTTTTCCCGTCTATTTTCTCGACGGTGTTTTCACCGTCGAGAAAATCGATCGTGTGTACGCGGCATCAGACTTTGTGCATTCACTTAACAAAGTATTGTATGGCGTTACCATGACAACTAGGCTTGTCCCTGGCCTCATCTCTATGCATTGCCTGCCATCATTGCGCCCCCGCCGCACATTAATGTACCTTTTATATATAATGGCAGAGACAGAGAATAGGCCTGTGGACTTGACATTTACCCCAATACTCATTGTTTGGATTCTGGGTTTTCTGTACACAAGGAAGAGCCGCACTCATTACAAATGCATATAATTGTACCAGTATGGGTGCGTGCTATAGGGGTATTGTGTTACAGGATCCATGTCAATTTTCTGTCCTTCACTACCCAATTGAATTAAGATATATTTACCAGTATTTTCAACAAGCAAAATTATTAGAGGAACACGTGGTGCACAAAAGAATACACAATGCATGCAGTGACTGGAAGGCTAAGATCACCTGCTGTGTACATGGACAGAATTTGCAACGAGCCTTTGATTTTTCTACCAGCACAAGATTAATTTGCAAGGTCTTCACCGACACGTTTTCACGAATGAATTAAAGTCTTGGGTGTCCATTTCAGGGATAGAAAACAACACAAGATAGGACATTTTTATGATCAGTCGGAACGCCATGAGTGCGACGCTAAATACCATTAATGACTTACAGTTGGTGGTTTCCTGCTCTGTACGGTCGTTTTTATTTGTCTCTAAGGAAAGCATCGCTCCTGTTGTTACTATTCGTGGTAAAGTACCACTTCCAGTAAACTGTTCACTGCATAACGTGATACAGTATATACAGTAGTCATGAAGGGTGCCTCTATCATATGTATAAGATGGGGGGGGGGTGCCATCATCCCGAAATTGGACTGAAGAAAGAGGGGTGGGGATATATTAAGGGACTACTCCTAAGACCCTAATCACACAAGGTAATGGGACTATTACGGCACCCAGACAAGGCAGTTATAAAAATTAAAGCATTTTATTACAACATATATATAGTACAAAAATAGAGAAATACCGTATATACTCGAGTATAAGCCGAGTTTTTCAGCACATTTTTTTGTGCTGAAAATGCCCCCCTCGGCTTATACTCGAGTCACCTTTTTGCGCCTGATCTCCCGAAATTTGGGGACCCGGTACCGGTCGGACGTAGGTCCCCTGGACCTCAAACTTGGCACACATGTAGCCCCACTCTTCCTCTACAAGTTGTGTGAAGTTTGTTGTCCGGGGAGCACCGATTTTTCAAAGCCGGGCACCCCTTCTATAGACTCCCATGTTAAACGGTCATTTCTCCAGTGATTTCGGGGACCCAGTACTGGCCGGTTGTAGGTCTCCTGGACCCGAAACTTGGCACACATGTAGCCCCATTTCTCCTCTATAAGTGTGCAAAGTGTTTTGTCTGGGGGACCTACGGCCGGGGAGCACCGATTTTTCAAAGCTGGGCACCCCTTCCATAGACTCCCATGTTAAATGTCAGTCTAGTCATGGGCACAGTGAGGCATGGACAGAGTGAGGCATGCACATGGACACAGTGGGGCACGGTGAGGCATGCAGATGGACACCCTAGGCTTATACTCGAGTCAATAAGTTTTCCCAGTTTTTTGTGGTAAAATTAGGTGCCTCGGCTTATATTCGGGTCTGCTTATACTCGAGTATATGCGGTAATCACAATAGTGACAAGACATAATATAATTAACAAAAAATAAGGGGGGTCACAAACTCCACAGGTGGGCAGAGATGTATTATTGATGTAAGCGACGTATCCCCGACATGTTTCGCGGTAAAAAACGCTTCCTCAAGAGGCGTCTTTATCAATACAATCTAAAAAGACACATACTATTGTAAGTACATTATCAAATTGTTTGGTATTTGTGTATAGCAATAACAGCCATAGACAAAAATAAAATACAATATATAAAAGGAGTAAGTTACAAAAGCAGACACAAACCTGGCTCACCACGCTAGTCCAAAGGGACCAAGAATGCAGTGCACTGAGGCACCCAAAAGGGTGCTCCCCCTGGGGCGGACACGGGAAGATAGGAACGGCACTAGAATGTTAATGACATATCATGAGATGGGGTATTGGGGATGAATGTGAAGTTGAAGAAATGTGTAAAGCAAAACATGCCCAAGGGTGAGTGTATGGGTACATGCACTATGGTGATAATGAGACAAAGAAAAAAAGGCTAAAAGATAAAAGGAAAGGAGTGAAAAAGAATAGTGAAGGGAGGAACTGAAAACCAGTGAGGGACATAAAAAAGAAAAAGAAAAAAGGAATAAATAAGGGGGGGGGATTAGGGTGTAGGGAGTAGGAGATGAGGGGGGGGGAGGAAAAAAGAGGGGGGGGGGTGAAGGGAACACACAGGGAAATGCCAAGGAAAGACAGAATTAAAGTGCTGGGAATAGAGGTGAAATGAGAGGAGAGGAAAGTGGGGGGGGGGGGGAGGGAAAAAGGTATGGAAAACAGGGTAGGCGGGAGGGGGGGAGTGGGGGGGGTTTGTAACAAGGGAAAAGAACGGAAGAGGGAAGGAGGAGGGGGAAGGAGAAAGAAAAAAAAGAAGGAGGGGGGGGGGGGAGAAGAGAAGGAAGGATGGAGAGGGAAGAGGGGGGGGGAGTTAAAAAAGGGGAGGGGGGGCGGCCGGGGAGAAACGAAGGGGGCGGAGAGAGAAAGGAATAAAGAAAGGGAAAAGAAAGGATAGGAAGGTTAGGAGTGAAGAGGAGGAAGAGACAGGGTAGAAAGGAGTTGTCCCTTAATATTTATTTAGTGATACAGTATATAGCTTTTTATTCTACATGAATACATTCCTGCCCTAGGACCACTGCGTCTGATCTGCTGCACATATAAATCCTGCATAGCATCCCGTCTTTGCTTAGTGCTTGGTTTAATAGATGACTAAAGCCACATTTTTTTTTTTTACTTTTGAACAGTATAGGGAAGGGTTAAAACATCTGTCAGCTATTTTTTTTTTGTACCTATGTCAGCTATTTTTTTTTTGTTCCTATGTCAGCTATTTTTTTTTGTACCTATGTTCCATTAGGGAGATTTTCCTTCATTACTTCCTGGCCTGTAGTCAATGCCACCTTTTAGAAATCATGGGGCCTCGTAAAGGCCTATCAGACAGGTTTTCTGCCTGGAGTGGTAGAGCAGCCTCTCCAGAGCTGTGCAGAAGGGCAGATTCTATGTTGGCAGCTTGGTCAGCTTAGTAATTTACTACGGGGCAGGGGATTGCTGGAGGACCATCTGGCCTTGCAGCTGACCAGTCTGAGTCTGCAGGCAGCCCCTGCTGGACCCAGACCCCCCACTTAATGACAACATAGTTGGCTTAGTAAATTACTGCTGGGAAGGGGCTCACTGAAGGATTCTCTGCCCTTGCAGCAGGCCACTCTAAACCTGTAGGCAGCCCCTGCTGGGCCCAGACCCCCCACCTAATGACAACGTAGTTGGCTTAGTAATTTACCGCTGGGCAGGAGCACAATGGAGGTTCCTCTGGCCCTACAGCCGACCAGTCCAAGCCTTTAGGCAGCCCCTTTTAGGCCCAGTCCCACTTCCCCCCCAGCTGCTTAGCCATTGGGACCTGAGCCTGCTATGGGAGTACTGCCTGTACCCCAGTTTCAGCAGTTGTGGCTGTAGATACATCACAAAGTGAGAAGAAAGCTCAAAGTTAGGGAAATTAACGTTTAGATTAACCGTAGCCACACATTTCTCTAACAAAAAATTTCCCCCCAACCTCATTCAACATTTTGGAATTTCCACCACTTTAAGTCCCAAAGGTCACCAAGACCATTGGGAGGCCCAAGTCTGGTATAGAAGTACTGCCTGTACCCTAATATCAGCAACCCCTTCCTGTAGATACATCACAAAGTGAGAAGAAAGTTCAAAAAAGTTAGGGAAATCAACGTTTAGATAGCTGTAGCCACCAATTTGTCTAACAGAAGATTTCCGCCACCCTCCTATTGTGGTGACAATTAAAATTTTTGGATTTCCCAGCATTTTAAGGGCTGGTGCACACCACAATTTCTGCATTCTGGATGTGGTTCTTCATGCACGTTTTTCATGGTTCTGGTGCATTTTTGGACCTGTATCTGCCACTATCTGTCTTCTGCCATCCTGCTGTACAGTCCATGGAGAATATTTAGCCTTGCATGGCTATGGCAGTGGATTTCAGGAATCAACAGCAGAGATGGCCAGATCTGCATGGCTACACTCAGGAAACTGGGACCGGACTGTGTATACTTTGAGATTTATTTATAGTGAAACAAGATCCGTCCAAACACCAGAACACAGCAAACATAAAAATGTAAGTGAACCAAAAACTCAGTGGCAGAATACCTAACTAATCAACCCAACAAACAGCCTAACTAACAACTAACTACAGTATACGTATACAATATATACAAAATGGGGAACACAGGAAAGCAGTTGAAAACTGGAGGTGCAGGGAGCAGATGGGAGGGAAGAGCATAACTGGGATCGAGAACAAGGGAGAGCAAGTACAGGGCAGCAGGGTACAGAGTACAGGACAGGAGCAAGATCAGGATCAATAGTAAGTAGAATCTGGCAGCAGTAAAATACTGGAGCAAGAGGCACTAGTAGGAGAGGACCTAAATACCCTCCCAGCAGCCAGCATCAGATGGAAACTGAGGAGCTGGGAGACACCCGCTGGTGGACAAAGAAACTACAACCTTCTGCTCTGGGAAGAACAGTGCCACCAGCAGGTGATCCAGGTCCTGACAGTGGAGCTAATCGGAAATATCCCTTGTGGGGACCCAGAAACTTTCATATTTAGGCAGAGTTGCTCTTTGTTAATATGCTGCTGTATCTCAGACTTTGCGCTGTACAAGTCATTGTTCCATAGTATATCTTGCACTAACAACAGATGATACAATGGAAGCAAATGTGTACAGTGCCTTGAAAAAGTATTCATACCCCTTGACATTTTCCACATTTTGTCATGTTACAAAAACATAAATGTATTTTATTGGGATTTTAAGTGGCACATAATTGTGAAGTGGAAGGAAATTGATAAATGGTTTTTAATATTTTTTACAAATATGTGAAAGGTGTGGCGTGCATTTGTAGTCAACCCCCCTAAATCAATACTTTGTAGAACCACCTTTCACTGCAATTACAGCTGCCAGTCTTTTTGGGGATGTCTCTACCAGCTTTGCACATCTAGCGATGGACATTTTTGCCCATTCTTCGTTGCAAAATAGCTCAAGCTCTGTCAGATTGGATGGAGAGCGTCTGTGAACAGCAAGTCTTGCCACAGATTCTCAAATGGATTTAGGTCTGGACTGTGACTGGGTCATTCTAACTCATGAATATGCTTTGATCTAAACCATTCCATTGTAGCTCTGGCTGTATGTTTAGGGTCGTTGTCCTGCTGGAAGGCGAACCCCCGCCCCAGTCTCAAGTCTTTTGCAGACTCTAACAGGTTTTCTTCTAAGATTGCCCTGTATTTGGCTCCATCCATCTTCCTATCAACTCTGACCAGCTTCCCTGTCCCTGCTGAAGAAAAACATCCCCGCAACAAGATGCTGCCACCACCATGTTTCACAGTGGGGATGGTGTGTTTCACCATGGTGTGTTCGTTTTCTACCACCCATAGCATTTTGCTTTAAGGCCAAAATGTTAAATTTTGGTCTCATCTGACCAGAGCACCTTTCTCTGCATCTTTGCTTTGTCCCCCACATGACTTCTCGCAAACTGCAAGCGGAACTTCTTATGGCTTTCTTCTAACAATTGCTCTCTTCTTGCCCCTTTTCCATAAAGGCCAGATTTGTGGAGTGCATGACTAAAGCTGCTTTCACACTGAGGCGCTATTGCGCTAAAAATAGTGCCTGCAATGCGCCCTGAAAGAGCCGCTCCTTTTGTATCCAGTGTGAAAGCCTGAGGGCTTTCACACTGGAGCGGTGCGCTGACAGGAGGATAAAAAAACTCCTGCCAGCCGCATCTTTGAGGCGCGGTAGGAGCGGTAAAAACACCGCTCCTATAGCGCCCCTGACCATTGAAATCAATAGGGTAGCGCCTCCAAAACGCCGAAATACAGCGTTTTTGCAGGCGGATTTAACCTTTTTTCGGCCGCTAGCAGGGGTTAAAATCACCCCGCTAGCGCCCGCAAATTGCGGCAAACACGACGGTAAAATCCTGCTAAAAAATATCTGCGTTTTACCGCCAGCACACCCAGCGCTTCATTGTGAAAGTAGACTAATAGTTGTCCTGTGGACAGATTCTCCCACCTGAGCTGTGGATCTCTGCAGCTCCTCCAGAGTTACCATGGACCTCTTGGCTGCTTCTCTGGTGAATTCTCTCCTTGCCCGGCCTGTCAGTTTAGGTGGATGGCCATGTCTTGGTAGGTTTGCAGTTGTGCCATACTCTTTCCATTTTCCGATGATGGATTGAACAGAGCTCTGTGAGATGTTTAAAGCTTGGGAGATTTTTTTATAATCTAACCCTGCTTTATACTTCTCCACAACTTTATCCCTGACCTGTCTGGTGTGTTCCTTGGCCTTCATGATGCTGTTTGTTCACTGAGGTTCTCTAACAAACCTCTGAGGGCTTCACACAACATCTGCTTTTCTACTGAGATTAAATTACACACAGGTGAACTCTATTTACTAATTAGGTGACTTCTGAAGGCAATTGGTTCCACTAGATTTTAGTTAGGGGTATCAGAGTAAAGGGGGCTGAATACAAATGCCCCCCACACTTTTCACATATTTATTTGTAAAAAAAAATGAAAACCATTTATCATTTTCCTTCCACTTCACAATTATGTGCCCCTTTGTGTTGGTCTATCACATAAAATCCCAATAAAATACATTTAAGGTTTTGGTTATGTGGAAAATTTCAGGATGTTACAGATTTATGCAATGGTGTGTTAAGTGTGTAATGGGTTTACTATATGGTAAATGCTCCATAACTGTACTCATAAATGCATTTTATTCATGACACAGATAACCATGATAAATGCGTGTCATGTTCTGAATGCACCAGATGTAAGTCTAGACTAGGATTCCACAAATTTTTTTTTTTTTTAAAGGCCAGTTTATGGTCCTCCAGACTGGTCGGGGATTGAACTGTAGATGACAGAGAAAAAAGGAACATTTAGTCATGTGTACCTAAAGCAGGGGTCTGCAAACTTTCTGAACAAAGGGCCAGTTTACTGTCCTTCAGACTTTAGGGGGGCCACACTGTGGCCAGTGGGAATAGAACATTTTGCTGACATCAGTGGGAGTAAACCATGCCCCATCTTTGGTATTAATGGGAAGAATAGTGCCCCGTTGTTGGTGTCGGTGGGAGAAATGGCACTCCATGGCAGAATAATGTCTCGTATCAGTGGGATGAAGTGTGCCCCAAAGGGCCAGATAAAGGCAGGTAAAGGGCCACATCTGGCCCCCGGACTGCAGTTTGAAGACCCCTGACCTGAAGGAACAAAATCGGTACTGTACTGACACAACCAGAAATATGCACAGAGACAGTCAGTACCACACTGATCAAATTGAAACACATCTGCAGACACAGTCAGTACTAAAATTGTATACTGCTGCATTTAGAAACATATCTGCAGGAACAATCAGTACTGTTCTGAGACAGCCATAAACATGTCTGCAGAAACACAATCACTGCCATACTGGTGCAACCAGAAACACGAGCACAGACATGGTTAGCACCATGCTGACAAGAAACATGTCATCAGAGACACAATCAGAACCATACTGACACACCAGAAATGTCCTCAGAGACCCAATGGCTAGACGTGTCTCCAGACACATAGTACAATGCGAATGCACCAAAAACATTACTGACTAATAACCATCCTTTGGAGCAGCGCTCCTCTATTTGTTCTCCAGACACATAGAACCATGCGAATGCACCAAAAACATGTCCTCAGAGATACAATCAGTACCATACTGACACACCAGAAATATGTCCTCAGAGACACAATCAGTACCATACTGACACACCAGAAATATGTCCTCAGAGACACAATCAGTACCATACTGACACACCAGAAATATGTCCTCAGAGACACAATCAGTACCATACTGACACACCAGAAATATGTCCTCAGAGACACAATCAGTACTATACTGACACACCAGAAATATGTCCTCGGAGATACAATCACTAGAAGTGTCTCCAGACACGTACAAAAGATCAAAAGAGTCAAGGCGCAAATATGGGTGACCAATGAAGTCCTCTTGGAAAATTAATTGCCAAACTGAGGCTGCTGCTCCCAATCTCAAAAGACCAAAAGACCAGAAACATATGGAAAACAAATAGAGGAGCGCTGTTCCAAAGGAAAATAATCAGAGAGTACATGTAGCTGCCAGGGTTTACAAACATATCCAGAGTAAAAGAAAAATAGCCATGTAAAGACAAAACTTCAGTGAGGCTGTAAATAGCACTCAGGAGCCCGGAGATATGGAAAGGGGGCTGCCCTACCTCCAGGGAAGATCCAAGGGAAGAGCGCTACAGTACAGGTACCACTGGAGTGACCAGGGGAAGCGATGGGAGCCTCCCTTGGCTCGACTTCCGGATCAACAATACTCAGATCACCTGACCAGCCTCGTGACCCGTGGAAGGGGTTAATCCCCGAAACATGTAGTCCCGCACATGTTCAAGCTCCGGCAAAGTTTTTGGAATCTTTCTCCCCCTGTTGCTGGATCACACAACTCATTGGAGCCCGCTGGAGCCAGTCTGCATATGGTGGTACTGACATGGTCGGTCAGGTCATCTCAGTATTGTTGATCCGAAAGTCGAGCTGCGGGAGGCTCCCATCTCTTCCCCTGGTCACTCCAGCGGTACCTGTGCTGTAGCTTTCTTCCCTCAGATCTTCCCTTGGATCTCTGCAACACGCTGCTGGTCCTGTCCGTTTCTCCTTGGGCACCCTGTGCTGTGGGGTCTTTGGCTGGTGGACACTCCTTCCTTCGGCTTACCCTATATGCCTTTGATCACCCACAGGCTCTCCTGGACTTCTGACATACCTGTCCCAGCATTGGAGGTAGGACAGCCTCCTTTCCATCTCTCCGGGCTCTGAGTGTTATTTACAGCCTCATTGAAGTTTTGTCTTTACTTGGCTATTTTTATATTACTCTGGATATGTTTGTAACTCCTGGCAGCTACATGTACTCTCTGATTATTCTCCATTAAAGTATTTATTATTACATATGGATTTTCCATTACTGCCTAATAACCATCCTTTGGAACAGCACTCCTCTATTTGTTCTCCAGACACATAGAACCATGCGAATACACCAAAAACATGTCTGCAGAGACACAATCAGTGCCATACTGACACACCAGAAACATGACCACAGAGACACAATCAGTGCCATACTGACACACCAGAACATGACCACAGAGACACAATCAGTGCCATACTGACACACCAGAACATGACCACAGAGACACAATCAGTGCCATACTGACACACCAGAAACATGACCACAGAGACACAATCAGTGCCATACTGACACACCAGAAACATGACCACAGAGACACAATCAGTGCCATACTGACACACCAGAAACATGACCACAGAGACACAATCAGTACCATACTGACACACCAGAAACATGACCACAGAGACACAATCAGTGCCATACTGACACACCAGAAATATGACCACAGAGACACAATCAGTACCATACTAACACACCAGACACATGACCACAGAGACACAATCAGTACCATACTGACACACCAGAAATATGACCACAGAGACACAATCAGTACCATAATGACACACCAGAAACATGACCACAGAGACACAATCAGTGCCATACTGACACACCAGAAACATGTCTGCAGACATGTAGTACCATGCGAATAAACCAAAAACATGTCCGCAGAGACACAATCAGTGCCATACTGACACACCAGAAATATGACCACAGAGACACTATTAGTACCATACTGACACACCAGAACATGACCACAGAGACACAATCAGTACCATACTGACACACCAGACACATGACCACAGAGACACAATCAGTACCATACTGACACACCAGACACATGACCACAGAGACACAATCAGTACCATACTGACACACCAGAAATATGACCACAGAGACACAATCAGTACCATACTGACACACCAGACACATGACCACAGAGACACAATCAGTACCATACTGACACACCAGAAATATGACCACAGAGACACAATCAGTACCATGCTGACACACCAGACACATGACCACAGAGACACAATCAGTACCATGCTGACACACCAGAAATATGACCACAGAGACACAATCAGTACCATACTGACACACCAGACACATGACCACAGAGACACAATCAGTGCCATACTGACACACCAGAAACATGTCTGCAGACATGTAGTACCATGCGAATAAACCAAAAACATGTCCGCAGAGACACAATCAGTGCCATACTGACACACCAGAAATATGACCACAGAGACACTATTAGTACCATACTGACACACCAGAACATGACCACAGAGACACAATCAGTACCATACTGACACAACAGACACATGACCACAGAGACACAATCAGTACCATACTGACACACCAGACACATGACCACAGAGACACAATCAGTACCATACTGACACACCAGAAACATGACCACAGAGACACAATCAGTGCCATACTGACACACCAGACACATGACCACAGAGACACAATCAGTGCCATACTGACACACCAGAAACATGTCTCCAGACACGTAGTACCATGTGAATAAACCAAACACATGCCCGCAGAGACACAATCAGTACCATACTGACACACCAGAAACATGACCACAGAGACACAATCAGTGCCATACTGACACACCAGACACATGACCACAGAGACACAATCAGTGCCATACTGACACACCAGAAACATGTCTCCAGACACGTAGTACCATGTGAATAAACCAAACACATGCCCGCAGAGACACAATCAGTGCCATAGATAGTGGCATTTTACATTCCAAAGGACAACACATGTAAGACCATCCATTCTCCATTATCATCAGTCACAAGCCAGATTGAACAGCCAGCACTCAGCATATCATCACTCAGGCAGCTTTCAGGTTGCAGCACCAGATCAGCTTCAGCAACTAGCCTAAAAGCGAGGGTGCACACAGAATGCCAACCCCCCGCCTGCTCCGGGGGCACAACAGTACATCATGTAGTGAATGCTGTCCAATTACATGCTAGGAGACAGAAGGTGGGACTAAGAACAGCAGAGATGATTGCTGTTTTCCAGCCACCAGTTGAATGAGTAGTACTGGGACAGTAGCACTTGCTTTTAGTGCTGATGTACCACTACTACTTATTCTTTTATCAGGCCGTCAGAATGACACGAGAGGGACATATAATATGTAATATGGTGACCTTTTGCCTAGATACTTTGATATTGTGTTCCGGACCCCAAAATGTTCTTCCCCATGTAGGGGAATTTTTGTTGCATTTAGCAGAGTAAACATATCGGTGGAGCAATTTATCCTCAAAGGTAACAGCAGAAGCATGGAAGGCAACCAGGTTGTTCGTTCAGTGATTCAACTTTCCCTAATCAGCATCTACTTAGAAGCTCAACTCCCCTGTCCCAGCAATGTGTCCAAAGTTTAGCTCACCCTGCTTTCTTCCTTTGCTGCTCCCCAACCAGCAGTTCAATTACCCTTGCTCCCCTCTCCTAGAAGTGACTTGGCAACTTTCCCTCCCAACTGTGACAAAGCAGCTAAGCTTACCCTGCTCCCCCTTAAAGCAATGGCTTAGCGGCTCAGCTCACCTTCTTCCCCCCTTTAAGCAGTGACTCTGCAACTCAGCTCACGCTGCCCTCCTCCCAGCAGTGACCCAGCAGCTCAGCTCACCCTGCCCCTCTCCCAGCAGTGACTCAGCAGCTCAGCTCACTCTGCCCCTCTCCCAGCAGTGACCCAGCAGCTCATTTCACCCTGCCCCTCTCCCAGCAGCTCAGCTCACCCTGCTCCTCTCCCAGCAGTGACTCAGCAGCTCAGCTCACCCTGCTCCTCCCAGCAGAGACCCAACAGCTCAGCTCACCCTGCTCCTCTCCTAGTAGTGACTCAGCAGCTCAGCTCACCCTGCACCTCTCCCAGCGGTGACGCAGCAGCTCAGCTCACCCTGCTCCTCCCAGCAGAGACCCAGCAGCTCAGCTCACCCTGCTCCTCTCCCAGTAGTGACTCAGCAGCTCAGCTCACCCTGCACCTCTCCCAGCAGTGACTCTGCAGCTCTGCTCACCCTATCCTTCACCTAGTAGTAACTCTGCAGCTCAGCTCACCCTGCTCCTCCCAGCAGTGACTCTGCAGCTCAGCTCACTCTGCCACTCTCCCAGCAGTAACCCAGCAGCTAAGCTCACCTTGCTCGTGCTCATAACAGTGACATAGCAGCCTTTCAGCCTTCTTAATGTAAACACAGAGCAGGAGCTTTTAGGAAAGCAGAGCAGGAAGAGCAGAGCTGCTGAGAGAACTACTTCAGTGACGTCAGTGCTTTCTGCTGTGGATGTAAATTGCTCCAAAATGTCTTTAACTACAGAGGTCATTGTGGGTCTGTTTTAAAGTTAACTTACTGCTTGTTATAAATATGTAAATACTTCACTGTCCATAGCCTGGCCACAAAATAACGTTAAGCTTCTTTCAAACATCCAAAAAGCCGTTAACGAGGGATGTACAATCCTACTGCTGATCTCTTTAATAAAAGCTCATGGTGCAAACATTAACATTTGCTTTAGCTGTGGAGGAGGAAGGTGGACCTTTCAGTGCTGGCTTATCTTAGAGGAAATCATTATCAATCAGCTAGCAGTAGTGAGATGGTCCAGCCCAGCATGTCATGGCTAGGCATGTGCATTTTGTTTCGTTCCGAATCGAAATTCTGACAAATTTTCATTATTCGGACGTTCGGATGCATCCAAATTAACGACTTACATTGCTAACGAATTCAACCGAATCCGAAATAATGTTTCGAATTGAAAAACCACGGACGAAATTTGAATCGAATTTGAAAAAAATTTGAATTGAATTCGAAAAAAATTCTAGTCGAATCGAATTTGAAAACAATTAGAATAGAATCGAAAATATTGGAAAGAATCAAATAGAAAAACAATAGAACAGAACAGAATAGAATAAAATACAATATATATATATATTATATTTTATTCTATTCTGTTCTATTTTTTTTCCAGTCTGTTTTATATTTCTATTCTAATCTTTTCTAATTGGAATTCGAAAAATCGGTCGCATTCGAAAATATTTCAACCAAATTCGAAAATATTTCTACCGGATTCGATAATATTTCATCCGCATTCGTTAATATTTCAACCAAATTCGATAATATTTCAACCGGATTCGAAATTATTCCAACCGAATAGAAAAGACCATGTTCCGACATTCAAATTTCGTATAGAATGAATTCGAATTCCAATAAGAAAAGATTAGAATAGATATAGAAAATAGACTAGAAATAGACTAGACTAGGGAAATGGCTGCTAATAGTTTGCAGGAGACCTGCAAATTTTTTTTTAAATAGATGCTTATAGTCTGCAAATCTGATGAGAAAATGAAATAGATACTAATAGTCTGCAGGAGATCTGCAAAAAAATTATATAAATGCTAATAGTCTGCAAGAGATCGGATGGAAATAAATAGTAATCTGCAAAAAAAAAAATAGATGCTAATAGTCTGCAGGAGATCTGCAGAAATAAAGGAAATGGCTGCTCTAATGCAAAAAAAGAAAAAGAAAAGAAAAATGAAATAGATGCTAAAAGTCTGCAGGAGATCTGCAAAAAAATGAAATAGATGTTAATACACTGCAGGAGATCTGATGGAAATAAATAGTAATCTGCAAAGAAAAAATGAAATAGATGCTATTTATTTCCATCAGATCTCCTGCAGTATATTAACATCTATTTCACTTTTTTTGCAGATCTCCTGCAGACTATTAGCATCTATTTCATTTTTCTTTTCTTTTTCTTTTTTTGCATTAGAGCAGCCATTTCCTTTATTTCAGCAGATCTCCTGCAGACTATTAGCATCTATTTAATTATTTTTTTTTGCAGATTACTATTTATTTCCATCCGATCTCCTGCAGACTATTAGCATTTATATAAAAAAAATTGCAGATCTCCTGCAGACTATTAGTATCTATTTCATTTTCTCATCAGATCTGCAGACTATAAGCATCTATTTCATTTTTTTTTTTTTGCAGGTCTCCTGCAAACTATTAGCAGCCATTTCCCTAGTCTAGTCTATTTCTAGTCTATTTTCTATTTCTATTCTATTTTTTTCTAATTGGAATTTGAATTCATTCTATACGAAATTCGAATGTCGGAACATGGTTTATTATAATCTTTTCTATTCGGTTGGAATAATTTCGAATCCGGTAGAAATATTATTGAATTTGGTTGAAATATTACCGAACGCGGATGAAATATTATCGAATCCGGTAGAAATATTTTCGAATTTGGTTGAAATATTTTCGAATGCGACCGATTTTTTCGAATTCCAATTAGAAAAGATTAGAATAGAAATAGAAAATAGACTAGAAAAACAATAGAACAATAGAATATAGATATTTCTATTTCATTTTACATTTTTTTTGCAGATTACTATTTGTTTCGGATGAGACCTGCAAAAAAAAAAAAAATATGAAATAGATGTAAATATACTGCAGGAGATCTGATGGAAATAAATAGTAATCTGCAAAAAATCCGATTGAAATATTATCGAATCCGGTTGAAATTTTTTCGAATTCGGTTGAAATAGTTTCGAATCCGGTTGAAATAGTTTCGGATCCGGTTGAACTAATTTCGAATCCGGTAGAAATATTTTCGAATTCGGTAGAAATATTTTCGAATGTGGTTGAAATAATTTCGAATGCGGTTGAAATAATTTCGAATGCGGTTGAAATAATTTCGAATCCGGTTGAAATAGTTTCGAATCCGGTTGAAATAGTTTCGAATCCGGTTGAAATAGTTTCGAATCATGTTGAACTAATTTCGAATCCGGTAGAAATATTTTCGAATTCGGCTGAAATATTTTCGAATGTGGTTGAAATAATTTCGAATCCGGTTGAAATAGTTTCGAATCCGGTTGAAATAGTTTCGAATTTGGTTGAAATATTTTCGAATGCGACCGATTTTTTCGAATTCCAATTAGAAAAGATTAGAATAGAAATAGAAAATAGACTAGAAAAACAATAGAACAACAGAATAGAATATAGATATTTCTATTTCATTTTAAAAAATTTTTGCAGATTACTATTTGTTTCGGATGAGACCTGCAAAAAAAAAAAAAAATGAAATAGATGTAAATATACTGCAGGAGATCTGATGGAAATAAATAGTAATCTGCAAAAAATCCGATTGAAATATTATCGAATCCGGTTGAAATTTTTTCGAATTCGGTTGAAATAGTTTCGAATGCGGTTGAAATAGTTTCGAATCATGTTGAACTAATTTCGAATCCGGTAGAAATATTTTCGAATTCGGTAGAAATATTTTTGAATGTGGTTGAAATAATTTCGAATGCGGTTGAAATAGTTTCGAATCCGGTTGAAATAGTTTCGAATCCGATTGAAATAGTTTCGAATTCGGCTGAAATATTTTCGAATGTGGTTGAAATAATTTCGAATCCGGTTGAAATAATTTCGAATCCGGTTGAAATAATTTCGAATCCGGTTGAAATAGTTTCGAATCCGGTAGAAATAGTTTCGAATTCGGCTGAAATATTTTCGAATGTGGTTGAAATAATTTCGAATCTGGTTGAAATAGTTTCGAATCCGGTTGAAATAGTTTCGAATTCGGCTGAAATATTTTCGAATGTGGTTGAAATAATTTCGAATCCGGTTGAAATAATTTCGAATCCGGTTGAAATAATTTCGAATCCGGTTGAAATAATTTCGAATCCGGTTGAAATAGTTTCGAATCCGGTAGAAATAGTTTCGAATTCGGCTGAAATATTTTCGAATGTGGTTGAAATAGTTTCGAATCCGGTTGAAATAGTTTCGAATGCGGTTGAAATAATTTCGAATTCGGCTGAAATATTTTAGAATCCGGTTGAAATAGTTTCGAATCATGTTGAACTAATTTCGAATCCGGTAGAAATATTTTCGAATTCGGCTGAAATATTTTCGAATCCGGTTGAAATAGTTTCGAATCATGTTGAAATAATTTCGAATTTGGCTGAAATATTTTCGAATGCGACCGATTTTTCGAATTCGGTCGAAAACGAAACGAAATCCGAAAACGAATTTAACGAATCTAACTAAACGAAATTAATTAATTAACGAATTAAAACAAAACAAATTTTTTCCTTTTGCACATGTCTAGTCCTGGCACGCGGCCATTCACTAAAATTAGAAGAAAAGCGGTTTAACCTTAAACTGCGTAGAGGGTTCTTTTTTTTTTTTTAACAGAAAGGTGTTTTTATTAACAAATCAGCATTACAAGATATGCAGCAGTCGACAATCAAGTTTGCATAAAAACAATGTCAGTCAGAGACCAGCATTCCCAGTCTTTTTTTTTTTAACATGTTACAAATCCACAACTCCTCCACCCTGACATTCCTCATCCGGTAAATTCCAGGTGCATTCCCACCTAAAGCCCTCCCTCGAGTGCATTAGGGTAAACAAACGTCGCCCCCATAAGAAATCCTCATGTACATAAGATGTTGTGCCATGAAATTCACTCCACAGTTGGCATGGTCGGGCGGCGCCCAAGGCAGAGAGGGGATGGGGGCAACAGACCCCCCCAGGCCGAGCAGGGGGGAAATCCATCACTTGGTCCCCCACCTCCCCCCCCCTCCCCCCCCCCCCCGGCTCCTCATCCGCGCGCATCCACCCAAGCTGACCAGACCTTGTCGTATTTAGGAGGGCACTGCCTACTCTCATGTGTGAGTTTATAAAGGGGTAACACTGAGTCCACCGCCTTCCTCCAGGAGTTAAAGCGGCGCTCCACCCTAAAGTGGAACTTCCGCTCATCGGAACCCCTCCCCCCCTCCGGTGTCACAATTGACACATTTCAGGGGGGAGGGGGGGTGAAGATACCTGTCCAGGTATTTTCACCCACTTCCGGGAGTCCTCTCTGCGGGAAATCTGCGGGAAGCACGTCACGTCCCGCAGAATTCCCGTAGTGTTCTGGGAGACACTCGGCTCCCAGAACACAGGGGATCAGTCAGAACGGCGCAGCGCGACTCGCGCATGCGCCGTAGGGAACCGGGCAGTGAAGCCGCAAGGCTTCACTTTCTGGTTCCCTCACCGAGGATGGCGGTGGGGACAGCTGAGTGACGAGCGATTGCTCGTCCTCTGCTGCGGACGTCGCTGGACTCCAGGACAGGTAAGTGTCCTAATATTAAAAGTCAGCAGCTGCAGTATTTGTAGCTGCTGGCTTTTAATAAAAAAAATTTCGGCGGAGCTCCGACTTCCAGCGCAGCATTATCTCCCTCCTAGCATAAAACAGCGAAAATGTAATGCAGCGTAGAGGGTTCTTTACTGTAAGAGCGGTGAGGATTTGGAATTCCCTTTAACAGGCGGTGGTCTCAGCGGGGGGGCATCGATAATTTCAAAAAACTATTAGATAAGCACCTGAACAGCCGTAACATACAGGGATAACATCGGTTGGACTTGATGGACTTGTGTCTTTTTTTTCAACCTCACCTACTATGTTACTATGTTGTTGACACCCTTCCCAGAAGAGTTGAAGCTGTTATAGCTGCAAAGGGTGGGGCCAACTCAATATTGAACCCTACGGACTAAGACTGGGAGGCCATTAACCCTTTCCCGCCGAGAGGACACATATATGCATCCTCGGCTTTCGGGGGTTATACCGGGATGATGCCTGCAGCTGCAGACATCATCCCGGTACCGTTGGCTTTCCAGGTATAACAACCGATGCGGCTAAAAGCCGCTCAGTTGTTATACCGGAGGAGCGGGAGGGGACATCCCCCCCCCCCTACCGCCGCCTCCGCCGCTCTTCCCGGGCCTCCCGTCCCACCGGGAGACCCGATCCATGATCCGCCACCTTGGGCGCCTAGAGAGAGACTGAATCGAAGCCGCGAACGGCTTTGATTCCGTCTCTTCACTGTAACCACGGAAACTACGTCATGACGTCACGCCTGGGTTACTCGGCTGCCAATGGCGCCGGATTTAAAAAAGTACACAGTTATCAGAACCGCCGTTTTCAGCGATCTGAATACTTTGAAGTGCAAAGGAGGGATTGGGGGTCTTTTAGACCTCCGATCCCTCCATAAAGAGTACCTGTCACCACTTATTACTGTCACAAGGGATGTTTACATTCCTTGTCACAGCAATAAAAGTGATCAAATTTTTATTTATTTTTTAAAAACACTATTTTTTTATTATAAAAATAATTAAAATAAATAAGAAAAATTTTTTTTATAAAGCGCCCTTGTCCCCGCGAGCTCGCGCAGCAAAGAAAACGCAAACAGAAGTCGCGCCCGCATATGAAAACGGTGTTCAAATCACACATGTGAGGTATCGCCGCGATCGTCAGAGTGAGAGCAATAATTATAGCCATAGACCTTCTCTGGAACTCTAACCTAGTAGCCGTATTTTTTTTTTTAAAACGTCGCCTATGGAGATTTTAAGGTACCGTAGTTTGTCGCCATTCCACGAGTGCGGGCAATTATAAAGCATGATATGTTTGGTATCTATTTACTCGGCGTAACATCATCTTTCACATTATACAAAAAAATTGGACTAACTTTACTTTTTAATTTTTTTAAAATTCATGAAAGTTAACTTTTCCAAAAAAGTTGCGTTTAAAACACAGCTGCACAAATACCGTGTGACATAAAATATTGCAACGATCGCCATTTTATTCTCTAGATTCTCTGCTAAAAAAAATATATATATAATGTTTGGGGTTTCTAAGTAATTTTCTAGCAAAAAAATACGCATTTTAACTCGTAAACACCAAATGTCAGAAATAGGCTTAGGCATGAAAGGGTTTAAAGTTCATGTGCGTGTAAAGGAAGGTGTCCCAATACTTTTGACTATATAGTGTATATATGTAAAGTGCTGTGTAAATTGACAGCGCTATACAAGTACCTGTAATAAATAAATAAGACAATACTTTGCTTCTCCTGTGCTTGGCTCCTGGGCCTCGAAGGCCGATCACCACTACAGGAGCCAGAGGAACCGTTGTCTGCTTTCTGTAAAGTGCAGCAAAAAAATACACAATGGGGTTGATTTACTAAAGGAAAATCCACTTTGCACTTGCAAATGCACTGAAAGTGCACATGGAAGTGCAGATGCTGTAGTTCTGAGGGGGACATGCAAGGAAAATAAAAAACAGCATTTTAGCTTGCACATGATTGGATGATAAAATCAGCAGAGCTTCCCCTAATTTCAGAGCTTCCCCTCAGATTTACAGCGATCTACAGCGACTGCACTTCCATGTGCACTTTCAAGTGCAAAGTGGATTTTCCTTTAGTAAATCAACCCCGATGGTACAGATCTGGGGCGTACAATGCTGGGCCAGGGTGGGCCAACTCAATGTTGACTAATGCTGTCCATACACTATACGAAAAATCGTTCAAACCCGTTTTTGAAAAACTAACATTTGGCCGTGTGAGCAAACGATAGCGCCATCATGTAATGACCGATAAATCGTTCAATGGACATAATTTAATTATTTTTTTGTTCGGTTTTTCACAAATACCTAGTGCAAACAGTTTGGACGGGAAATACATTAACCTTTCAATTTATCATTCATTCGGCTTAAAATTTCCAAACTTGTTCTTCGTTTTTTTTTTCGGCTCAAAAACGTCACAACCGATTACCGATTTTGTGCCCATTACCTGGCCGAAAAACGAACGATTTTTCATACAGTGTAAGAAAAATTGTGTATTTAGGTTTTGTGCTGCCCTAGGCCTGACTAAACTCGTGCACCCCCTAATTTAAATATGACCCACCCCTTCCTGACAAGGCCACACCCCTTTCTGTTTAAGACCCGCCTTGAAATTTTCGAGTGGGGACACTAGTTCTGAGATCTGGGGGGGGGGGGGCAATGAATTCCCTTAATTTGCATAGATTTCCTCTCACTTCCTGTTTGTCTATGGGGCAGGAAGTGAAGGGAAATCTCTGCAATGGCACAGGGATGGTAAAAAATAAACTGACAGGGGCTATAACCCTCCCTTACTCTATCCAAAATGAAAAAAAAAAGTTGCCTATAGTAACAGTGTAGCACAAGCCGGCGGGGACTCTTTCCATGCTGCCCCCCTGCAAAGTGCTGCCCTAGGCCTGGGCCTTGTTGGCCTAGTCCAGGATACAGCATTGGTGTAAGGCCAGCATAAGACTGGGATGCCATTAAAGTTCTTGTGCGTGTAAGGGTACTTTCACACTGAAGCGCTGGGTGCGTCGGCGGTAAAGTGGCGCTGTTTTTAGTTGCACTTTACCGACGTTTTTGCCGCGATTTTCGGCCGCTAGCAGGGCGGTTTTAACCCCACTAGTGGTCGAAAAATGGTTAAACCTGTCCACAAAAACACCGCTTTGCGGGCGGTTCGGAGGCGCTACCCTATTGTTTTCAATGGGCAGGGGTGCTTTAGTAGAGGTATATTCACCGCACCTACAGCGGCTCAAAGATGCAGCAGGCGGGACTTATTTTTAGCGTCCTGCCAGCGCAACGCTCCAGTGTGAGAGCCCTCGGGCTTTCACACTGGAGATAAAGGAGCTGCTCTTTCAGGGCGCTTTGCAGGCGCTATTTTTAGCGCAATAGCAGCCTAAAGGCAGGAGTCTCAATACTTTTGACAATATAGTGTTTGTGCAATGTGCAAACATATACTGTAAATACATATAAAGGGCTCTAATACAGTGTCAGAATTCCCACTGTGCAGACACTATTCACATAAATTTTTGATCCGTTTTTTGTTGCATGCTAGTCTCATGTCGAAAGTGAAGAGGTTACTTTCATACGAAAATTCTCATACGACAGATTTCAACTTCAGAAGTGATGTAATGTGTTGATTTGTTTTGTATGTGTAGCGGCCTCCACTCTCTCACTCCGCTGTTGGCTGGTCTCTGCTTGTCTAGGGGTACCTTGGAGGAGAGAGTGCGGGGTCACCACGCCAAGCCTTCACCGCAGATGTTTGTGTGGTGTAAGCAAAGTTCCTTTACCTTCGGGTCGGTGTTCTGAGTTTGGAGCCTCCGCCTCTTGTGTGGAACCGTGTCTGCCAGTAAATGAGCCCCACACCAATAAAAGTCCAACACTCCTTTATTCTTCAATGTCAGGATGAAACACAATCAGTTGGACTCCCTCAACGAACAGACAGGGGTGTGGATACGAGTAGGCCCAGGCACAATGAACTCTCCTATTCCTCTAACAGCGAATAGGTTTGGCACATGATCTATGCCACCTGTTGAGAATCTTGGTCGCTGCCACCGACCGGATGAACGATGAACCTTCCTGTTCTGTCTCAACTACAAAGCGATAAAGTTCATCTCCAGGTTTAAGTAGGCCTTACTCAAGCTGGTTTGATATTCATCCCTTGCATCGATACAGGCAGTTTAACTCAATGAATAAACTCACAGTTAGGACGACAGACGATGAATCCTTTCGAATGTTCCGTTTAATGATGGATATTCATAGGTAGAAAAACGTTGCAGTTGTAAGCCACATGTAAGATGTTTAGCATGGAAGATATACAGGAGTAATGACCAGAATCAGGAAGTGGAGGAGATATATAAAGAACTACGGTGAGAGAGAGAGTTCAGCTAGAAAGAAGGGGACAGATCTTAAAGACACAGAGCAAGAATAATCACATAGTGTAACACAACACTCCCCGTCTGAAATCTTTAGATTTCATAACCTTAAACTAAAATATATATTTTCAAAAAGCCCAATACTGACGAATGTCCTGGAACCTGTAATGAAAAACATGCAACAAGCAAATAATAAACATAAGTTCAACAGGATGAAGAACATAAAGTCACAGTATGATGTCTTCAAATAATTCCAAAGTTCTGAGTAGAACCTGTAGATGGCAGCAATGTACTCCCCGCCGTGCCAACAGCATGGCTAGTCCTTGCACAAGTCACTCACCTGGCAAAAGGAGTACTAACTCTGTAATTGGTCGACTAAAGGTTTGTGTCGATCCTCCCTTGGTTACCTTGACTTCTACCTTCCGGACTTTGTTATCGTCGCTGGGCATAACTTTAGTAATAAGACCCATAGGCCACTCATTCCGACAAACTTCCTTGTCTTTTAGAAGGATGAGGTCTCCAACCTTAAGATTCGGCTTAGATGCTTGCCATTTGTTACGACCTTGAAGGTGATGAAGATACTTTTTCTTCCAGCGATGCCAGAACACATTGGCTAGATGCTGCACCTGCTTCCATTGATGCCTGTAATGGTGTGACCGCAGCTTCTGTTTTGTACTTACAGAAGTGTGGAGTGAGGTGTTCACAGTTCTTATTTTCTTATCATCTTCAGGGTTTACTAGTCCATAGGTGGTGTCAATAGGGAGTAAGTAAGAGTCCTCACACAGAAACCTTGGAGGTGACAGCCATAAGCTGTCCTGAAGAGCGGCAGGTGACACGGCTCTGGTCCCACAGTCAGCTGGGTTGAGTTCAGTGGGAACGTGATGCCATTGACTTGGTAGAGAGAATCTCTTGATACGTTCAACCCTGTTGCTGACGTACACATAAAATTGTTTTGTTTGGTTGTTTATGTAACCAAGTACTACCTTACTGTCTGTATAGAAGGTGAAAGAATCAATTCTAGTGTCCATTTCACTTCGTATGACCTCGGCAATTTCTACTGCTAGCACGGCTGCACAAAGTTCAAGTCTTGGTATGGTATGTGCAGGCTTGGGTGTGAGTTTTGCCTTGCCTAGGACAAAACTACAGTGTGATTCTCCATTCAGTTCAGAGGTCTTCAAATAGGCTACTGCAGCAATAGCTTCAACTGATGCATCAGAGAAAATATGAATCTCTCTCCGGTCAGCAGTTGAAGTGGATCCTGGAACATAGCAACGGGGAATCTGAAGTTTTTCTAGTGACTTCAAAGAATATCTCCACCTTTCCCACTTGTGTTGATTCTCACTAGGCAAGGGAGTATCCCAGTCTATGTTCTCAGTAGACAGCTGTCTTAGTAAAATCTTACCTTGAATGGTAACTGGAGCAAGGAAACCTAGTGGGTCATAGATGCAATTCACCACGGACAGGACTCCTCTCTTAGTGAAGGGTTTGTCACAAGTTGACACTTGGAAGGTGAATTTGTCTTGCTTGATGTTCCACAACAAACCCAGACTTCGCTGTACAGGAGGCACATCTGTACCTAAGTCAAGGTTTTTTAGACTAGTGGCATAGTCCTCAGAGTGAAAGGCATTCATAAGTTCCTGGCTGTTGGATATAATCTTGTGCAGTCTAAGGTTTGCTACAGACAGCATCTCCTTTGTTCTGGTGAGAAGATCAATTGCTTCTTTAGCAGTTGGAAAGGACTTAAGTGCGTCATCAACATAGAAGTTTCTTTCAACAAATTGACGGGCATCAGATCCATAATCAACTTCTCCAGTTTGAGCTGTTCTCCTTAGCCCATAAGTTGCCACTGCTGGGGAAGGACTGTTACCGAAGACATGTACCTTCATGCGATAATCTATAACTTCCTTGTTGAGGTCATTGTCCTTGTGCCATAGAAACCTGAGGTAGTTTCTGTTATCTTCTCTGACGATGAAGCAGTGAAACATCTGTTGAATGTCGGCCATTACTGCTACAGGCTCTTGTCTGAAACGAATCAAGACTCCTATTAGACTGTTGTTCAAGTTGGGTCCAGTAAGGAGCATGTTGTTAAGAGAAACACCTTCGTGCTGAGCACTGGAATCAAAGACAACTCTGATTTGGTCTGGTTTGCGTGGGTGATACACGCCAAAGGATGGAAGGTACCAGCATTCTTCTCCCTCCTTTAGTGGGGGAGCAGGCTCTGCATGATCTCTGTCAAATACATTTTGCATAAAGTCCACAAAGTGCTTTTGCATCTCTGGTTTCCTGCTTAAGTTTCGCTTTAAGGAGGAGAATCTACTGATGGCCTGCTGTAAGTTGTTGGGCAATCTCTCTCTTGGGAGACGAAAGGGTAGGGGTGCTACCCAGTTATTGGAGTCATCTTGAAAGAACTCATTGTCCATTACCTTGATGAATTCTTTGTCTTCCATTGAAGGAGCCAGTATGTCATCTTCACTGGTTGCATTAAACACTGTAGAGCCGAAGTTGCCATCATGGCAGGAGAAAGGGCTTGTGTCACCTGAGATACCATGTTGCCATTCGTGGCTGGCTATCTTCTCTTTCACCCAGTAGTGATGTGGGCATGGCTCAAAGTAAGTGTTTCGGCCATTTGGCAGAACATTTGTCTTGAATGACGAAATGTTGGTAGGTCTTTTCATTTTGCCTATGCAGACATTGCCTATGATGACCCACCCTAGATCCGTGCGCTGGGCAAATGGGGCATCTGGGGGTCCACTGACTTGTCTGTGTACCTTGTGAACTCTTAGAATGTCTCTTCCTAACAGAAGAAGGATCTGAGCATCTTTGTCAAGCGGCGGTATCTCATTTGCTATTACCTTGAGGTGAGGGTGATGGAAAGCAGCAGCTGGAGTAGGGATTTCTTCCCTGTTAGCAGGTATCTGATTGCACTCAACAAGTGTAGGTAAGGGTAATTGCAAGTTACCTTTGAGAGAAGATACCATGAGTCCATGAGCCCTTCTTCCAGAAACCTCTATAGTTCCACTGCAGGTACCCAAGGTGTAAGGATGAGCTTCGCCTTTTATTTCAAATAGATTGAACAATTCTGATTTTGCAAGAGATCGATTGCTCTGATCGTCTAAGATAGCATATGCCTTTAGAGACTTTTCTGGTTGATCCTTGTGGTATATGTTCACCAAGCATATCTTAGCACAGGACTTACCACAGCGGTCTTCTCCACAAACTTCAGTGCAGGATGAAGAAATGATGGTAGAATTAGGCACTTGGTCTGTATTCTCCCCGCCATACGTTAACCTGGGAGGAGTGTTGGCAGGTTGTGCAGAGCTGGGCTCAAGAGGATGGAGGGCTTGCACATGTTCTTCAGAGCCACACTCTATGCACTTGATGGACACATTACAGTCCCTTGCAAAATGTTCTGTAGAAGCACAGCACCTGAAACATACCCTAAATGTCTTTAAAAGCTCCTTGCGCTCTTCCAGAGGCCTTTTCCTAAAGCCGATACATTTATTGAGGGGGTGTGGCTTCTTGTGTATGGGACACTCTCTGTTAGGGTTTTCAATCTTCCTACTCTGTTTGTTTGTGGCCAGAACTGTGGTAGGAGTGGGAAGGATGTCAGTCTTTTTCACGGACACTGGGCCGCTATGGTTTCTATAGTTGCCCTGAAGACTGGTACTCTTAGGAAAGGGTGAGAAGAGACTGTACTCACCGTAGGAAAAACTTGGATCGTTCTTGGTCTCTGCAATTTCCCTGATGAATTCACAGAAGAAAGAGAATGGAGGGAAGGAAACCTTGTTCTCTTTTGTATGATGACCCTAGTGCAGTCCATTTCTCTTGCAAACCATACGGGAGCTTGGAGACAATTGGGTTTACCCCTCTTGGAGTGTCAAGGTAACTGAGTCCAGGTAGTTTTGGGTCTGTCTTGGCTAGCTGAAGCTCAAGGAGAAGGTCACTCAGTCTCTGGAACTCCTTGTTGTCCTTACCGGATATCTTTGGGAAAGTTTCCAGACGCATGAACAAAGCATTTTCTATAGCTTCTGGACTGCCATAACTTTGCTCTAGTCGCTCCCATGCAGCTGTGAGGCCTGCAGTAGGATTGTCCATGAAAACCGATCTTAATGGTTTAACACGTGCAGCAGATAGAGGACCAAGCCATTTGATCAGCAGATTCAATTCTTGATCAGCTGTAATGCCAATATTGCTGATTGTAGTTCTGAAGGCACATTTCCAACTTCTGTAGTTCTCATCAAAACTTGTAAGACCAGTCTTTGTGAGCTCCCTGCGAAGCATGTACCTCACAAACTCTTCTGTTTCAGTTGTCTCCGCCTTTATGTGAGATGCTGTTGGCTGTATGGTGTTGATTGCGTTATCTTTGACATTGTTGTTAAAGGACACAGGGAAATATGGTGCAGCAGATGCATCCAGGTGAGTTGCTTGCTTGAAGTCAGTTGTTCCAATGGTACGTTGATTCAAGGCTGTACCGATGACTGGAGATTGATGACTTGCTTGAAGCTTGCGCTGATGCTCTGTGACGTATGAAGGCAGGCAAGGTAGGCAGGTAGGAAATGCAGTGGAGTGATTTTGAGTGCAGGAAGTTGCTGGAACCTCTTTAACTTGAAGCTGTGAAGGAGTCTCTATGTAGCCGGGAGCATTGGAGACAATGGAGTGTGCACTGCAGTGGCTTAGGACATAGTCTTTAGTGCGTTTGAGGGGGTCTTCCATATCTGCTATGTTTAGGTTAATGCTGTCTTTCTCACTTGCACCTTCGTCTGCACTGATAGCTTGCTGTAGGACCCTTAGCTTTGCCATAGCTGCGTCATGTTTACACTGTTCATTTAAGGTTTCCATTGTTGCTCTTTGTCGTGCTGACTGCGCTTCCAACTCTGCTCTTTGAAGTGCTGACTGCGCTTCCAACTCTGCCCTTTGAGCTTCCAACTCTGCTCTTTTTTCTGCATATGCCACCTGCACTTTGCTGGCTTCCACTTCAGCGCGGGCATTAATAAGTCGCTCACTGAGTGTTGGGTATCTTGAACTATGGGATCTTGACGAGTTTTTAGAACGTCTGGTGGAAACAGATCTGTGAGATGCAGTGTCCTGTAACAGCTTTATTTTTGCTTCTGCCTTTAATCTGGTTTGCTGGATAAAACTGTCTCTTTCAATATTGAGAGCATTGACGCGCTTTAATTGTGTCATCGCACTTTCTGTATTCATGTTTTGCAAGACATTAGTAAATTTGCTGCTGGTAAGCTGATAAAGCTCATATGAGGCAGAAAGTTGTTTAATGGCGCCCTCTAGTGTCAGTAGTTCACGTTCAACAGACACTGTATTGGCTTCAGCAAGGATTTTCTCCCAGACTAATTCCAAGCTATTTGACAATTCAGTCCTTGAAGCTTCATAATTCTCCATTACTTTCCAAGTGGGTTTAACTGAGCGTTTGGGTAACTCAGTTTCTTCAGGAACTTGTGAGGAAGGAGATGTGAGTTCACATGCAGAAGCTTGGTCACTCATGATAGCAGACTGACTGTGTAAGCAGGCAGGATCTGTGTGCTGAAATATGACACTGTGCAGATTGTCTCAGGCTATAAGGCTGCCATGTGCTGCTCTGTCCCTTCTGTCTTGCTATGAGGGCAGTAAATCTTGTCTGTTTCAGTACTGACATGCAGAAATCTTGTAATTAGACTGTGAAACTCCGTTTTTCTACTGTTCTGTCTCAACTACAAAGCGATAAAGTTCATCTCCAGGTTTAAGTAGGCCTTACTCAAGCTGGTTTGATATTCATCCCTTGCATCGATACAGGCAGTTTAACTCAATGAATAAACTCACAGTTAGGACGACAGACGATGAATCCTTTCGAATGTTCCGTTTAATGATGGATATTCATAGGTAGAAAAACGTTGCAGTTGTAAGCCACATGTAAGATGTTTAGCATGGAAGATATACAGGAGTAATGACCAGAATCAGGAAGTGGAGGAGATATATAAAGAACTACGGTGAGAGAGAGAGTTCAGCTTGAAAGAAGGGGACAGATCTTAAAGACACAGAGCAAGAATAATCACATAGTGTAACACAACACTTCCTCCTGACTGCACTCGGCCCCTGTTTGGGAAGATTCCCCTCCGGGCGGTCTCCTGAGGCTCACCCGACACCGGCAATCTGCTGCACCAGGTCTTCGGGTGAGTAACTCCTCCGGTCCCTTACGCCTCTGGATTCGGGTACCACACTCCCGGGGTCCCCTAGGAAATCCTTCCCTCGCGGAGCCCAGCGGAGGACACTGGGCCCCAGGCCTCTAACCGAGTACCTCACCCCAGGCTGAAGGTGCCTGGGGTGGAACACGAGCTCCGGGTGTCCAGGCCTAGGCCGCCTGGACACCGACCACGAACCACAGCCCTCAGGCTGAAGGTACCTGGGACTCGACGACCCCGTGACCACAATTGCCGACCCCCTTATACCCTCCCCAAGCAAGCCCAACGGAGCCCCCGCCCCGCTGTACTCATGCTGCGAGAGGCCAAAAAGGGTACGCCACTGCAACAATGGCTCAACCCCGGGCCCAAAGTGACAGCGCCACCCGCTGGGCCCCAGGGAACCATACATCACAGATTCCCCACCAAATTTAAACATAGTAGAAAAGCATATACCCGCTACATATATATTTTTACATTTCTGAGCATGCGTAGTCTTGCTCTTACGATTTTTTTGTACTAATTAACCACTTCCATACCGCAGGCCGTCATACGACGTCCTCGGCTTTCAGTGGTGATATCTGAATGATGGGTGCAGCTACAGGCATCATCCAGGTATTGTTTTTTTCCGCCGGCAATTCCCTACACCACAAGAACGATCATAACGGCTATTCAGGTGCTTGATCGTTCTTACCGGCGACACTCCCGCTGCTAGGGTGACCACATGTCCTGGATTGCCCGGGACAGTCCCGCATTTTGCAGGTCTGTCCCGGGCACATTCATTCCAGGACAATACAGTGTCCTGGAATGAAACTGACACAGCCACCCCCCGGGCCAATCTGATGCCCCCAAAAAAGGCCACCACATCAACGCTTTACTCACTGACAGAACTTGTCCTGGCCTGGAATGCCTGGAGGAGCACAATCCCCGCCCCCTGCTTGTGATTGGAGAAATCTTAAATCTCGCCTCTTGTGTCCAATCACTGTGCTGTGATTCGTTACAGAACAAGCTGATTTTTGGGAAGGGAGGGTGTCCCTGAATGATAGTTTGGAAATGTGGTCACCCTACCCGCCGCCCTCCTGTGCTTCTCCAGGCTCTCCCGTGCCATCGGGGACCTGGAGAAGGAATCCGCCGGCGCCGTAAGGAAGCCATAGAGAAAACTGAAGGATAATTGGTCCCCGACAGTCTCTATGACTCTCTGAGGCCCGGGCACGACGTTATGACGTCCGGGCCGCCTTAAGTATACAAAGCCATTTACTCAGCTGGAAAGCGTCAGATCGTTTTTTTTTTGTTTTTTTTATCTGATGCTTTCCAGCCTGGAGGAGAAATGTGAGGTCTTATAGACTCCACATCTCTTCATAATAAGGACCGATCACACACTATTCCCAGTACAAGGGATGTTTACATTATTATTACTATACAGGATTTATATAGCGCCAACAAGTTTGCGCAGCGCTTTACAAAATGAGGGCAGACAGTATAATCACAATACAAATCAATACAGGAGGGATCAGAGGGCCCTGCTTGTTAGAGCTTACAATCTAGAAACATTCCTTGTAATAGGAATAAAAGTGATCAAAAAATATATTTTTTTAAAGGAAAGTGTAAAAAAAAAAAATAAACAATAAAAAAAAAAAAATGAAAATGCCCCCGTCCCTGCGAAGGCATATGTAAGTCGTGCCCACATATGTAAACAACGTTCAAACCACACGTGAGGTATCACCGTGAACGTTAGAGAGAGAGCAATAATTCTTGCACTAGTCAAACTCTGTAACTCTAAACATGATGATATGATAACTCTAAACATGTAACCTGTAAAAAAAAATTAAAGTGTCGCCTATGGAGATTTTTTAAGTACCGAAGTTTGGCGCCATACCACGAGTGTGCGCAATTTTAAAGCGTGACTTGTGAGGTATCTATTTACATGGCGTAACATCATCTGTCACATTATGCAAAAATATTGGGCTGAACTTTACTGTTTTTTTTTTTTTTGAGTTCATGAAAAAAAAAAACAATTTGCAAAAAATTGCGTTTGAAATATTACTGCGTAAATACTGTGTGACATAAAAAGTTGCAATGACCGCCATTTTATTCCCTAGGGCAGGGGTGTCAAACTCAATTTCATCGCGGGCCGCATCAGCATTATGATTGCCCTCAAAAGGGCCGGTTGCATCTGTAAGATTAGATGTCCAGCACATTCCCCTCGCCATATATTAGATGTCAAGAGCCACCCCCCCCCCACCATCAGAAGTTGAGTCCCCCACTCTCCCTTACATCACAGTGCACCCCCCTTTCCTTATGCTGCTTCTGGGAAGAAGCTGGATGCATTGCTTGAAAGCAGAAAGTAAGGGTCTGGAGGAGGACCAGAGGAGGGCTGGAGCTCTCCTGCAGCTGCAGGAGAGGTGCGAGAGCCACATGAAATGGCCTGGAGGGCCGGATTCGGCCCGCGGGCCTTGTGTTTGAGGGTGTTTGCTAAAGGCGTTCTGAGTAATATTCTAGCCAAAAAAATTATGATTTTTACATGTAGGAGACGAGTGCTGGAATTTGCTCGGTATGGAAGTGGTTAAACGAAAATCGGAACGCTGTTTTCACGTACGACAAAAAATTTAGAGCCCGCACATCCAGCTTTTGTTGTCCAAAAATTCGTAATCGGCTGTTGAAAAAGCGCCGTACTAAGGCCCCTTTCACACTGGGGCGAGCAGGTGTGCTGGCGGTATAGCGGCGCTATTTTTAGCGCCGCTATACCGTCGTTTTTACCGCGATATTCGGCCGCTAGCGGTGCGGTTTTAACCCCCGCTAGCGGCCGAAAAAGCATTAATACCGCCCGCAAACCGCGGCTACAGCAGCGGTTTGCGGGCGGTGTAGCCAAGGTGTCCCATTGTTTTCAATGGGAAGGAGCGGTATACACACCGCTCCAAAGATGCGGCTTGCAGGAGATTTTTTTTCCTCCCACCAGCCCTTGGGCTTTCACATTTAGAATGCTGGGGCAGGATTATTTCAGGCGTTATTTATGCGCTATTTTTAGCGCTAAAACGCCTGAAATACGCCTCAGTGTGAAAGGGGCCTTAGGATCCGAAAATCGGCAGATGGTTTGTCGGACAAAATTTTCCTTCCGATCTTCTTAATAGACTAATAGACCCCAGAACTTTCCATAAGGAGGACCTGTCACAGCCCATGCTATCCCAAGGGATGTTGTTCATTCCTTGGGATAGCAATCCTGTTGATAAAAAAAGGTAAAGTGTTTAAATAAAATAAATAATAACATAAATTTTTTTTAAATGAAAGCACCCCCGTCCCCTGTGCTCATGCGCAAATGCAAACGTACTGTAGGTCCAACACACATATGTATATGGTGATCACACCACACATGTGAGATATCACCGCAAATGTCAGGCCGAGAGCAATAATTCTAGCACCAGACCTCCTGTGTGACTCCAAACTGGTAGCCTGAAAAGGCTTTTAATGCATCGCCTGATGCCGCGTACACACGGGTCGGAATTTCCGATGGAAAAAGTCAGATGGGAGCTTTTCATCGGATAATCCGACCGTGTGTATGCCCCATCGGACTTTTCCCGTCGGAATTTCCTGACGGACTTAGATAGAGAGCAGGTTCTATATTTTTCCGTCGGAAATTCCGATGGAGTTTTGCCCGTGTGTACGTGGCATAAGGATAATTTATTGTACCGTAGTTTGTCGCCAATCCACGGGCGTTCATAAAGTATGACATGTTTAGTATCTATTTACTCGGCGTGAGATCATCTTTTACATTTTACAAAAAGATTGTGTATTATATTGTGTTTGTGCGGACTAAAATTCATTAACCACTTACGGACCGCCCGCCGTCGTTATACGTTGGCTGTTTGACATTGAATACCGGGGGTTATGGCAGCCGATAGCTGGCGTAGCGTAACCCCAGTATTTTTTTTTTTAGACAGCAGGCGGTCCGCTTTCAGATAAAAGTGGTCTCCGCGGCGGATTTGCCGCAAGATCACTTTTATCGTCGGCAGGTAGAGGGGGCGCCCTACCGCTGCTCCCTGGTGGTCTCCGCCGCTTACCGGAGCCGTCAGTAGCCGCGGACACGATCGGGTCCTTTCCTCTGCTAGGCATGGAGTCGAGTGAGGGAATGATGGCCCCCCACTCGGCTCCATACCATTGGATGACGGAAGCGACGTCAAACGTCACTTCCTGCCCAATTGTCTTAAAGGGGACTTTTATTTCATTTTTTTAATTAAAAAAGAAAAAAGAAATTTTCTTTTTTTTTTTTTTATTTCATTTAAGTGTAAATTTGAGATCTGAGGTATTTTTGACCCCAGATCTCACAATAAAGAGGTCCTGTCATGCTTTTTTTGTATTATTATTATACAGGATTTATATTGCGCCAACAGTTTGCGCAGCGCTTTACAACATGGGGGCAGACAGTACAGTTACAATACAAATCAATACAGGAGGGATCAGAGGGCCCTGCTCTTTTAAAAAAAAAAATTAAGCGCCCGTCCCGCCGAGTTCACGCACAGAAGCGAGCGCATACGTAAGTCACACATGTGAGGTATTGCCACGATCGTTAGAGCGAGAGCAATAATTCTAGCACTAGACCTCCTCTAACTCAAAACTGGTAACCTGCAGAAATTTGAAAACGTCGCAGATGGAGATTTTTAAGTGCCAAAGTTTGTCGCCATTCCACAAGCGGGCGCAATTTTGAAGCGTGACATGTTGGGTATCAATTTACTTGGCGTAACATCATCTTTCCTAATGAAAAAAAAATTGGGCTAACTTTACTATTTTCTTATCTTTTAATTCAAAAAAGTGTATTTTTTCCAAAACAATTGTGTTTGTAAGACCGCTGCGCAAATACGGTGTGACATAAAGTATTGCAATGACCGCCATTTTATTCTCTAGAGTGTTAGAACCCCAAACATTATAAATATTTTTTTCTAAGTAATTTTCTAGCAAAACAAATGATTTTAACTTGTAAACGCCGAGTCTGAAAAATAGGCCCGGTCCTTAAGTAGTTAAAATGTATTTTTTCCCCAAAAATTTAAAATTTTCAATCGAAAAAAACTGCTGCGCAAATACTGTGTGACAATAAAAAATTGCAATGCCCACCATTTTATTCTCTAGGGCCTCTGCTTAAAAAATATAGAATGTCTAGGGGTTTTCAAGTAATTTTCCAGCAAAAAATTATGATTTTTACATGTATGAGAGACGTGTCAGAATTGGCCTGGGTGGCAAGTGGTTAAATCCCTTCCTGGAGTGCTTTCACAGTAGCCTATTGGTAGTTAGTACTGACTCTTAAACGCTTAAGGACCGCCCGTACGCACTCATACGTCGGCAGAATGGCTCCTGTGGGCAAATGGACGTACCTGTACGTCCCCTTTAAAATGCGGCATTGTGGGCGTGTGCGCGCAACCTCCGTGAGTCCTAGGGTGAACACGTGCCCCGGATTGCCCGGGATAGTCCCGCATTTTGCAGGCCTGTCCTGAGCACCTTTATTCCAGGACAATACAGTGTCCCGGAATGAAATTGACACAGCCACCCCCCTGATGCCCCCAAAAAAATCTGCCACATCACCGCTTTACTCACTGACAGTACTTTTCCTGGCCGGGAATGCCTGGAGGAGCACAATCCCCGCCCCCTGCTTGTGATTGGAGAAATCATAAATCCCGCCTCTTGTGTCCAATCACTGTGCTGTGATTTGTTACAGCACAAGCTGATTTTTGGGAGGGGAGGGTGTCCCTGAATGATAGTTTGGAAATGTGGTCACCCTAGTGAGTCCAACCGCAGGTCCCGTGGACTCGATGTCCGCGGGGATACCCGCGATCGTCTCACGGTGAGGATGAACGGGGAAATGCTGATGAAAACAAGCATTTCCCCATTCTTCCTAGTGACAGGACACTGATCACAGCTCCCTGTAATCGGGAGAAGTAATCACTGTCGTGTCACACACAGCCCATCCCCCCTACAGTTAGAATCACTCCCTAGGACACACTTAGCCCCTTCAGCGCCCCCTAGTGGTTAACTGCTTCACTGCCAGTGTCATTTTTACAGTAATCAGTGCATTTTTATAGCACTGATCGCTGTATCAATGACAATGATCCCAAAATGGCGTCAAAAGTGTCCGATGTGTCCGCCATAATGTCGCAGTCACAATAAAAATCGCTGATTGCCGCCATTACTAGTAAAAAAAAAATTGATTAATAAAAATGCCATAAAACTATCCCCTATTTTGTAGACGCTATAACTTTTGCGCAAAACAATCAATAAACGCTTATGGCGATTTTTTTTTACCAAAAATATGTAGAAGAATACGTATCGGCCTAAACTGATAAAAACATTTTTTTTAATATATTTTTTTTTCGGGAATATTTATTATAGCAAAAAGTAAAAAATATTGCTTTTTTTTCAAAATTATCGCTCTATTTTTGTTTATAGCGCAAAAAATAAAAACCGCAGAGGTGATCAAATACCACCAAAAGAAAGCTGTATTTGTGGGAAAAAAAGGACGTCAATTTTGTTTGGGAGCCACGTCACATGACTGCGCAATTGTCAGTTAGAGCGTTGCAGTGCCGAATCGCAAAAAGTGGCCTGGTCTTTGGCCAGCCAAATGGTCCGGGGCTTAAGTGGTTAAAAAAAGCTGAGTTTAATGTGGTTTAACTCACACTAGAGGCCACCAATCTTTAAAGGGATGATCAGGGCCGGGACAAGGGGTGGGCAGGATGGGCGGCTTCCCCGGGCGCAACAGTTTACTGTAGGAATGGGGCACTTTACATCTGTTAGGGTCCTTTACCGCCCGTGTGACAGACCTGTCAGATCACCGCCCTCCTCTATGGGGAGATCAGATAAAAACAAACCGCCTGTCCGTTTTCATCTGATCCCATCCGACCTGCCAGACAGATGGAAAATAGGGCCAGCATCTGTCTGGATTTCATGGACAGGATCGGATAGCAGCGTGTGTTAGCGGACATGTCACCGCTGACATCTGCCGCTCCATAGGAGTCTCTACTTCCAGCTTTCTCCTGGACACTTTTGCACTCGGCTGTGGACTGTGCTCTCTCTCCACCTCCTGTCAGTGCAGAGTTCCTGTATGTCTGTGGTTACTGCTGCCATCTTCTGAATATTGGCAGGAAGGAGGAGGAGGAGAGAGAACACAGCCCGCACCGCTTTCCGGCTCTCTCCTTCTCTCCTCGCCTCTCCCAGCGCTAGGCTGACAGGAGCAGTGATGTTGCTCTCACTACTCCTGTCAGCCTTGTAAGGCCCAATTCACATGGGCTTTCTGATCAGGTCCACCTGTCAGTTTTTCAGGCGGGTCCGATTAGGTCTGCCTGAAAAACTGACAGGTGAACCTGATCAGAAAGCCTGTGTGAAAGGGGGCTTACAAGGCTGACAGGAGTAGTGATAGCAAAATCACTACTCCTGTCAGCCTAGCGCTGGGAGAGGAGAGAAGGAGAGAGCTGGAAAGCAGCGCAGGCTGTGTTCTCTCTCCTCCTCCTCCTCCTTCCTGCCAGTATTCAGAAGACGGCAGCAGTAATCACAGACATACAGGAACTCTGCACTGGCAGGAGGGGAGAGAGAGCACAGTCCACAGCCAAGCGCAGAAGTGTCCAGGAGAGCGCCGGAAGTAGAGAAAAGAGCAGGAAGGAGGCAGGGCAGTGTTCTTTCTCTCCCACCAGCTCCTCCCTCCTGTCAGTGCAGTGCTTCTGTAGCCTGTAAACACACCTCCTGGTATCTGCCTGCAGGTGCCCTGACAGCTCGGGACCGTTTCTTCTGTTATCATACACCCCCGGCCACCTCCTGCCGACACTGGGGGTGCAGTTTGGCATCTTTGCCCTGGGCACCGGATTGGGGTAATGGTAAAAACATGGATATGCAGTGAAAACCTGGACAGCACTCTACAAGTACAGGATTGTGTGGAGGGCATCGGCTTTGCTATTATTTTTGGATGAGTGTTAGGGTACATTTTCATTTTAACTGCTCCTAACTATCATATGTTTGAGGTATCGGGGTTGCCTTTACTCCTACCAGCTCCCTTATGACTTGCGTCTCTGTTTTTCCAGATCACGTGAATGGCCACTGTACGAGTCCAACATCGCAGACCTGCAGTTCAGGCAAACGCATCTCCAGCGCTGATGCAGCGAAGTCCAACAGGAGGGGTCCCGGAAGACCACCTTTCCGGAAAGCCCAGTCTGCAGCATGCATGGAGATAACACTCCCGGTCACCAATGAAGGTAAGGACATGTGTGATGGTGACCCTCTGTACAGGGGTGACCCGTGGAACTCACAACATCTGATATCTCTTGTGGATGGCACGGATTACATCTGTATATACAAGCACCCTTTGTGTAATAGCTAGAAAAGTTATTTGTAACCTTGGATCCCGTGCCTAGATATTCTTGCTCACAATGGTATCACTGTTTTATAAAGGACAACTGTATGTTTGGTACAAATTGAAGGCATGCCTTCCTCCTCCAGAGCGCAGCCTATCTGGTCCAAAACTTACCTCTGCCCCATTCCAGCGTACATCAATATGTAGCCATGCTCAAAAACACACAGCCTTGCTTTTACAAGTGCTCCCACTGGGTCCTCTTTATCAAAGCACATGCTCACCATCAGGGCCGCCATCAGGAATTTTGGGGCCCCTTACACAGCTTCAGACATGGGGCCCCCCCTGGAGCAGAGGAGAACTGGGGGGGGGTGCTGCCGCCGCAAATTGAGAAGTGGGGGTGCTGCCGCAAATTGAGAAGCAGGGGGGGGGGGGGGTTTGCCACGAATTGAGAAGCAGGGGGTTTGGGTGCTGACGAACACAAAAAAAACAAAAAAAAGGGGGGTTGCCATCCGGGGCCCTGGGGACCTCCGGGCCTCTGGGGACCTCCTGGGCCCCTTACAAAAAAAAATTAATTATAAAAAAAATTAATAATAATAATCATTTTTATAAAAAAAAAAAAAAAAAAAAAAAAGGGAGGTTTCCATCCGGGGCCCTGGGGACCTCCGGGCCCCTTACAAAAAAAAAATGTAATTAAAAAAATAAAAATTTAATAAAAATTTTTATAATAATTTTTTTTTATAAAAAATAAATAAAAAAAAGGGAGTTTTCCATCCGGGGCCCTGGGGACCTCTGGGCCCCTTACAAAAAAATAAAATAAATAAATAAAAGAAAATTTAATAAAAAAATGTATAATAAAAAAAACTATAAAAAAAAAAATACAAAAAAAGGGGGGTTTACATTCGGGCCCTGGGGACCTCTGGGCCCCTTACAAAAAAAAAAAAAAGGGGGGCCATCCGGGCCCCTGGGGACCTCCGGGCCACTTACAGGTGTACTGCCTGTACCCCCCTGATGGCGGCCCTGCTCGCCATATGTCATGGCTGGCTTCTGCTACTTATGCCTTGTATACACGACCGGATTTTCCGATGGAAAAAGTCAGACGGGCTCTTTTCATCGGATATTTTGACCATGTGTATGCCCCATCTGGCTTTTTCCTTTGGAAATTCCGACGGACTTAGATAGAGAACATGTTCTCTATTTTTCCGACGGACAAAAATTTATATCGGAAAATCCGTTCGTCTGGATGCAATTCCGACGGACTAAAAACCACACATGCTCAGTAGGGATGAGCTCCGGCGTGTTCGCATTGAACACGTGCAGAGCCCGCCAGGAAGTCGGCAACGCGCTGCGCTAATCACAGCCAGGGAGACATTTCCTGATCTCTGCAGCCGAGCATTGGGAAATGTCTCCCTGCCTGTCATTAGCGCAGCGCGGGTGCCGACTTCCTGGAGGGCTCTGCACGTGTTCAATGCGAACACGCCGGAGCTAATCCTTAATGCTCAGAATCAAGTCGACGCATGCTCGGAAGCATTGAACTTCATTTTTCTCGGCTTGTCGTAGTGTTGTACGTCACCGCGTTTTTGACGGTCGGATTTTAGTGTGACCGTGTGTATGCAAGACAGCTTAAGCGGAATTCCGTCGGAACTCCGTCGGACAAACCATCGGGCTTTATTTAGATGGACAATCCGGTCGTGTGTACAGGGCATTAGTGGCAGCTCTTTTATTTCAGTGCTCAGTACCCAAAAATGGAACTTCCGCTTTTCTGGTTCCTCCCCCCCCCTCCGGTGTCACATTTGGCACCTTTCAGGGGGGAGAGGGGAGGAGATACCTGTCTAATACAGGTATTTTCTCCCACTTCTGGTGATAGATTGCCGCAGATTCCGTGGCGATCTACGCCATGTCCGGCCCCTCCTCCGTTCCCCCCCCCCGCTGTCTTCTGGGAGGCACACAGGTCCCAAAAGACCGCAGGGACCAGTGAGAACGCGCAGCGTGACTCGCGCATGCGCAGTATGGAACCAAGAAGTGAAGCCACAAGGCTTCACTTGCTGATTCCCTTACCGAAGATGCCGGCGCCTGCACCCGGGAGCCGAGGGACAAATCGGCTTCGGGTGAGGACATTGCGGGCGCCCTGGACAGGTAAGTGTCCTAATATTAAAAGTCAGAAGCTGCAGTATTTGTAGCTGCTGACTTTAAAAAAAAAAAAATCGGCGGAACTCCGCTTTAATTACCAGCCACTCGTTGTTTCCACAGTGACTCATCTGGTTACCGTTAACCTGCCTCATTAGTCCAGCCTACAGCCAGCCCCTTTTGGCTATTTAAGCCGCTTAGCTCATTTTCTCCTCGCCCTTGCGTGGTCAACATCTCCAGTGTGTTCCTGTGTATGACTTGGCCTGGCTGACTTCCGTTACCTGTTCCTGATTTTGCTCTTCACTTCGCTGCTTCCTGGCTCGTCTGGTTACCCGCTTTGGCTTCCAAACCCTGGCTTCTGTTTTTGACTACATGAACTGTGTAATTTTTGCTATTTCAGGTGTGATTTTTACTGCACTTTCTGTCTCCGTCTGGTTTATGGTTCCTGACATTACGCAAGGGCCATGAATTCAGAAAATGCAGGTAAAAGGTGAACCAGCTAAAGTCATACACAGGAACACAAGCAGGAACACACTGGAGATCATTGACCATGTAAGGGCAAGGAGTAAAAAAAGCGAAGCTGCTTAAATAGCCAAAAGGGGCTGGCTGTAGGCTGGACTAATGAAGCAGGTTAATGGTAACCAGGTGAGTCTCTGTGAAAACAACGAGTGGTTGGTAATTCACCTACAGTTGAGCAACTCTGAGCACTGAAAGAAAAGAGCTGCCCATAAGTAGCAGGAGCCATCCATGACACCATGGCCCCATTAATTCATACAGGGGGAGACATACTCTGCAGACTTCCATAAGTAAGCCCCCCCCCCCCCCCAAAAGGATTGAATAGGGCCATGGCACATATTTGTACAATGAGGATGATTTGGTGGGTGTGCTTTTGGAGGAAACGCTGTGTTGTTTTTGGCCATCTAGTGGAGATCGCTCGAACAGAGCAGAGGTAAGTATCCGACTGGGTGGGCTGCAGTCAAGAGGTGGGGTTTTGCCTTAAGGCTCAGTTCACACTGGATGGCGATGTGGCTCCCAGCAGGGATCCTTTGCGCCCTGGTTCACCGTTTCAGGTCAGATATCAGCCCGAATTTTGGGCTGAATTCGGACCTGAAACGGAGCAAAAGACGCACAGGGCTCCTATGCAAATTTGCGTCAGAGCCGCATCGGAGATATGTGAACCGGCTCCATAGAGAGCCATTCACATTCTCCTGCTATTGCAAATTGGATGCGGTGATCCCTGCATCCAATTCGCAATAGTGTGAACCCGGCCTTAAGGATAGCTTCAAAGTTACAGTTGTCTTTTAAAGTAGAAGGCATGATTGTATGTCACCAAAATAGTACTCAGTGTATGGACACCTGTAGGTGGCAAGACCCTGTGTCACCTATCACTTCCTGATCGGATAGATGTGAATGGCATGACCTCGTGTCACACTGATAGCACTTTGTGTTTTTGGATACATGTAGATGGCATGATCCCGTGAACCTGTAGTAGCACTTTGTGTTTTCGGATACATGTAGATGGCATGACTTTGTCTTGTAGTATTAGCACATTATGTTTAGATACATATAGATAGTCTGACCTCTGTCAGTTGTGGGTTCTCTCTGTGTTGTCCATAGGCTGTGGTATAGTTTGCAGATGTAGTCTCCTTGCTGTTAGGGGACAGATTCTGAACCTGGGTGTTTGATGATAACAGAAGCCAAATGTCATACTGTCAGCTGCTATAAAAAACACACGGCACAATCACAGGTGTGCACGAACACAGTATCCCTATAAAGTCCTATAGCATGGTGCTAAATGAAATAAAAAAAGTCTATGCTAATGAAAAAAGTTCATAATAAAAGTTTTAAGACAAAATCAGCTCCACGGGGAGACAGGGACAATTCTCTGAAATTACAATCAAGGGACAAATGGGGGGGGGGGGGGGGCGCCACTAAGTGCAGTATTAAAAACAGTATTTAATAGGCAGCTAAATGTGCGCTCACATCAATCCACAATAAGGAACGATATGTGGATTGTCCCTCAGTGGCCTGGGATGTCAGCAGCAGTAGAAGAACCGCATTGGTGGAATGAGCCAAAGGTTTGACAAAGGAGGTGATTGGCGCTCCGAAACGTGTTACTGTCCAAAACCATGAATCAGACCGAGACAGAAGTACAGTTAAATCAAACTTGTTTAATAATAATAATAAAAAGATAAACAGAGTAAACATAGTCAAAACTTAGCCAGAGTTAAGGAACCGGATCAGATAGTCAGACAAGCCAAACGTCAGGGAGCCAGAGAAGAACGTGTAGAACAGCAAGCGGGATCAGGAGCCAGAAGGGATGTCAGCCAAGCAAGTCTTTAACAGGAACACAGGAGAAAGTCTCTGTGATGTTGACCAAGGCAAAGGCAGAGATCATCTGGGCTGGACGGCTTAAGTAGGCAAGACTGACGAGCAGGATCATCAACAGGTGAGTCACTGTGGAGAGATAGGAGCTGGCAATTAGCCGACAGCTGAGCGGTCAGCTTAGAGAAGGAAGGGCTGAGCCCAGCCCTGACAGTTACCTAGGCAACGGATCGTCCTGGGTGTGACGTCACTTCCTCTTCTGTGCTCCACGGTGGTTCGGGAAGTCCTTCCACCACAGCAGACAAGTGGCACTCTGGCTCATCCATCAATGTGTTTCTGCTACTGCTCCTGGCATCCTGGATCACGCTCATGGGGCGGGGGCACTTTGGCCTTTTCAACTTGGGTTCTCAAGGACCTTATCCGTTCTCCAGGTTCTGAACTGTCTGTAGTTCCCTTAACTTGTCTCCCGCCATCTCTTGTGGACTACAAGACCCAACATCTTGCTGGCAGGATAGGCTGGAATTTGTATTTCCACAACAGCTGGGAAAACTTTTAAGTGTGTCCAAACCCAGGAACAAAAATGTAATATATTTCAGCTTATTAGTCCTTAGGTGTGGTAGCTGCATTAGATTTTTTTAAGGCTAAGTACATTTTAGTTTCCAGTTTTTTTTATTGGTACATTTTAGGTAATGCATATCAAACAAATACTAATGTCTAATAGAATGATTATCCGTCAATAGTGATGGGCTCGAGCGTGTTCAGATCGAACCCGCCAGGAAGCCGTCACTGCACACTGCCAATCATAGGCAGTGAGGCATTTCCCAACCGGCAGCTGCACATACACACGCTGCCTATGATTGGTGGTGTGCAGTGCCGGCTTCTTGGCGGGTTTGATCCAAACACGCCCGAGTTCATCGCTAGCCATCAAGATCAACCAATGATAACAGTCAAAGCAGAAAGAGGCCTGAGAATCCCCCCCCCCCCACCTGCCCCTCCCCCCTTAAATAGAAGAATTCCCAGGCTCAATATAACCAGTCTAGGAGTTGCAGTTAAGGAAGAAGAAAAGGAAACAAAAAAGGGTATAGTACAGGGTAAGTAGGGTGTTTGGTGCGGTGATGAAACTCTAAGCTTGGACTCCAGAAGCGCCTTTAGACTCTACAAGTGCCCTATCAGGTAGTTAATCCAAGGTTCCCAGATCTTTTCGAACTGTGGAATTTTATCATTGAGGATGGCGGTGAGTTTCTCGTTGGTCATTATCTAGGATAGCTTGGCCTTAATCAGGTCGAACAGTATCCCGGGGAACCTCCAACTTCCTTGTGCATCGTGAAGCTTCTAAAATTGGGCGGCCCAGTAGGGCCTCTTGTGGATTCTTTTTAAGGTTTATGCCCGTTAGCGAGTAGAGAGAATGATATACCCTTATCCAGAATCTACGGGCTTTTGGGCACTCCCACCAAATATGGAGGAACGAACCATCTTGGAAGCAGCCTCTAAAGCAAAATGGAGAGGCTCCTGGGATGTAGGAGGCCAGTCTTGTTGGGACCATATACCGCCCCCCCCCCCCTTAAATAGAAGAATTCCCAGGCTCAATATAACCAGTCTAGGAGTTGCAGTTAAGGATAAGAAAAGGAAACGAAAAAGGGTATAGTACATGGTAAGTAGGGTGTTTGGTGCGATGATGAAACTCTAAGCTTGGACTCCAGAAGCGCCTTTAGACTCTACAAGTGCCCTATCAGGTATATAATCCAAGGTTCCCAGATCTTTTCGAACTGTGGAATTTTATCATTGAGGATGGCGGTGAGTTTCTCGTTGATCATTACCCAGGATAGCTTGGCCTTAATCCAGTGGTTCTCAACTCCAGTCCTCAGGACCCACTAACAGGCCAGGTTTGCAAGATAACTGAAATGCATCACAGGTGATATCATTTGCTGCTTCAGGATTGCAGGATTTTAGTCTGCATCTTCCCAAGGTAATACTTAAAATCTGGCCTGTTAGTGGGTCCTGAGGACAGGAGTTGAGAACCACTGCCTTAATCAGTTCGAACAGTATCCCGGGGAACCTCCAATTTCCTTGTGCATCATGAAGCTTCTAAAATTGGGCGGACCAGTAGGGCCTCTTGTGGATTCTTTTTAAGGTTTATGCCCGTTAGCGAGTAGAGAGAATGATATACCCTTATTCAGAATCTTTGGGCTTTTGGGCACTCCCACCAAATATGGAGAAACTAACCATCTTGGAAGCAGCCTCTAAAAGCAACGTAGAGAGGTTCCCGGGATGTAGGAGGTCAGTCTTGTTGGGACCATATACCAGTGAGGTATTAATATATGTTCTGGATGCATTGCCCGCTAGTTTGTGCCAATCCTCAAGATCCAACTCCACTTGCAGGTCCTGTTTCCATTTTAGCATATAACATTGTTTAGAAGAAAATGACACTAGCATCGAGTAAATTGTTGTTTATCACATGTTCTACATACATTTTCCAAAGTAGTCAGACTAGCAATACCCCCTAGTCGTTGTATCGACTGTAAGAAATGAAGCAGTCGTGTATAACGATGGACCTCCGTGTCACGGAATTGGTGTCTCTCACGTAATAATTGGAGGCTAAGTACATTTTCTGCAAGTACAGAATAATAATAATAATACCTGTTATAAATGCAGTGTCTTTGTCACTTCTTGTGAACTGAACCAGCATTTCAAACAATATTATCAGCATTCTCCACTTCCTCAGAGAGGGAGAAATGTTTGCATTCCAAATCTTGAGAGCAGCCTAAAATGACAACGCAGCTCCCTCCATAGACACAGTACTGTACTGTAAGTGAGCGTTGTCCCCACCCAGGACAGAAACTGTGTTACTGGCAGGATCACTAGGTGAAAATAAAGGACATAAATGTTAAAAAAGAAAGCTAATGCAGCCACCACATCTAAGGACTGGTAAACTGCAATATATTACATTTTTTTATGGTTTCAGATACACATTCAGTAATCTTACTTCTGTTCTAGAGTATCCTGGCATAAGTCACGTCTTTGTTCAGCAGGTCTCTACTATTAGTAGCATGTAGTTGTAGTTGTGTCCTGTTTGGTAGTGTTTTTGTCTATTAATTCATTCCTTCTGTGTCTCTTCTGTTAGTTCATATGTAGTATTTCAGCCCTGTTATTTGTCAGTGTTTTTGTCTGGGTATGATCTGGTCCGGCAGTGGTTCTTTATTTAGAGAAGTCAAGGAAATAGGAGGTTGTAGAAAACAGGTCTGGTGTGATGTAGCCAACATCCCTAACTGATACAATACAAAAGTTTCCCCTCACAGGGCGGGACTTTATAGGCATGAATTTACATAACCACTAGGGTAGAGTATAAAAATAATTTATTACAAAAGTAGAAAGTATGATTACATAAAATTGTAGGCCAATAAAAAAGGACTTGATATATGCAGAAAATACAATCAATGAATCAATAGAATAGATGTTGAATTATGCCCAATGCATCGCATGCCCAGGGGAAAGGATTATACCCTAGACTGCAATGCTAGTGCACAATTATATGAAAATTGGAATAGTAATTATATAGGTCAGATCCTACGCGTTACGGAGATAACTCCTTCTTCAGGGATAATCCGACATATAATTCAGAATTGAAATCTAAAACAGAGAAGAATACAGTTGTCTCATATGATGGCATTCATTAAACATAAAACACAAAACAAAACATAAACAATAAATATGCAAATGAGGGTGAGCATGGAAAACACCCAATTGGCAGAGTATTCACCTCTGCAGCCATATATCAAGCTTATATATTAGTCATCATAGAACCACAACACCCAGAAAACACAAGGGTTATGGTTTGAAAACAAGTGGTGAAAAAAATCCCCTATATGGGGAAATGGGTGGAAACTGCGCACATGCGATGTCCAGACAGCGACCCGGGACCGCAAACGTCTCCAAAGGGAAGCATAGAAAAATCAATATACCTGAGGTAAAAAGAAAAATTCTCAAATTAATTATGGATTAATGCACATAAATGCGTCAAAGAAGCATATTGTACACTATATGGTATTGTCCCAAAATTTATACCCTTTTCCCCAAGGGGAGGGATTCAAGGGTTAATAGTATAAAAAATATAAATATATTGTTGACACAAGATGGAAATCAAGTGGGACAATACCATATAGTGTACAATATGCTTCTTTGACGCATTTATGTGCATTAATCCATAATTCATTTGAGAATTTTTCTTTTTACCTCAGGTATAACCTTGTGTTTTCTGGGTGTTGTGGTTCTATGATGACTGATATATAAGCTTGATATATGGCTGCAGAGGTGAGTACTCTGCCAATTGGGTGTTTTCCATGCTCACCCTCATTTGCATATTTATTGTTTATGTTTTGTTTTGTGTTTTATGTTTAATGAATGCCATCATATCAGACAACTGTATTCTTCTCTGTTTTAGATTTCAATTCTGAATTATATGTCGGATTATCCCTGAAGAAGGAGTTATCTCCGTAACGCGTAGGATCTGACCTATATAATTACTATTCCAATTTTCATATAATTGTGCACTAGCATTGCAGTCTAGGGTATAATCCTTTCCCCTGGGCATGCGATGCATTGGGCATAATTCAACATCTATTCTATTGATTCATTGATTGTATTTTCTGCATATATCATGTCTTTTTTATTGGCCTACAATTTTATGTAATCATACTTTCTACTTTTGTAATAAATTATTTTTATACTCTACCCTAGTGGTTATGTAAATTCATGCCTATAAAGTCCCGCCCTGTGAGGGGAAACTTTTGTATTTTATTTAGAGAAGAGATGAAATGCTTTATATGTCTTATTGATCACTGATACAGTTTTTAGGTGTTAGTAGGTGAGGAGAGGAGTGGATAGGTGGGGGAGTTGTAGTATAGTTTGTTCTTTGATCTCGGGGTGATGGTTGCATGTTATATACTAAAAAACCCTCGTACTTAATTTTACATCATTCAATAGCAAAGCCAGCCCATCATCCGAAACAATTTAATTATTAATTGGATAGATTTTTATTATTGTGATCACATTTCAAGTACAATAAAATAGAACCGGCTTACATCAGGTGTTCCAATCGGAGTGCCCCCTTACATCAGGTATCCCCATCAGAGTGCCCCCTTACATCAGGTATCCCCATCAGAGTGTCTTCATCAGAGTGATCCCATACATAAGGTGTGCCCAGCAGAGTACCCCTTGGGGGCAGCTGATCTAAGGGGTACTCTGGTGGGCACACCTTATGTATGGGATCACTCTGATGAAGACACTTTATGTAAGGGGGCACTCTGATAGGGATACCTGATGTAAGGGGGCACTTTGATGGGGATACCTGATGTATGCGGGTACTCTGATGGGGGCAGCTGATCTATCAGAGTACCCGCATACATCAGGTGTCCCCATCAGAGTACTCCTATAAATAAGTTGCCCCATTACAGTGCCCCCTTACTTTAGGTATCCCCATTAGAGTGCCCCTTTACATAAGGTGTCTCCATCAGAGTGCCTCCATACATAAGGTGTCCCCACCAGACTACCTCTTAGATCAGTTGCCCCCATCAGAGTACCCCTTTACATCAAGTGTCCCCATCAACGTGTCCCCTTACATCAGGTGTCCCCATCAACGTGCCCCCCTTACATCAGGTGTCCCCATCAACGTGCCCCCTTACATCAGGTGGCCCCATCAGAGTGCCCCCATAAATCTGTTGCCCCCACTGGAGTACCCCCTTAGATCAGTTTCCCCCATCAAACTACTCCCTTATATCAAGTGTCCCCATCAGAGTGCCCCCTTACATCAGGTGTCACCATCAGAGTCCCCCCTTACATCAGGTGTCCCCATCACAATGCCCCTTATATAAGGTATAGGAATAGGTATAGGAATATCAGGGTATCCTCTTACATAAGAAGTCTCCATCAGAGTGCCCCCAAACATCAGGTACCCCCATAAGAGTGCCCACATGCATCAGGTACTCCCATACATGACGTTCCCCATATATTCAGCAAAGAGACATCTCAAACCAGCAAAGAGGGAGCCCCATATATTCAGCAAAGAGACAGCCCAATCCAGCAAAGAGACAGCCCAATCCAGCAAAGAGACATCCCCATATATTCAGCAAAGAGACATCTCCACCTAGCAAAGAGGGAGCCCCATATATTCAGCAAAGAGACATCCCAATCCACCAAAGAGACATCTCAATCCAGCAAAGAGACAGCTCCATATAGTCAGCAACGGGACATCCTAATCTAGCAAAGAGACATCCCAATCAAACAAAGAGACATCTATTTGAGTGCATTGGCTCACTCACATTGGCTCGCCTTGCTTTAGCAATTGCTAGTTACTACAGCAGCAACAACTCTGTCTTTTTGGTTGGGACCTGGGTGGCTGGGCCCCTCGGGACACCAGGGCCCCCTATATGTGTATGGGCTGTTCCCCCCCCTGATGGCGGCCCTGCCTGTCAGGTTATTATTGCGGTCAACAGCTCCGTCGGGACTTGGTCACACCAGCAGCTGATCGCATGGCCCCCTAGTGGATGATGGGAGGAAACGGTGCCGATCCCCATACATCGCACTTTTTCTTTTTCATTAGAACTTTATTGAACTGTCACAAGTGACATTTCATTCATTTCTACCACACACTAAAATTAACTAACTGACCGTTTCCTGTGTCAGTTTGTTTTTGGATTGAAGAATGATGTAGGAACCCCCGATTCCAAAATTAATAAATTGAACCCTTCGCATTTCAGGACAGCAGTCCTATAACCACCACCATGCTGTCCCCATGCACCTTGACAGTTGGCAATGCAGAGAGCAGACCAAGGCCTTTTCTGGCCACTGGAGACTTTGTGGATTTGTATTCTCATTCACCATCTGAGAAGCAGATGTCCATTTACAGCTGACACAGACCTCACAGGCCAGAACTAATCAGATTAAACAGATTTACAGGCATCATCCGGAGATCTGTGCACTGACACCCGCAATCTGCCAAACACAACTTCCTAATCCCATTAGTATAGTAGACTGCGGTGCCCCGGCACGCAGAGTGACGGCAGATACAGATCCTATTGTGTTCTGTTTTCACCTAAATGCACAGAACGTTAAGCGGATGGCTACGACACAGGATGATTTATAAATGCATTATTCCCACTGACATTTCCATGTTGTTAGGGCTGCGGCAGAGCGAGACGGTGCTGAGCCGGCCATAGACATTAGTGACGGTCCACCGATAACTTTTTTTGTCGGCCAGATTAGGTGGTGTCTGTGGATGATCCAGACACCTGCAGCCTGTCACTCTTGGGGAGAACTATTGATTGGACAGGTTAGAAAAAGACGGTTCTAATTACTCTTGTTCTCTGTTGTGACAAGGAATATGTGTTCTTCAAACTGCAGCCCGGGGGGCCAGATGTGGCCTTTGCTTGCTTTGGGGCACCATTCCATCCACTGACACCAACAATGAATCATAATTCCCTACACTGACACCAACAGTGGTGCCCAATGACACCAATGATGGGACACTATTCCTCCCAATGACACCAATGATTGGGCACAATTTCAACCAATGATACCAACGATGGGGCACAATTCTTCCCACTGACACCAATGATGGAGCACTATTCCTCCTACTGACACCAATGATGGAGCACTATTCCTCCCACTAACACCAATGATGGGGCACTATTCCTCCCACTGATACCAATGATGGGGCACTATTCTTCCCACTGACACCAATGATGGAGCACTATTCCTCCCACTGACACCAATGATGGGGCACTATTCCTCCCACTGATACCAATGATGGAGCACTATTCCTCCCACTGATACCAATGATTGGGCACAATTTCAACCAATGATACCAACGATGGGGCACAATTCCTCCCACTGACACCAATGATGGGGCACAATTTAAACCAATGAACCAACAGTGGTGCCCATTGACACCAATGATAGGGCACAATTCCTCCCATTGACACCAACGATGGGGAGCAATTTCAACCAATAACACCAACAATGGAGCCCAAATGACACACACGATGGGGCACAATTCCACCCACTGACACCAACGATGGGGCACAATTCCTCATGACACCAACGATAGGGCACAATTCTTTCTAATGACACCAAAGGATGGGGCACAGTTCCTCCCACTAACACCAACAATGGGGCATTGTTTTTTTCCCACTGATGTGAGCAACTTTTCTACTCCCATTGGCCACAGTCTGGCCCCCCTAAAGTTTGAAAGACAGTAAACTGCCCCTTTGTTTATAAAGTTTGGAGACCCCTGGCCTAGTGCATTACCACCATACAGTAAATGTTTATTGGATCCAAAATATAATTGCACACTCACAAACATTGGAAAGAACAGGCGTATCAAATAACGTCATCGGTAAGGCGATGACATCTGACCATATATCACACAGTTGGAAGGCTGACGCGTTTCAGGGGATGTGCCCCCTTCTTCAGAGCTAATCCAACCAAGTACAACACAACATCTTGGATTGGACGGGTTAGAAAATCAATATTTTGATTGTTCTTGTTCTCCGTTGTGATAAGGAACACTGGCAACCCTCGGTCTCCAATCTCCCAATTCAGAAAAATGTGTAAGAAAGAATAAAGAGAGTTTAGGCTGAGGGTGCTGGACTTGTGCCAGTGTGTCCAGCTGCCTCATTTGTCCATGGGCGCCCTAACACCCATCCATCACTATGGCCAGATCCTATTGCACATGTGCACCCTCCCAACCCATTAGTAACTCAAGTCAGCAGGGTCCACCTGTCCCCCCCAACAGATAACTGCAGTTTGCATCCCTCATCTGCATACTCCCCCCATTTAACCCACAGAACACCCCAAAACTACTGATTGCAATAAAACTAAGTAAAAACGACACATATGCTGCAGTCTAACATTAGCACTAACACAGCAGTTTATTTTAAGTCCCCCTTGTAACTTGGTTTTATCACCTGTTGATTCTGCCAGTAGATTCACAAATTTTCCATTTGGTTAAAGGGTGGCAATACTGTTAATTTAAAATGGCATTGTCACCCTGTAGACCAGTGTTTCTCAACTCCAATCCTCAAGGCGCCCCCACAGGTCATGTTTTCAGGCTTTCCATTATTTTGCACAGGTGATTTAATCAGTTTCTCTGCCTAGGTAATTACCGCAGCTGTTTCATCTGAGGGAAATCCTGAAAACATGACCTGTTGGGCGCCTTGAGGACTGGAGTGGAGAAACACTGCTGTAGACGTGGCAGTCTTATGCCGCGTACACACGACCGCTTTTCTCGACGAGAAAAACTGCATTTTTTTTTCCCGCCGAGAAAAACGATCGTCTGTGGCCTTTATGTCGTTTTTCTCGTCGAGAAAAACGGCATAAAAAACGACGAGAAAAATTAGAACATGTTCTAAATTTTCTCATCGTTTTTTCCATCATTTTTTTCCGCGGCAGTTTTCCCATAGGGAGACACTGCCGCGGAGCCCACAGACGGTCGTTTTTCTCGTCAAGAGAAAAAATTACGGGAAAAACGACCGTGTGTAGGGAACCCTTGGAACCGAAGCGGTTCCCTCGTTTTTCCTGTCATTATTCACAGCGGTTTTTTAACCGCCGTGAATAATGATCGTGTGTACGCGGCATTAGATGGACATTTAGTTTTAGGTGGACTTAAAGTGGACTTTAAGCATTTGCCCACTATACCAGTCCTTTGACAGCAGAATTCCGCCTCCTCAGAGGGACATAGATTCCACCCTTCCCACAAATCACACAGCATTTATCAACCGTTTATGCAGTGTGTTAAGGTTAAATCCTGCATGCTGCATTTTAGGAGTGGTTAGCTAAAATTTGATCACAGTGATGAGCAGAGTGGTAGCACATGTAAGATCCCTCTGTAGCGCCTTTTACGTGTCTCCCGACACACAGCTGCACACATTAAGCAGGAAGTACCCCCACCCCTGGACATCACATACAGAAAATACATTCAGTGTTTATAGTAATGAAAGAGAGCAGCCAGTGTAGATGGAGGAATGGAATAGTTCCTATGGGTAGTGTAGAGTGATGGAGCAGTCGGGGAAGAAGTGGAATGGAAGATTTCTTATGAGTAGGAGAAGGACAGAGCAGTCAGGTGGAGAAGAATGGAAGAATTCTTATGGGTATGGGGAGATGATTGGAGCCGTCAGATGGAAAAGAATGGAAGAATTCTTATGGGTATGGGGAGATGGTTGGAGCAGTCAGATGGAGAAGAATGGAAGAATTCTTATGGGTATGGGGAGATGATTGGAGCAGTCAGGCGGAGAACAATGAAAGAGTTCTTATGGGTATGGGGAGATGGTTGGAGCAGTCAGATGGAGAAGAATGGAAGAATTCTTATGGCTATGGGGAGATGGCTGGAGCAGTCAGGTGGAGAAGAATGCCTATGGGTATGGGGAGATGGTTGGAGCAGTCAGGTGAAGAATAATTCCTATGGGTATGGGGAGATGGTTGGAGCAGTCAGGTGAAGAAGAATGCCTATGGGTATGGGGAGATGGTTGGAGCAGTCAGGTGAAGAAGAATGCCTATGGGTATGGGGAGATGGTTGGAGCAGTCAGGTGAAGAAGAATGCCTATGGGTATGGGGAGATGGTTGGAGCAGTCAGGCGAAGAAGAATGCCTATGGGTATGGGGAGATGGTTGGAGCAGTCAGGTGGAGAAGGAGAATAGAAGAGTTCCTCTGGATATATGGAAATGGACGGAACAGTCAGGTGGAGAAGGAGAATAGAAGAGTTCCTTTGGATATATGGAAATGGACGGAACAGTCAGGTGGAGAAGTGGAAAGGATAAGTTCTTATGGGTTGGAGGTGAGTGATGGTGCAGTCAAGTGGAGAAGAGGAGTGCAAGAGTTCTTAAGGGAAGAAGCATGGAGCAGTCAGGTGGAAGAAAGGAATTGAATATTTCTCATGGGTAGAAGGAGAGGGAAAGAGCAGGCAGGTGGAGAAGATGAATGGAAGAGTTCTTTTGGATAGGACAAGAGAGATGAAGCAGTCAGGTGGAAAAGAACAATGGAGTAGATCTTATATGTAGGATAGGAATTAAGCAGACAGGTGGAGTCTGTCCTGTCCATCTCTCTCATCCTGTGTTTAGGAACTCTTCCATTCTCCATCTGACTTTCCCAACTCTCTTTTGGAATGGAAGTTCTTATGGGTTGGAGGAGAGGGTACGGGGAGGAGGGAACAGTCAGGTGGAGAACATGAATGTAAGAGTTCTTTTGGATAGGACAACAGCGATGAAGCAGTCAGATGGAGAAGAGGAATGGAGTAGATCTTATATGTAGGATAGAAATTGAGTTGGCAGGTGTAGCCTGCCCGGTCCTTCTCTCTTCCCCTGTGTTTAAGAACTAGAAAGAAGAAGAAAGTAGGAGGAAAGGGTACGGATAGGATGGAACAGTCAGGTGGAGAAGATGAATGGAAGAAATCTCTTTGGTAGAAGGAGAATGATAGAGTAGTCAGGCGAAGAAGAGGAATGCAAGAATTATTTTGCATAGGACGAAAGGGATGAAGCATTAAGGTGGGGAAGAGGAATTAAATAGCTCTTTTATGTAGGATAGGGATTTTGCTGACAGGTGGAGAAGAGGAATGGAAGATATCCTATTAGTAGGACAGGGATGGAGCTGACAGGAGAATAGGTATGCAAGAGTTCTTATGGGTATGGGGAGATGGTTGTAGCAGTGAGCTGGAGAAGGGGAATATAAAGCCCTGTACACACGATCGGATTTCCTATGGATTTTTCCATCAGAATTCCGATGAAGCTGACTTCTATCAGTCTTGCCTACACACCATCAGTCAAAAATCCGACCGTCCTAAACGCTGTGACGTAAAACACTCAGACGAGCCAAGAAAAATTAGGTTCAATGCTTCTGAGCATGCGTCCACTTGATTCTGAGCATGCGTGGGTTTTTTCTCCGATGGAGTTCCACACAGACGATCGGAATTTGCTATCGTTTTTTTTTCCCATCGGATAAATTTAAAACATGTTCTATTTTTTCTCACCGATGGAAAAAAAGACTGATGGGGCCCATACACGATCAGTTTGTCCGATGAAAAAAGTCCATCGGACTGTTTTCATCGGTAAAACCGATCGTGTGTACAGGGCATAAGAGTTCTTATGGGTATATAGAGATGGACGAAACAGTCAGGTGGAGAAGAGTAGAAGAGTTCTTATGGGTAGGGTAGAGCCATGGGGCAGTCAGATGGAAAGAAGGAATTTAAGATTTCTCCTGGGTAGAAGGAGAGGCGAAGAGGAATGAAAGATCTTGTATGTAGGATAGGGATGGAGTTGACAGGTGGAGAAGAAAAATCTAATGCCCCCGTACACACGGTCGGACCTGTGTCCGACCAAACTCACAACGGAATTCCAACGGAATTCCATCGGCGAAAAATAGAACATGTTCTATATTTAAACTCCGATGGAATTCTTCGGAATTTCTGTGATGGGGCACACACACGGTAGGAATTTCCGATGGAAAAAGTCCGTCTGACTTTTTCCATCGGAAATTCCTATCGTGTGTACAAGGCATAAGAGTTCTTATGGGTAGAGGGTGAAGGATTGAGCAGTGAGGTAAAGACTTCTTCATCTGACTCCCCATAGGAAATATTCTATTTGTTTTATCCACCTAACTGCACCATCTCTCTCCCCATCTCTTATTGGAATGCAAGTTCTTATGTGTAGGCAGGGCCGCTGATAGGGGGGGACCACCAGCCCTCCTGTAGGGGGCCCGGGCAAACAGGGGGGCCCGGACAGCAGAGAGAATGATTGTGGTCGGATGGAGGGGCAATTACAGTATTACTTCCCCCGCACCGATCCCCCTCTGTGCCTCCTGTCCCTGTGCTGCCCCCCCACACGGCACTGCTGGCTTACCTGTCTCTTAAAAAAATAAATTGTAAAATAAAATAAATTTTAATACATTTTAACATTCTTTAAAAAATTATATAAAAAAAAAAAGTTTAAAGATTTTTAAAAACTATTTTAAAAAGGGCTAATTCACACAGGTTCTCTATTATGTTTGTGTCCGCTAATAATAATTTTAGTGTATTTGTTTGTGAAAATATTGTTTTGATATATTTCGGGGGGGGGGGGGGGGCTGGGGGGCCCTGTCAGGTAGGCTGTACGGGGCCCCGTGATTTTGAACAGCAGCCCTGTGTGTAGAAGGAGAGGGATGGAACAGTCAGGATGAGAAGCGGAATTTAAAGATTCTTATGGGTAGGAGGAGAGGGATGAAGCGGTCAGGTGGAGAAGGGGAAAGAACAATTTTTATAACTGGAAATCAGTTTTATAGAGGTTCTGGTAGAGGTAGGACAATAATTCTAGGAGGAAGACACGGCAATATCACAAGTGCAGAAGCCTTCTTGTTTTCTTTATTTGATGTTTTTTATTTTAGAGGTAGCAGGTAATAGTGAGTTTTTGTTTTTAATCTGTGTGCCAATAATTGTTGCTTCAATTGTTGCTGTCCTTTTGCTGTACATGGCTCTTGTAGCAGTAGGTTACATATCCAGACGGACAATGCTTCATCAATTACATGGAGTCAGTGTATTCTCAAATGACGAGTACCACTATTCTTCTTCTAACTCGTGGCCAGAGAAAGGTAAGACCACAAGTAGTAGTATGTCCCTTGCTCCGTGCTAGTATTGTGTGTTTTCTTTCCTTCCAGCACGTGGTACGAAGTAGTTGTGTCTAGAAGATGTAGTATTTAGTTTTATCCCTGTAGACCTCCTTGACTTTCTCTGTTGTATTGTCGTTTTTTGTTTTTCTTTAACATGACATTATTCCTTCTTCCCGGTGATGTTACACATAACTTTAGCTGGATAACTCCCTGGTCTTCTGTAATATAAAGATGACTTGATGACAACTGGTTAAGAAAGACAAAAGGGATTTTAAATGAGTTACTTGGGTATTGGTAGAGGAGATTAACAACTGCACAGTTATTAAAGGCCAAATCCATTCACAATTGCACTATATGGAAAAACTATTTTGAACACTTGACCATTACACCTATATGAGCTCTTGTTGTCGGCATCCCATTCCAAAATCATGGCCATTAATATGAAGTTAAATAAAGAAAAAAACTGCGCTAGGACCAATAACATAGACCGTTTAAACTAAAAAGAACAAGGCAGCAGCAATAGTGAGATAACCACAAACATGCATAAATAAAGAAAAAGCTGCGCCAAAAAATATTAAGCAGTCCTCAAAAGGCAAGAGTCAATAATGATATGAAGGCAGTCCAAAGGAGTGACCTATATAGTATCAGAAGGGAGGAATCACATATGCTGTAGAACATCCAAATAAACAGTCTAGTTTAGTACCACCACCGTGCTTGACAACCGGAGTGACCATCACTTTAAAAAAATGGCTGCTTACCAGAAGCAAGCAAAGTGCGCAGTCGGCTATAACCTAGCCGCGGCCTTTAGCTTGCATGTAGCTTGGTTCTTCTTTATATTGTGGTGAATCAGTGTGTGGCCCTATCCCATTGAGAACGTCAGATGTGACGAAACGCGTCTGGGAGACACGCAGTGACGTCACCACGCAGCTCGTTCGAGGAAGGGCTTCTGTTTATGCCGGCCGGCACACTTCTCTATGTCTTTTTAATCGTATTTGATGTAAGTACACTACTTTTTCCTAAATAAACGCTTTTTAGAGTCAAATATGTGTTTATTTCAACAAAGGAAAATAGCACAGCAAAATGTCAGATGCTCACAACATAGAATGAAACATAGCAGGTCAAATTCTGCATATATGTAACTAAGCATGGTCAGAATGAGGCCAGGTGAGTCATTGCTCTTCCATGAAGGGCAATAACATATTGAACTAAAAGCATGAGAGGCCATTGCAAATAGAAGGACATCTGACTTCCAGTTGAAAAAAATAAATAAAAAAATGACTAAAGAGAGAAGAGGGGGAAAAAGGTAGAAAAGAAAAGACAGGGAAGGGGTGGACAGTACGGAGAGGAGAGGTAAGGTGGACCTAGCAGACTAAGACACATCAAAACCTACAAGATGCAATCAGCTCGAACTACAGGGACGGTTTGGTTGCGTCAACATAGTCTTCAGTAAGTCTGAAGTAGAGTATTCGATCCAGAGGAGCCACAAGGGCTTAAATTTATCATGAGCAACATTATCAATGGCCAGCATCTCCTCCATACGCATGATATCGTTGACCGTAGAGACCCATAAAGACAGGGGGGGGGTAGTAGTAGTCTTCCAAAACTGGGGAATAAGCTGCCTCGCCGCCGAAAGGAAGAAGCGCAGTAGGGTGTGTTTCTGAGAAGCTATGGATCCGGGAAGCATGGACAGTAAAGCTACTTCTGGGGAAGGCGTTAGGGGCCTATCATATAGGTGACTGTATACGGTAAAAACCTGAGACCAAAGGGGCTGGATGGCCGGACACTCCCACCATATGTGTAGGTAGCTGCCGTCTGTTGAGTTGCACCTCCAACACAGGGGGGGGCACAGATGGAAATATCTTATTAAGAGATTTAGGGTCCCTGTACCACCTAGAAAAATAAACGCTTTTTAGACGTTTTCACCCTATGGTCCTCTCCTCTTTCTGATTTTTACCGCAAACGGAGCAATCATACAGCAACGCCATATTGCATACTGGAGGAGTGTCCTGACTGGGTTTGAGTTCTATCCACCCATTAATATGAAGTTGCCCACTAGCCTTTTGTATCTTGAACAGCCTCCACTATTCTGGGAAGTCTTTCCAAAAGATTTTGGAGTGTGTCTGTGGAAATTGTTGCCCATTCAGCCAAAAGAGCAATTGTCAGATCAGGTACTGATGTTGGATAAGTAGACCTTGCCCACAATTGGTGTTTTAATTCATCCCAAAGGTACAAAAGGGTTTATTTGGGTTGAAGCCAGAGCTTTGTGCAGACCACTTGAGTTCCTTCACAGCAAACTGGTCAAGCCATGTCATTATGGAGCCGGCTCTGTGCCCAGGGGTGCAATCGTACTGGAAAAAAAAAGGGCCTTCACCAAACTGTTGCCACAAGTCTGGCTGAATAATAGGTGTTGTGGTCAGGTTTCCACAAACGTTTGGTCATAGAGTGTATAGGGATGTTAGGTAGAAGTTGAAGGGAGCAGTTAACCAAACTTCATTCACTTTTGTATGGCATAAGCCTTAAGATTTGTTCAATTAGCCAAGCACATTGGAATGGGATTTTGTTGTACTGCCTTGTACAGGCAAACTTCAGACAAAGCAAATCATGTACAATATCAATATTTAAGGAATCCTTTAGGAATCGTATACATTATAGTGATGAAAATGACAGGTGCAAGTGGGAATGCTGTTACAGACAAAGCAACATCAACGGATTTTGCCCACTCAACGTGACAATCCAGTTATAATAGAGAGTAGTTGGCTGAGACACCTTCTGACTTTTTAAATTACTTGGGGGACACCAGCAGTGACAACTCCTTGCTGTAGCTCCTGATGGTTTTCCCTCCCACCTTATGCCTCGTACACACGACCGGTTTTCCCGGCAGGAAAACTGCCATGAGAGCTTTTGGCCGGGAAAACCGGCCGTGTGCATGCTCCGTCGCAGTTCTCCTGACAGGAAAACTGCCGGGAAACCCGGCAGGAAAAATTAGAACATGTTCTCTTTTTTCTCGCCGTGATTCGCGGCGGTATTAAACCAGGCAGTTTTCCTATGGGAAACACTACGGTGGAGCATACACACGGCCAGGATTCCCGGCCAAAGCTCTCACCGCAGTTTTCCCGGCGGGAAAACCTCTGGTGTGTACAGGGGCAAAGTTACCGAGCAGGTTCTCGGTCCCCCCCCCCCCCCCCGGGATTCCCGACAGACTTTTTACTGCTGGGAATCCCGGTCGTGTGTGCGAGGCATGAGAGTTGTGGGTATTTATGCTGTTTGCTGTTCCTGTTGCTTTCTTCATAATATCAAATAAATAGAACATCCAGAAGACCTGTGTACTGACCAGGTTGATTTGAGCCGTCCAGTGGAGTCCCTAAGGCTGGGTTCACACTATTGTGAATTGGATGCGGTTTTCTCCGCATCCAATTCCCATAGCAGAAGATTGTGACCGGCTCTCTATGGAGCCGGTTCACACATCTCCGCTGCGGTTCCGGTGCGAATTGCACAGGAGCCCTGTGCGTCTTTTGGTCTGTTTCAGGCCTGAATTCAGACAAAAATTCAGGCTGAAATCAGATCTGAAACGGTGAATGGAGACACACCGGACCCCTGCTGTGAGCTGCTGCGTTGTCCAGTGTCCTCAGGCCTCATTTACACTAGCTCCCCCCATAGATATAGTACAATGAGTGAGAAACTGTGTTGAGGAGGTGTTGTATTGTCTCCTCACCACCTGTTATAACACCCTAAATGCTGGACTACTGCACTGCAACTGTGTGCATTGCGCACGGTTGCAAGGCAGTTGCAGAGAAGCCCTATTCACTTGAATGGGTCGCATTCAGCAGGGGGTAGTGCCCACCGAGCACGTCAGGAAGTATTTATCCTGCCAGCAAATTATTGTGGCTGCGGCATGTGTGTACCCCCGCTGCTGCCTTCCCAGCTAAAAGGGGACGGTTGAGGGGGGGGGAGGCACCTCAGCAGGGCTGCTGCTAGAAATCACGGGGCCCCGTACAGGCTACCTGGCCAGGCCCCCACCAATATATCAAAACAAGATTTTCACAAAAAATACACAAAAATCATTATTAGCGGACACAAACATAATACAGAGCCTGTGTGAATTAACCCTTTTTTATCGTTTTCACTTTATTTAAAATATGTTAAATTTTTTTTTTTTACAATTAACTTTTTAACAGGACTGGGAAGCCACGGGAGGGGGGGGGGTGCAGCACAGTGACAGGGGGGGGGGGTCAAATGGGGGAGATCAGAGGTAGGCAGAACAAGGAGGGGGATCGGTGCGGGGGAAGCGATTACAGGAACGATGCCCTGTGTCTGTGTCTCTCCCTGTAGCAGCTGAAAGCCAGCGGGAGGGAGAGAAACCGTCTTTCAGCAGCCGCAGAGAGCCACACAGGGCATCTTTCTGTAATTGCACCTCCGCCCGACCACACCCATTCCTCCTGCTGTTTGGGCCCCCCTGTGTGCCCGGGCCCCCTGCAGGAGGACTGGTAGTCCCCAACTATCAGCGACCCTGCGCCTCAGCTGTGGGGTTTTACCACTTCCCAACTGAAAGTATAAACAAGCCCCAAGAGAACAATTATTAGATGGATTTAAAGATGGTCTCCACCTTTAGTTTCAGTAAACAATAACTTTTACTTTCTGCTATAAAACACATCCAATAAAAAAATGTAAAAAATCAAATTTCTTCAATAATTTTGGCCACTATGTATTCTGCTACATATTTTTGGTAAAAAAAAAAATCCCCAATAAGTGTATATTGATTGGTTTGCGCAAAATTTATAGCATCTACAAACTATGGGATATTTTTTTTATTTTTATACTAGTAATTATAGCGGGACTGCGACATTGCAGCGGACCATAGGTGTGCGCAGCCTATTACATTAGGGTGTGCACCCCACATCTCAAACACACGTCTTTCTCTGCAGCCTCAGCTGCACTGCACAATAAATGATTGGGAAGTGCTTTGTGCTGAGCGGCTTCCTGTTCATTTACAAACCAAAGCGTAGTGAACACAGTTTACTATGCTTCAGTTATGAACAAACACAGTGAGTGAGTATGCTCACTGTGTTCATTTAGAAAAGGAAGGGGAAGGTAAATTACATTATTACTAGCCCTTTCCCCTGCTCTCCATTCTGAAACATCCCCCACAGCAGTCGGGTGAGATGAGAAGAGGGAAGCCAGCAACACTGCTGGGGGGGAAAAGGTGCAAGACGGGGAAGCCAGGGCAGTAGGGGGAATCCACACATAGTGATTAGGGTGTGCCCAGGCACACCTGGCACACCCCCTGTGCACGCCTATGACATTCAGACACTAACTGACACTTTTGACCCTTTTTGGGGACCAGTGGCACAAATACAGCTAAAAAAAATGCACTGTCACTGTACTAATGACACTGGCTGGGAAGGGGTTAACATCAATGGCGATCAAATGGTTAACTGTCTGCCTAGCCTGTGTTTCTGTGTACTGTGGGGGAGGTGCTTTCACTAGGGGGAGACATGGATCCTTGTGCCTGTTTTGCAGGAACACAGGATCCATGCCTTCCCTACTGACAAAACAGCAATCTGCCTTGTTTACATAAGAAGGATCGTCAGGTGCCAGCAGACTTTCCAGAGTCCGCAGTACCTGCCGATCAGCTCCAGCTGTGCATAATCACAGCGGGGACGTGCGCGCCCACGACCTGGAAGTACAGGATCATACGTGATCCTGCGCAGCAGTGCCACTTTGCCGTTGTGTCTGTCGGTCATACGGCCCGGCAAGTGGTTAAAGCCCAACTGAACTTTCAGTCAGCTAAATACGAGGGTTCTTCAAAAAAGTTTCTGCAAGTTATTTATATAAAAGTGCAGAAACTTTTTGAAGACTCATCACACATTCCGGGTTCATCAAAGCAAAACGTGTGCAAAGTCTAAGGCGCCTTTCACACGGACGGCTGTTTTGCCGCAGTTAAAAGCATGTAAATGTTCTGTGAAATTCAAGGCTCCTTGCACTGCGATTAGCTGCATTTGTACATTGCGATTATCTGCGTTTACGTGCGGCCGCGTTTAGCTGCGGTAGTCATTCCCATAGCAACCCTTTTTATATCTACTGATTAAGATGTGCTTCCTGTTGTTCTTTTTTTTCTCACGCTGCTATCCGCAGTTGACACAAAAGACTGCGATTACCTGCGGTTATGTGCATATAGCTGCGCTACATCGCACCTGGACACATTCAATTCTATTTTTTCTATTCGCACCAAACCGCATGTAACAAAATTGCAGCTAAACGCTGTGTGTGAATGGGGCCATAGGAAAGCATTGTGTGCTTTTAGCTGTGGTAGAAAACTAGAAAATCCGCAGCTAAAAGCACCATTCTATCCGTCCGTGTGAAAGGGGCCTAACAACCTCCTGCCAGTATGCTGCAGAGAAGGACCCTTGCTCTCTGTGTGGAATCAGTGGTCTCTCCACAGAGGTCAAATACACCTACTACTGAGTCAAAACTAGAGCTCTCGAATAAGCTGGGGGCATGAGCTTTGCCATTAAGGGAGCAGTAGGCAGTGGCGGACGCTCCATTAGGGGCGTCCCCCCCCCCTAATCCATGCGCCCGGCCCCTAATCTCCATGTGGGTTGCCGGAGCATTTATTTCTATGAGTTTTTTTTTTAAAGCACATGATTAGAGCCTGAGGCTCTAATTGGCTTCAAAAAAGGGTGGGCTCGGGGCGCAGAGCACTGAGCCCTGAGCCCACCCAGTTGTGTGACAATAGAGAATCACTATTGTCTTCCTGCTTCTCCTAATCCCAATCGGGTCTCAGGACCCACTTCCTGATTGGCCGAAAGGAGAAGCGACTGTATTGGCTGGTACCAGGGGAGGATCCAGGCAATCCGGAGGAGGCCGTCCTTATCGAAGGGAGCGATCTCTCTCTGCATCGCCACGAACACCAGAGCCCGTCCGCATGAGTACCATCATCACGGGGGGTACTGGAGGGGGGTGCGGGGAGGGGCCGGGTGCTTTGTTTGTGGAGCACCAGCCACCACTGGCTGTAGGTCTGACTCAGCATGGGGTAGGGTGCCAGACCTCTGCAGAGAGACCACTTGACTGGATCCTTCTCTGCAGCATGCTGGCAGGGGGCAGGCTTTTCTCCCCCCATCTGTGGCAAAGAAAATGTACTGCATTGCACACCTTTTTGTTTTAATGTCCCTGCCATGTATTTAGCTGATTTCAACTGAAAGTCCAATTTCAATGTAAAACCTGAGACATTCAGCTTGTCAGCAATATTTTTGAGGAGATGAATATTTATTAGAAGAACTTAATGGTGTCATCACCGAAGCTGCATCTCAGAATTAATAGCTGACTTATGTCATTATCCATATATATATATATATATATATATACATAGTGGTAGAGGAGCTGGAGAAGTGCTGAGTGTCTCCCGGTGATATATGGAATAATCTATTCTCTAATGGTAATTGTAAGGCCAAAGACCATGATGTAGCACGATGGTCTGCCCACTCCACGGTGCTTCTTTCTGTTCTTTAGAATTAAAGGGCAAACAACAATATATTGGTAACCCTGTTTATCACTGTATGTGTGAATAAAATCCAAGTAACTACTAATTATTTATTGCTAGGGGTATGTTTTTCCTTATACCAAAATCTAAACGAATGTATTAAAATTTCTAGACAAAGGCATTAAAGACATTATAAAATTTTGAAAGAGTTGGCCAACAGCAGGCCTTCGTCCCCTTCCCACTGGATCATGGTTTCACTTTGTTACTTAGAGTTCAACTTCTCTCACTTTGAAACCAAAGTGATACCTGTAGTCCGGTTATGGACAATAAAGCTCTTACCAAGTAGTAAGAAAACTTTAAAACAGACCTTCATTCACCTCTGTGGCTGCAGGCACTGAGGAGCAATTCATTCATAGGGCTCTTCCACACTATGCATTGCATTAAAGCATGATGCATTAAGCCCTAGCAGTACACCTTGAAAAAAACACACCTTCAGTATTTTTGGCAACACATCACAACATACAGTATCTGCTGTACTGCTGGTGCCTTAGCATAAGGTGACCAGATTTTTCAAATGAAATCCGGGGACATATTTTTTTTTTTATTGGCAAATGGTAAACAATTTTATACGTATATTTTCCTCAAATTATATATGCAGTCAGTGGTGTAGCGTGGGTTGTCAGCGCCCGGGACAAGGCAAGAAATTTGCACCCCCCCCCCCCCCCACCAGACACTTAGTCCCTTCCACTAGTACAGTAGTACTGACCAACTTGATTCCTACACTGACCTACCTGACCACTGCACTAACCTACCTGATTCCTACACTGACCTACCTTATCCCTACACTGACCTACCTGATTCCTACACTGACCACTACCCTAACCTACCTGATTCCTACACTGATCTACCTGATCCCTACACTGACCACTACACTGACCTACCTGATTCCTGCACTACACCACCCCACCCCCCCCCACATGAACGATGTAGATTGGTTGATTTTACTCACCTCTCCATGGCCTCCATGAAAATCTATCGGAGCAGGGCTCTCCCAGCACCAGGTACAGTTCCTGACACCCAGCCGCTCTTCAGTATCCCCTGCCAAGAGCTTTTCCAATAGCCGCCGTACGCTCTGCACCGCCCCTCCCCTCCGCTGTTCGCACACACACACGGGCTGCCTGCACCAGAGGGATCATGGGGGGACAGGCTGGACTACAGGAGTTCCTGGGCGGGGGGGCAACACAGCACACTTGGGGGGGCACAGTAATGATTTTGCGCCCCCCAAATGTTGCACCCGAGGACGAGAGTACCAGATGCAATCCGGGGACAGACTTGCTCCGGGGGCAGTGTCCTCAATCCGGGGACTGTCCCCGGAAACCGGGGATGTCTGGTCACCCTACCTTAGCAGCTACTCCACAACTCCACTCCATGAATGGCACTGCAATGCAACACACATTGCAGTTACCGCAACGCGAAGGCGTACCTACAGGGGTTGCAATTGCGACCCAGCCCCATTCTGCAGGGGGCCCGAGCGCCCCCCTCCCCAACGTATGCCTAAATAGGTGGAGCGGCGGTGGGGCTGCATATAGAGGAACCTATCTCTCCATTTTCCTCTTGCAGCCACTGAATGCCCGCTTCTCCTCCTCCTCTCTCTCCCCCAGGCATTCAGCGGCTGCAGGAGGAAAATCAAAAGATTGGTTCTTTTATTTGCAGCCACCTCTGTCACTCCTTCTATCCAGCTTCTTTCTGCTTCCCCTTGTGTACTCTCCAGCCCCCTGTGCTCTCTCTTGCCCCCCCCCCCTCGTCTCGCACAGCTTTGCTGGGTCCCCCCCCCCTCTCCTGCTGGCTGCTGCAGTGGATCTGTCAGGATGGAGAGCGGGGAAGGGGCCGGTAAATATGTAATTTACTGGCCCCTTCTTTTTGTGAATGAAGAGTCAGTGATCCGTAAAGATCACTAATTCTATCCATTCATAACTGAAGCATTGTAAACTGTGTGCTACAGTTTGTGATAGAAAGGCTCTGTACAGAGCAATTCCTGTCCATTTATGCAGTGCAGCTGAGGCTGCAGAGATGGAGGGCTGTGTTCTCAATCTCCTTTCTCTGTCTCAAAGGGGGAACATCAAAGGCCTTTTTGGACCCCTGATATCTCCCAAAGCCCCCCAACTGGGCTCCTAATATATATATATATATATATATATATATATATATATATATATATTTTAAAACAATTGTGAAAAATAATTTATAAAAAAAAATTAAATTAAAAATAGGTAAAAAAAAGAACTAAAAAATAAAATAGCAAAAATAAAAAATTACTGACGCTAGTGGCAGAACTACCAGGGTCACAAAGATCGCACTTGTGACTGGGCCCTGGCATTCCACCACCGGGTTTGGAGGGAAGGGTTTTTATGGTTTCTTGCACCAGGGCCCTGAAGGTTCTAGCCACTGCCGCAGCGGATCAGTGTAAATGGGCCCTTAAAGTAAAATTCCAACCTAACACTAACTAGTCTTAAAAATACTCCCTCCCCCTTCCTGCTACCTATGCTGCCTAACCTGTGTATAAAAGAGGTGTATACTTACCTATTTTTAGTCCGCTCTGGTCCCATCTGGTGATCCGCAGCTCCCGCTCCCCTGTGTCAGCGAGCGATGGCTGCAGGGAAGAGGAGGGAATGCTGACAATGGCTGGGACATGGGAGCCTATTAGTGACATTTCAGCTCCTAGAATTCCCAGCCGTTGTCGAGCGCTCTCTCCTCTCCCTTGCAGCTGCCGCTCCTTGACACAGGGGATCATGTGACCGGAGCGGACTAAAAATGGGTAAGTATACATACACATCTTTTTTATACAGGGTAGGTAGCTTAGGTAGCAGGAAGGGGGAGGGAACATGTTTAAGATTAGTTAGTGTTATGCCTTGTACACACGATCGGATTTTACGTTGGGATAAACTCTGATGGATTTTTCCGATGGAATTCCGTTCAAACTGTCTTGCATACACACTGTCACACTAAATTCCGACCGTCAAGAACGCAGTGACGTACAACACTACGACATGCCCAGAAAAATAAAGTTCAATGCTTTCCGAGCATGCGTCGACTTGATTCTGAGCATGCGTGTCTTTTTCTCCGTCGGAGTTCCATACAGATGAACGGAATTTCTGCTTGAAAATTTTTTCGTTGGGAAAAAAAGAGAACATGTTCTCTTTCTAACTCCGTCGGAATTTCCGACGGAAAAAGTCCAATGGGGCACACACACGGTCGGAATATCCGATGAAAAAATTCCGTCTGACTTTTTTCATCGGAAATTCCGACCGTGTGTACAAGGCATTAGGCTGGAATTCCACTTTAACGTTCACAACAGAGGCACTGATGTTGCAGTTCTCTACCCCCTTTTTTCTGCCAGCAGGGACTTGTCAGCTTCCTATCAGGGGGCCAGTTTACTGTCCTTTAGACTTCAGGGGGGGCTGGACTGTGGCCATATTTGGTGTAATTTGGAGGAATTGTGCCCCATCAATAGTGTCTTTGGGCCCAATTGTTTGTTTAATTGGGAGGAATTGTGCCCCATCGTTTGCATCATTGGGCCCAATAGTTTGTGTTATTGGGAGGAACTGTACCCCGTCGTTGGTGTCAGTGAGAGGAGTTGTGCCCCATTGTTGGTGTCAGTGGGAAGAATTGTGCCCCATCGTTGGTGTCAGTGAGAGGAGTTGTGCTCCGTTGTTGATGTCAGTGGAGGAATTGTGCCCCATCCTTGGTATTAGTGAGAGGTGTTATGCCCCATCGTTGGCATCAGTGGGAGGAATAGTGTCCCATCGTAGGCATCAGTGGGAGGAATAGTGTCCCATCGTTGGCGTCAATAGGAGGAATTGTGCCCTGTCAATGGTGACACTGGGCCCAGTTGTTGGTGTCATTAGGAGGGACTGTGCCCCTTTCACTAGTCTCAGCGGGGGAGAATTATGTCTCAGTGTTGGTATCAGTAGATGAAATAGTGCACTAGATAAAAGCAGGCAAAGGGTCACATCTGGCCCCCGGGCCGCAGTTTGGAGACCACTGTTCTAATGTAAACACACAACAGGTGATGGAAGCTTTTCAGAAACTGATTTCAAAGTCTCTTTTGTGATTTCTGAGGATGAATTTATACACAGTGGTTGCAGCTACAGAGGTAACTGTAGATTACTGCTTGTTAAAAATATGCGTAGCGGGTATTCAAATTTGGGGGGGGAGCATCTGGGTTAGTTAACCAAGATGTACTAATTGTTAGGGAATCTGAGAATCCCTTTTGTGGTTCTTGGAGGACTCTGGTGGTGCAAGGTTCCCTGTGGCCTGCAGGTGGCGTTGTCGTCCTGGGCCAGAGTTGAACCTGCACCGCAAGACTGTACCTTTTTGTCCTTTCCTGGCACCGGTACAGCGGGGCGGGGAACCCGCTGTGACACAAAGGGAGAGGAGATAAAAGGGGCGGACGCCCTGACCTCGGAGTTCAGAGTTGGAGGACGCGGCCGCACCCAGGCACCTTCGGCCTGGGAGCTGGTGTTCCGGAGATCCGGGCCAAGTGCCCTTGACCTGGCCGGAGCGAGGGATGGAGTTCATCCCAGGCACCTTAAGCCTGGGGTGAGGAACTATGGCCAAGGCCTGGGGCCCAGTAACTTCGACTGGGTTCCGCGAGGGTGGAGGAGTCCGAGGGGCCCTAAGGTGTTGGGACCCGTATCTGAGGCGAGGAGGCCGGGGAGTGTAACCCTTCTGAATAGCCCGGTACAGCATTAATCCGGTGACAGCGGGGCCTCTGGTAACTCTCTTGGAGGGATGTCTTCCTCCTGACAGGGGCTGCAACGTAGCGAAGGTAACTCCAGTTCCTGTTCACTAGAGTCGCTGGAAGAGACTCTGAAGCCAAAAAGTCCATTTAACAGCCACTGTGCTTAGCAACCGTTGGTGAAACCTCAACGGTTTAGTTTCTTTGAGGATTGTGCCTTGACCTACTCCCCACCAATACTAAACTGTTCTATGGGTCTCAAACTGTCTGCTCGCAAAGGACTATTTGTTTGCCGTTATGGAATAAATAAGTGTTGGACCTTTTCAGTGTGTGGTACTCCAATTACTGGGAGCAAAGGGGGTTATTAGCAGAACAGACTTGGCTCTGAGCGTATACACAGCCCGGGTGTAATCTGGTGCTGGCCTTCACCTCTACATGCTGTAATCTAGAGGACATGGGCCGTGGCGCACCTCGCTCTCCCCTTCAAGGTACCCCTAGACCGAAGCCAAAGTATCCACTGAAGAAGAGAGAGAGGGTGAGGCCGCTACATATGTAAATACTTTAATGGTCAAAGGTTCACCTTAAGACTCAACATCTTTATTAAGAGCCCCCTTACTGGCCACTGGGACATACTCACTGGACAACGATGGGCAGTGTTTTCTAGTTATGAGGATTGGGGCTTGGCACTGAAAACGGGAAAGTCAACTCTTAGTAATAATGTGAAATCAGACTGGGAGATGAACAGATACAGACAGCGATGGGCAGAACGATATGCCCAGGTGAATCACTTCTAACACTGTAGCCTTTCTCAGAAAACCATCATCTGGAAGTAATGCCTTGTACACACGATCGGATTTCTGATGGAATAAAATCCACTGGAATTTTCCGTCGGAATTCCGATGAATCTGACTTCCATCAGTCTTGCACACTGTCAGACTAAATTCCGGCCGTCCAAAATGCGGTGACGTAAAACACTATAAAAACAGCCGAGAAAAATTAAGTTCAACACTTCCAAAGCATGCGTTGACTTGATTCTGAGCATGCGTGGATTTTTCTTTTTTTATATGTTCTATTTTTTTACTCCGATGGAAAAAATTCCGATGGGGCCCAAACAAGTCCATCGGATTTTATTTATTCCATCTGAAATCCGATCGTGTGTACAAGGCATAAGAGTTTGAGGTAAGGTAGGTGGGCTCTCACCACAGCAGTTGAATACGTATAGTAAGTGGTGAGAAGAAACAGCAGTTTGATGCCAGGACATCCTCTAAACACACAGAAAGTGTTGTATATATCTAAGACAGCTTATTCATGGGTTATGTTTACTGATGATACCGGTGCTCTTCCATGCTCCTCATCTAACAATCTTCTGTTGACTTTCATCTTGCAGAAAGTCGGGAGAGCTCCTTCAGCCGATCTCGCAGCTCCAGCGTGTCAAGCATTGATAAGGAGACCAAAGAGGCCATCACAGCCCTGTACTTCATGGAGTCCTTCTCTCGAAAAAATGATCCGTCACCCTCACCATGCCTCTGGGTGGGAACCAGTCTGGGAATGGTGCTGATCATATCTCTGAACGTTCCCGCAAGTGAGGAGCAGAGACAGGCAGAGCCGGTGGTGGTCACTCCAAGCGGTAAGTGGTCAGTCTGTGGAACATGACACACCAGGCAGTGGTGGGAGTTGGTGGATTTTAACGGCCCTAACACATGTGACTGTGGTAAATGAGGTTTGACCAAATCTTAGCACTGTTCAGTAGGCAACTCTTGTTAGCTGGTTTTAAACTCTAAACAAATGAAAGTTAAACTCAAGAAATGATTTGTATTGCATGCTTGTATTGTGCCAAGCTGGATAAATGTAGGTATGCATACCTAATGGGCCCCTGGGGAGGCTGGAGATCACTGTAGTAGTCAGCGCCGAATCTGTGAACTCTTAAAGGGATCGTAAAGTAAAACATTTTTTAATAACTTACATGTCATGCTTACCAGCTCTGTGCAATAGCATTACATAGAGCGTCCCTGAACCTCCTCTACTGGGGTCTCCCACAAGCGCTGTTCACTCCTCCTCCTTCTGTGTCTGCCCCCCTAGCAATCTGTTTGCCCAAAGGGCAGATGTGCGGGCTCGATCCTGAGACGGGCTGTGTGAGCCTATTGGCACACACAGTGTGGCACTGCCCCGCCCCCCGCTTCCTCCGCATAGAATTTGATTGACCGCAGCAGGAACCAAAGGCTTCCCCTGCTGCCTTTATGTCTTGTGAGGAGAGAGAGAGCAGTGCCGATGCTCTGGGGCACAGCGCTGGATCGAGATTGGGCAGGTTATAGTAAGTATTTGGGGGGATGGGGGGGGCTCTGGGGGTTCACATGTTAAAAGAGAAGTATGGCCAAAGCTTTATTGGCCATAATTTTATTGTGGGTCACAGGAGGACAATTACTTTTGTCCTCCTGTGACCAAGAGTTAGTTTATAGCAGGTTACTGACCGCTATCAGCTGATGAGGCAGGGCAGTGCCAGGTTCTGGGAGGATCCCAGACAATATTGTTGGCATCGACCTAGCTGCCTGATTTACAGCTAGCTCTGCCAGTTCGTGGCTGAGAGTCAGAGCCACCCGCACCCAACCCCTCCCCCGCCCAGTCCAGCGCTCCATTGAGCTCAGGAGGGGCAGAGCAGAGAGAGGTGACTGACAGTCACCGCTCTCTGCTCAGAGCAGACCGAGAACTGAGCGATCAAGAGATCATGTGGTTGCTTGGTCTCAGAGCCCACGTAGGACAGCAGCAGCATAAAGGACATACAGTGCATTTGGAAAGTATTCACAGCGCTTCACTTTTTCCACATTTTGTTACAGGTTTATTACAAAATGTATTAAATTCATTATTTTCCTCAAAATTCTACAAACAATACCCCATAATGACAACGTGAAAGAAGTTTGTTTGAAATCTTTGCAAATTTATTAAAAATAAAAAAGGAAAAAATCCCATGTACATAAGTATCACAGGCTCCTCCCATGTACATAAGTATCACAGGCTCCTCCCATGTACATAAGTATCACAGGCTCCTCCCATGTACATAAGTATCACAGGCTCCTCCCATGTACATAAATATCACAGACTCCTCCCATGTACATAAGTATCACAGGCTCCTCCCATGTACATAAGTATCACAGGCTCCTCCCATGTACAGAAGTATCACAGGCTCCTCCCATGTACAGAAGTATCACAGGCTCCTCCCATGTACAGAAGTATCACAGGCTCCTCCCATGTACAGAAGTATCACAGGCTCCTCCCATGTACAGAAGTATCACAGCCTTTGCCGTGACACTCAAAATTGAGCTCAGGTGCGCCCTGTTTCCACTGATTATCCTTGAGACGTTTCTACAACTTGATTGGAGTCCACCTGTGGTAAATTCAGTTGATTGGACATGATTTGGAAAGGCACACACCTGTCTATATAAGGTTCTACAGGTAACAGTGCATGTCAGAGCACAAACCAAGCCATGAAGTCCAAGGAATTGTCTGTAGACCTCGGAGACAGGATTGTATGGAGGCACAGATTGGGGGAAGGGTACAGAAACATTTCTGCAGCATTGAAGGTCCCAATGAGAACAGTGGTCTCCATCATCTGTAAATGGAAGAAGTTTGGAACCACCAGGACTCTTCCACGAGCGGGCCGTCCGGCCAAACTGAGCGATCGGGGGAGGGGGGCCTTAGTCAGGGAGGTGACCAAGAACCTGATGGTCACTCTGACAGATCTCCAGCATTTCTCTGGGGAGAGAGGAGAACTTTCCAGAAGAACAACCATCTCTGCAGCACTCCACCAATCAGGCCTGTATGGGGGAGTGGCCAGACGGAAGCCACTCCTCAGTAAAAGGCACATGACAGCCACCTGGAGTTTGCCAAAAGGCACCTGAAGGACTCTCAGACCATGAGAAACAAAATTCTCTGGTCTGATAAAACAAAGATTGAACTCTATGGCCTGAATGGCAAGTGTCATCTCTGGAGGAAACCAGAAACCGCCCATCGCCTGGCCAATACCATCCCTACTGTGAAGAATGGTGGTGGCAGCATCGTGCTGTGGGGATGTTTTTCAGCGGCAGGAACTGGTAGACTAGTCAGGTTCGAGGGAAAGATGAATGCAGCAATGTACAGAGACATCCTTGATGAAAACCTGCTCCAGACCACTCTGGACCTCAGACTGGGGCGAAGGTTCATCTTCCAACAGGACAACGACCCTAAGCACACAGCCCAGATAACAAAGGAGTGGCTACAGGACAACTCTGTGAATGTCCTTGAGTGGCCCAGCCAGAGACCAGACTTGAACCCGATTGAACATCTCTGGAGAGATCTGAAAATGGCTGTGCACCGACACTCCCCATCCAACCTGATGGAGCTTGAGAGGTCCTGCAAAGAAGAATGGGAGAAACTTTCCAAAAATAGGTGTGCCGAGCTTGTAGCATCATACTCCGAAAGACTGGAGTCTGTAATTGGTGCCAAAGGAGCTTCACCAAAGTACTGAGCAAAGGCTGTGATACTTATGTACATGGGAGGAGCCTGTGATACTTATGTACATGGGAGGAGCCTGTGATACTTGTGTACATGGGAGGAGCCTGTGATACTTATGTACATGGGAGGAGTCTGTGATACTTATGTACATGGGAGGAGTCTGTGATACTTATGTACATGGGAGGAGCCTGTGATACTTATGTACATGGGAGGAGTTTGTGATACTTATGTACATGGGAGGAGTCTGTGATACTTATGTACATGGGAGGAGCCTGCGATACTTATGTACATGGGAGGAGCCTGCGATACTTATGTACGTGGGAGGAGCCTGCGATACTTATGTACGTGGGAGGAGCCTGTGATACTTATGTACATGGGAGGAGCCTGTGATACTTATGTACATGGGAGGAGCCTGTGATACTTATGTACATGAGAGGAGCCTGTGATACTTATGTACATGGGAGGAGTCTGCGATACTTATGTACATGGGAGGAGCCTGCAATACTTATGTACGTGGGAGGAGCCTGCGATACTTATGTACGTGGGAGGAGCCTGCGATACTTATGTACGTGGGAGGAGCCTGCGATACTTATGTACGTGGGAGGAGCCTGCGATACTTATGTACGTGGGAGGAGCCTGTGATACTTATGTACGTGGCAGGAGCCTGTGATACTTATGTACATGAGAGGAGCCTGTGATACTTATGTACATGGGAGGAGCCTGTGATACTTATGTACATGGGAGGAGCCTGTGATACTTATGTACATGGGAGGAGCCTGTGATACTTATGTACATGGGATTTTTTTTCCTTTTTTATTTTTAATAAATTTGCAAAGATTTCAAACAAACTTCTTTCACGTTGTCATTATAGGGTATTGTTTGTAGAATTTTGAGGAAAATAATGAATTTAATCCATTTTGGAATAAAGCTGTAACATAACAAAATGTGGAAAAAGTGAAGCGCTGTGAATACTTTCCGAATGCACTGTGTATAAAGTAAATAAACGCACCTGCTCCTCCGCACATAGCAATGCTGGTAATGAAGGACAGATTATTGAAACATTGTTGGTCTCCTATATTAAAATCACATGGAAAATGACTTGATATTAAATACAATATGTGTAAGAAAGATGTACATTTCTTTATTTAAAAAAATGCACAGTATTAAAAACATTCAAACCTTACGCAGGACCTTGCACCTAGTACAGGGGTCTCAAAATGGTGGCCCTCCAGCTGTTGCGAAACTACAATTCCCATGATGCATTGCAAGGCTGACAGTTACAAGCATGACTCCCACAGGCAGAGGCATGATGGGACTTGTAGTTTTGCAACAGCTGGAGGGCCGCCAGTTTGAGACCCCTGACCTAGTATATAGTAACTGTGTATAATATCTTATTCATTATAATGACCTTATATTAGATTCAGCAAAAAAATGTAAATTAAACTCTTATAAATAAATATAGTTGCCCGCTAAACACTGCTGCTAGATAAGCACCTGAACGAGCACAACATACAGGGATATACAATGTAACACTGACATATAATCACACACACACAGGTTGGACTTGATGGACTTGTGTCTTTTTTCAAGCTCACCTACTATGTAACTATATTACATGCTTTATCTGTCTGCAGGTACCGTGCTCACGCTGAAGGGGGCAGTACTGACCTTCTCCTGCCTGGACTGTATGGGATCTTTAATCCGCCCATCCTATGAAGTCTGGAGGGACCCAAACAGCACGGATGACAACGAGAAGACGAGGAAGAGGAAACTGGTGGCGTTCTCTCCGTCCTCCTCGCAGGATATGAGCGATCACCAGTTCGCCGTGGTCTGCTCAGAAAAGCAAGCCAAAGTTTTCTCTCTGCCTTCCCAGACGTGTCTGTATGTCCACAACATTACCGAGACCTCCTTCCTCCTGCGGGCGGACGTGGTCACCATGTGTAACAACGTCCTGCTGGCCTGTTTCTGTGCCAACGGGCATATCATGACAATAAGGTAAGTGGGCACGGATGCCATCATTTCATCTTGTGTCATCCCTGATGTCCTGTCTTTGTCGATCGTTGTGGTCTCAGGCACGTGGGAATACATGTAGATATGTGCACCGCCGAAAAATGTGTTAGTTTTCGTTTCATTCCTTTTTTTTTTTTTTTTTTTTCGGGTCATTCATTATGAACAAAATTTGTACATTTATAAATTCGAAAAATCCGAAATCCGTAAAATCGAAATTTCAGAAATTCCAAAATCCGTAAATTCGAAAATCCGAAAATTCTTATGCCGCGTACACACGATCGGAATTTCCGTCGGAAAAACCTTGGATGGTTTTCCCGACGGAATTCCGCTCAAGCTTGGCTTGCATACACACGGTCACACAAAAGAACGTCAAGAATGCGGTGACGTACAACACTACGACGAGCCGAGAAAATGAAGTTCAATGCTTCCGAGCATGCGGTCGAAATTGTTTCTGAGCACGCGTAGGAATTTTGCGTGTCGGAATTGCTACAGACGGTCGGAATTTCCGATAGGAACTTTTTCCGTCGGAAAAATAGAGAACCTGCTCTCAAGCTTTTGTGTTGGCGGAAATTCCGACAGCAAAAGTCCGATGGAGCCTACACACGGTCAGAATTTCCGACGAAAAGCTCACATCGAACTTTTCTTGTCGGAAACTCCGACCGTGTGTACGCGGCATTAACTTTGTTAATTAAAAAATCTGGAAATTTCGAAAAAAAATGAAAATCCAGAAATTCAAAATAATAACTAACTAACTAATAATAACTACAGTGGAACCTTGGATTACGAGCATTATCTGATCCAGGAGAATGCTTGTAATCCAAAGCACTCGCATATCAAAGCGAGTTTCCCCATAGAAGTCAATGGAAATGAAGATAATTTGTTCCGCGTTGACTTCTATGGCATGCAATACCACATGTGGCCTGAGGTGGGGGGCGCCGGAGAGCCTCGGAAATACTCTTGGACAGCTTGGCTTATCTCGGAAACACTCAGGAACGGAGTATTTCCGAACGGCTCCGAACCGTTCGAGTGTCACCGGCGCCCCCTAGCCAAATACGGTACTGCACACCCCATTAGCTTGAATTCTGCTCATTTTGCGAGACAATTCTCGCAAACCGAGTCAGAATAAAAAAATTTAAAAAGTTGCTCGTTATTCAAAACGTTTGTTAATCGCGTTACTCGTAAACCGAGGTTCCACTGTAACTATTAAATTATAGGTATTGGAATTTCCTTTCAAATCTCGCTGTTGGGGCCGGTTCACACTACTGCGACTTCAAAATGGCGCGATTTTGCCGCGATTTCAGGGAATGCCAGTCTATAGAGCTTAATTCGCATCGGACATGGATCAAACTCGCACAGGACCCTTTTTTAACGCAGCTTAGATTCGCAACGCATTGATGTTAACGGCACTCATGGGAAAACTATGTTAGTAAAATGACTTGCGAATTTGAGCAATTGCAACGGATCAAATTCGCAATAGAATTGGCAGCAGTGTGAACCGGCCCTTAGTGAACGTAAATAACGAATGTCGCATCTAAACAAATGGAACGGAACAAATTATTAATAATAACAATAAAACGTTTTTGTTATTTATTATTATTAATTTGTTGCGTTCCATTCGTTTAGATACGGCATTCGTTGTTTCGTAACTTCGGATAAATTCGTATTCGTTACGTTCACAGCCAAATTTGAAAGGAAATTCCAATACCTATAATTTAAGAGTTAGTAATAGTAAAGTTTTATTATTAGTTATTATTTCAGAGTTTAGAATGTTTTTCTAATTTTTGGATTTTCAAATTCCAAATTTCTGAATTTTCAAATTAGAATTTTGTAAATTCGTAAAATTAGAAAATTTAGATATCCAGAAATTTTGTCAATTCTGAATTTTCGAGTATTCAAATTTGTTAAAGGGGTTTTACAAATTTGTAGAAGTTCGGGCATTTTCACCCCCTTCCTGCCCAGGCCAAATTTCAGCTTTCAGCGCTGTCACACTTTGAATGACAATTGCGCATTCATGTTACACTGTACCCTTATTGTATTTTTATCATTTTGTTCAAACAAATAGAGCTTTCTTTTGGTGGTATTTAATTGTATTTTGTGCTAAATAAATGAAAAAAAGACAGGATTTTGAAAAACAAAAACACGTTTTTCTTCGTTTGTTATAAAACTTTTCAAATAAATAATATTTTAAAAAAAAAAAATTAGGCCAAAATCTATTCTGCTACATTTTTTTTTTCTGAAAATAACCCAAATCAGTGTATATTGTTTAGTCTGTAGGAAAGTTATAGAGACCACAATTAATCAATCCTGATGTACTGAAGGCCCCTCTCATTTCTTGAGGCCCCAAAATGCCAGGACAGGACAAATACCCCCCAAATGACCCCCTTTTAGGAAAGTAGACAGTCTGAGGTATTTAGTAATAGGCATGGCGAGTTTATTTAAATTGGAATTTTTTTCTCATAATTTTTGGGAAAAATGAATAATTTAAAATATATCCCATAGTTTGTAGACGCAATAACTTTTGCACAAACCAATCAATATACACTTATTGGGATTTTTTTTTTTTTTTTACCAAAAATATGTAGCAGAATACACATTGGCCTAAATTTATGAAGAAATTTAAAAAAATGTTAACATTTAAAAAAAAATATTAAAATTGTATTGGATATGTTTTATAGCAGAAGGTAAAACATATATACTTTTTTCAAAATTGTCGCTCTTTTTTTATTTATAGTGCAAAAAATAAAAACCGCAGAGGTGATCAGATACCACCAAAAAAGAAAACCTCTATTTGTAGTGGAAAAAAAAGGACATCATATTTATTTGTGTACAGGGTCGCACGACTGCGCAATTGTCATTTAAGGTAACGCAGTTCCGTATCGCAAAAAATGGCCTGGTCATAAAGGGGGGAGGGGTAAATCTTTCGGAGGGCAAGAGGTTAAGCTCATACTGGTGTGATGGTCAGGTTTCCATTTTTGGCCATACAGTGTAAAATCAATAGTTCTGTATGGTATTGTGTGTGTGTTTTATAAGAATCTCTGTGCTGTATTCCCTTGTTTGCAGGGAAACAAAAACCGGCACATCCCCGCTGTCAGGACAGAGCTCTGTGTTGTTTACATTTACAGAGCTCTGTCCTGTCATCCTCTTCGCCGATCAGTGGGTCCAGTCATTGGCCGGGACCCGCTGATCGGCTTGTGCTGTGACTATTCACAGAACAGCAGGGGGGGGGGTACGGGCGTGCATGAGCGCACCCCCCTACCCGAAAGAGCTGGATCACGTATTAGATGAGCGCAGGAGAGCCATTCTGCTTCTGAACTCCTAAATGGTTCTGCTTTTATATCTCTCACCCCACCCTCATACATGTGGTCTTATGCCTCGTACACACGACCGGTTTTTCCGACGGGAAATTTGCTACGAGAGCTTTTCGATGGGAATCCCGGCCATGTGTATGCTCCATCGCAGTTTTTTCGACGGGAAAACTGCCGGACAAAAAAAAGAGATCAGGATCTTTTTTTTCCCCATCAGGCCAAAAAATCAGAGCGGGAAATCCGTTCGTCTGAATGGTTTTCTGACGGGCAGAAAACCGCGCATGCTCAGAATCAAGTATGAGACGGGATCGCTCGTTCTGGTAAAACTAGCGTTCATAATGGAGATAGCACATTCGTCACGCTGTAACGGACTGAAAAGCACGAGGCTGAAAAGCGCGAATCGTCTCTCACCAAACTTTACTAACACGAGGATCAGCAAAAGCAGCCCAAAGGGTGGCGCCATCCGAATGGAACTTCCCCTTTATAGTGCCGTCTTACGTGTTGTACGTCACTGTGGTTTGGACGGGCAGACTTTTGTCTGAGCGTGTGTATGCAAGGCAGGCTGAGAGGAATTCTGTCGGGAAAACCGTCGGATTTTTATCCGTCAGAAAAACCGGTCGTGTGTACTAAAAAAAAAATAAAAAAAATGCATTAGTGAAAGAAGCAGAAAACACAAGGTGAATATTTGAGATACGATGCAGCCAGCCAGCACACAAACACTCATCTTCCATGAGAAAAAAAAATAATTATTGTTTATCTGCAGAGAAATGTCAGCCTGTGAAGGATCATCCTATAGATAACGGGCGTTTTTATCTCCACAGCCTGCCCAGCCTGCGTCCTCTGCTAGATGTCAATTACTTACCTCTGACAGATATGAGGATAGCCAGGACGTTCTGCTTCGCTAATGGCGGCCAGGCGCTGTACCTGTGTTCTTCCAGTGAGATCCAAAGAATAACATACAGCCAGGAAATGTGCGACAGTCTGCAGGTGAGACACTTTACACCGAAATATTGATTGTGGGATTTATACATTGATCAGTTCTGTATGCCCCCTGTGGACCAGAATACGGGTTACATTTCTGCTATGGGCCTGTTTATTTATTCAGCAAAAACATTAAAGCGGAACTTTACTTTCTCCCCCTCCTCTCCTCCCCTGTTCTATATTGAACTTTTTTTTTTTGTTGTTTAGAGAGTGGGTACCTATTTCTGGCAGGTACCCACTCTCACTTCTGCCAAGCTCACCTAGGCGAGCAGAGTGGAAGTTCATCCCGTCCCCGCAACCTCCTGGGCCACATCACCAGTCCCAGGAGACTGCAGGAACATTCAGAAAGAACAACGCGTCTTGCGTAGTGATGAGCCGAACACCCCCGGGTTCGGTTCGCACCAGAACCCGCGAACGGACCGAAAGTTCGAACGAACATTAGAACCCTATTAAATACAATGGATGCGAACGTTCGAATTCTAAAGTGCTAATTATAAAAACTATTATGCATGTTATTGTCCTAAAAAGGGTTTGGGAACCCGGGTTCTGCACCAGGGGACATGTATCAATGCAAAAATAAGTTTTAAAAACGGTCGTTTTCCGGGAGCAGTCATTTTAATGATGCATAAAGTGAAAAAAAAAAAGTCAAATATTCCTTTAAATATCGTACCTGGGGGGTGTCTAAAGTATGCCTGTGAAGTGCCACGTGTTTCCCGTGTTTAGAACTGTCCCTGCACAAAATGACACTTCTAAAGGAAAAAAAAGCCATTTAAAACTGCTTGCGGCTTTAATGTAATGTCTGGTCCCGGTAATATGGATGAAAATCTTTAAGAAAAATGGCATAGCTACCCCATGACCCCCCCCCCTACCCCAGCCCATTACCAGCCCCTTTGGGTCTTGTATGGATATTAAGGGGAACCCCGCACATAAAATAAAAAAGGCCCTATATACTCTGAACAGCCGTATACAGGCGGTGCATACAAGACAGGGACTGTAGGTTTGTTCTTATGTAGAATCTGTTTGTAATTTTGAACAGGTACATTGTTGAAGTGTAGCTCCAGACCAAAAATCTATTTTTAAACTTTTTGGAAAACATAGGTAAGGGTTATCACCCCTGTAACATTTGTTTTGCTGTCTGTGCCCCTGTTCAGAACATTTCACCTCACTTTCCGTCCTAATGACAACTGTTTTTGAAATGTGGTGTTTTTCTTGAAACAAGGATTGCTGATAAAGCATCAGTACAGAGGAGACACCTTTCTCCCATATTTATTCTTACAGGAGAGAATTTTCCTTCCTAGTGGTAGATTTCCTCTCACTTCCTGTTGTCTTCTTGCGTTTGCAAGTAGGAGTCGTTTGTAAGTTGGATGTTTGAAAGTAGGGACCTGCCGTATATACTCTGCAGAAATAGGCCCCTTAGTTGTTGGTGTTGGCACAACACTGTAAGCACTCACAGTTACTCTTGGTTGGTGCTGGAACGCCCTGCTGTCAACTATTATATCAGGAATTTTAATTACATATAATTGTTGAACAGTGGTAGTAAAAATTGGGCCTTTGATGGTGGTGCTGGTGCCACAACACTGTAAGCCCTGACAGTTACTCTTGGTGGGTGCAGCAATGGGCCCTGCTGTGAATTATTAGATCAAGAATTGTAATTACATGCCCCTGTTGAACAGGGGCTGAAAAATTGGGCCTTAGGCACTGGTGGCACAACACTGCAACCCTTCACAGATACTGTACTTGGAGCACAGCAATGAGCCCTGTTGCAAAGTATTGCTTCAAAAATTGTAATGACACGCCCCTGTTAAACAGGGGCTGAAAAATTGGGCCTTAGGCACTGGTGGCACAACACTGCAACTCCTCACAGATACTGTACTTGGAGCACAGCAATGAGCCCTGTTGCAAAGTATTGCTTCAAAAATTGTAATTACACGCCCCTGTTAAACAGGGGCTGAAAAATTGGGCGTTAGGCACTGGTGGCGGCACCCATAAACAAAAATGATCTTCCAAGCTATCATCATCAATCGTATCATTGAGGACTCGGAGGAGGAGGATAGCCAGTCAACATAACAGCACAGGCACTCAGCATCAGCATCAGTCTTGAAGGGATGTGACATTTTAAAATCAATTAGTCTGTTATATCAGCATCAGGTGTGTGGTAGCTGGTGGTGATCCAAGACTGGTTCATCTTGATGAAAGTCAGTCGATCAACCGAGTCGGTGGACAGGCGCACCCTGTGATCCGTGACAAATCCTCCAGCAGCACTGAATGTGCGTTCCGAAAGAACGCTGGATGCAGGACAGGCCAGTAGCTCAATTGCATACTGTGCAAGCTCTGGCCAGTGATCCATCCTCAAGACCCAGTAAGCCAGAGGATTTTCGGTGGGGAAGGTGTCCAAGTCTGACCTTGCCCCTAGATATTCCTGCACCATGTTTATCAGACGCTGGCGATGGTTGCTGGAACCGATCATACTTTGGGGCTGCGGACTAAAGAATTGTCTGAACGCATCGGTCAGACGGCCACCTTCCCCACCGCTCCTTCTTTGACTGGCCGAAGCCTCAGCAACTCGTTGTCCAGGACCAGGAGTTTGCAACCTCCCAGTCTCTGGGAACGCGTTGCACAGACCTTTCTGCAAGGCCTCCCGGAGTTGTCTCATCCTCTGCTCCCTCTGCGACGGTAACATAAGGTCCGCAACCTTACCCTTGTACCGTGGATCAAGGAGAGTGGCCAGCCAGTAATGGTCCCTCTCCTTGATCCGAAGAATACGAGGATCCTTCCGCAGACTTTGCAGGATCAGGGAGGCCATGCAGCGTAGGTTTGCTGAGGCATTCGCTCCGGAGTCCTCTGGGTCACTAAGGACGACATGATCCGCAGCCACCTCCTCCCAGCCACGTACAAGTCCACTGGTTTCTTGGGACTGTAAATCATCCCTAAAAGACTGCTGCTGATGATGCTGAGTGCCAGCCTCCACCTCCATGCTGACACAATCCTCCTCCTCCTCCTCCTCCTCCTCCTCCTCCTCCTCCTCTTCCTGTGCGATGGGTGGGACAGAAGGAACACTGTCTGGGTAAAGGGGGCCTTGAGAGGCAAGGAAGTCCTCCTCTTCCTGCCTCTGTTCTGCCTCAAGTGCCCTGTCCATTATTCCACGCAGCGTGTGCTCCAACAGGTGGACAAGAGGTACAGTGTCACTGATGCATGCACTGTCACTGCTCACCATCCTCGTGGCCTCCTCAAATGGTGCCAGGACAGTGCATGCATCCCTGATCATGCCCCACTGGCGTGGAGAAAAAAAACCAAGCTCCCCTGACCCTGTCCTGGTGCCGTAGTCGCACAGGTACTCATTGATGGCCCTCTGCTGCGTGTGCAGCCGCTGCAGCATGGCCAACGTTGAGTTCCACCTGGTGGGCATGTCACATATAAGGCGGTTCTTGGGCAGGTTCAACTCCTTTTGCAGCTCAGCCAGGCGAGCACTGGCATTATAAGATCTGCGGAAATGCACACAGACTTTCCTGGCCTGCCTCAGGACATCCTGTAAGCCCGGGTACCTGCCCAAGAAGCGCTGCACCACCAGGTTAAGGACGTGAGCCACACAGGGCACATGGGTCAGTTGTCCCTGTCGGAGGGCGGAGAGGAGGTTGGTGCCATTGTCGCAAACCACCATTCCTGGCTTAAGCTGGCGTGGCGTCAACCACCTCTCGGCCTGGCCCTGCAGAGCAGACAGGACCTCTGCCCCAGTGTGGCTTCTGTCCCCCAAACACACCAGCGCAAGCACGGCATGGCATCTTTTTGCCTGCGTACTTGCGTAGCCCCGTGAACGGCTACGGAGCACCGCTGGTTCATAGGACAAACCACAGGAAGAGGCCATGGAGGAAGAAGAAGAGGAGGGGGTGGAGGAGAGAGGTGTGTCACAACCAGTAGTAGCATTTTGGAGGCGTGGCGGTGGGACAACCTCCAACACTACTGCACCTTGTCCTGAATCCTTCCCAGCTGCCAAAAGAGTGACCCAATGGGCCGTGAAAGAAAGGTAACGTCCCTGTCCATGCCTGCTGGACCATGAGTCAGCGGTAATATGCACCTTACCGCTGACCGCCCTGTCCAGCGAGGCCAAGACATTGCCTTCCACATGCCGGTAGAGAGCCGGAATAGCCTTCCGTGAGAAAAAGTGGCGTTTGGGAACCTGCCACTGAGGAACCGCACATTGCACAAACTCACGGAAGGGGGCCGAGTCTACCAACTGAAAAGGCAGCAGTTGAAGCGCTAGCAATTTAGCCAAGCTAGCATTCAACCGCTGGGCATGTGGATGGCTGGGAGTGAACTTCTTTCGACGGTCCAGCAGCTGGGGCAGGGAAATTTGCCTGCTAGAATCGGACGTCGGTGTACTGCTAGCAGAGTGGGCGCAAGTACTTGGCTGTGACACACCTAATTCTACACCTTCATTCCTCTCAGTGCATGTTTCAGAGAGGACTGAAGTTATAGTGGGGTTGGAGATCCCAGCTGATGCGGTGCAAGGAGAGGTCCGCTTGGTTCTTTGGTGTGGGTCTTTGAGGTAGGCTTGCCAACGAGCTGCATGGCAGGTCAACATATGTCTGGTCAGGCATGTGGTACCCAAGCGGCTGATGTTTTGGCCACGCGATATACGCTTGAGACATATGTTGCAAACAGCAGCTGTGCGATCTGATGCACTAGCCTCAAAAAAGGCCCACACCAAAGAACTTTTTGAATGACGGGCAGAGGCAGCGCCCTGCACAGGCGGAGCTCTGCGGTGTGATTCCGTCGGTGTACTGCCCTTACGCTGGCCACCAAAGGGCATCCTGCCTCGTTGGAGATGTGCCTCCTCCTCATCCTCCTCCTCCTCCTCTCTCCTATTAGGCACCCACGTGGAGTCAGTGACCTCATCATCCCCTCCCTCCTCATCACTGGAGCCAATCTGGCAGTATGCTGCAGCTGCTGGAACATGACTGCCAGATTGGTGTCCTTCTTGAGCATCCCCTCTGTCTGCTCTCACGCTACTGCCTTCCTCTAGCTGGGTTTCATCATCAGACCCTTCGAAACGCTGGGCATCCTCCTGGAGCATGTACCCAACACTGTGCTGAAACAGTTCGGGGGACTCCTCAGGAGGAGGACATGGTGGGTCTAGGGAAGGAGTGACTGATGATTTGTCTGACATTGATACCAGGGAAGACGACGCTTTGGCAGCTGCTTTTCCAGTACCCTGAGCCTGGGTGAGAGAGGATGAGGAGGAGGAGGAGGGCTTGGTCATCCACTCTACCAAGTCTTCGGCATGATGTGGCTCAACATGTCCAGCTGCCGAAAAGAAGGACAAGCGTGTCCCATGGCCATGTGCTGATGACAATGCACCGCGTCCACGACCAGCACTGTTGCCCCCAGACACAGAGCCTGCTTGCCCTCTTTTATTGCCTCCTGACTGTCTGCCTCTCCTTGTTTGCCTTCCAGACATTCTAATAGATGGCCTGCAGGGAGATGGGAAAAAAGCAATAAGGGCTACCTTCAGGTGTCCTTCTCTGTCCCTTGAAACAAGGACTTTCACAGTGAAAGAAACTGACACTGTCCCTACCTAGAGTTTTCTGTCCCTAGAATAAATGTTTTTTTTAAGCACAATATAGCACAAGGACAATTAACTCACTGTCCTTACAGGTCCCTGGAAACAAGGACTTGCAGAGTGAAAAAAAAAAAACACTCTCCCTACCTACAGTTTTCTGTCCCTAGAAAAAATGTTTTTTTTAAGCACAATATAGCACAAGGACAATTAACTCACTGTCCTTACAGGTCCCTGGAAACAAGGACTTGCAGAGTGAAAGAAAAAAAACACTCTCCCTACCTACAGTTTTCTGTCCCTAGAAAAAATGTTTTTTTTAATCACAATATAGCACAAGGAAAATTAACTCACTGTCCTTACAGGTCCCTGGAAACAAGGACTTGCAGAGTGAAAGAAAAAAAACACTCTCCCTACCTACAGTTTTCTGTCCCTAGAAAAAATGTTTTTTTTAATCACAATATAGCACAAGGAAAATTAACTCACTGTCCTTACAGGTCCCTGGAAACAAGGACTTGCAGAGTGAAAGAAACTGACACTGTCCCTACCTAGAGTTTTCTGTCCCTAGAATAAATGTTTTTTTTAAGCACAATATAGCACAAGGACAATTAACTCACTGTCCTTACAGGTCCCTGGAAACAAGGACTTGCAGAGTGAAAGAAAAAAAACACTCTCCCTACCTACAGTTTTCTGTCCCTAGAAAAAATGTTTTTTTTAATCACAATATAGCACAAGGAAAATTAACTCACTGTCCTTACAGGTCCCTGGAAACAAGGACTTGCAGAGTGAAAGAAACTGACACTGTCCCTACCTAGAGTTTTCTGTCCCTAGAATAAATGTTTTTTTTAATCACAATATAGCACAAGGAAAATTAACTCACTGTCCTTACAGGTCCCTGGAAACAAGGACTTGCAGAGTGAAAGAAACTGACACTGTCCCTACCTAGAGTTTTCTGTCCCTAGAATAAATGTTTTTTTTAATCACAATATAGCACAAGGAAAATTAACTCACTGTCCTTACAGGTCCCTGGAAACAAGGACTTGCAGAGTGAAAGAAACTGACACTGTCCCTACCTAGAGTTTTCTGTCCCTAGAATAAATGTTTTTTTTAATCACAATATAGCACAAGGAAAATTAACTCACTGTCCTTACAGGTCCCTGGAAACAAGGACTTGCAGAGTGAAAGAAAAAAAACACTCTCCCTACCTAGAGTTTTCTGTCCCTAGAAAAAATGTTTTTTTTAATCACAATATAGCACAAGGAAAATTAACTCACTGTCCTTACAGGTCCCTGGAAACAAGGACTTGCAGAGTGAAAGAAAAAAAACACTCTCCCTACCTACAGTTTTCTGTCCCTAGAAAAAATGTTTTTTTTAATCACAATATAGCACAAGGAAAATTAACTCACTGTCCTTACAGGTCCCTGGAAACAAGGACTTGCAGAGTGAAAGAAACTGACACTGTCCCTACCTAGAGTTTTCTGTCCCTAGAATAAATGTTTTTTTTAATCACAATATAGCACAAGGAAAATTAACTCACTGTCCTTACAGGTCCCTGGAAACAAGGACTTGCAGAGTGAAAGAAACTGACACTGTCCCTACCTAGAGTTTTCTGTCCCTAGAATAAATGTTTTTTTTAATCACAATATAGCACAAGGAAAATTAACTCACTGTCCTTACAGGTCCCTGGAAACAAGGACTTGCAGAGTGAAAGAAACTGACACTGTCCCTACCTAGAGTTTTCTGTCCCTAGAATAAATGTTTTTTTTAATCACAATATAGCACAAGGAAAATTAACTCACTGTCCTTACAGGTCCCTGGAAACAAGGACTTGCAGAGTGAAAGAAACTGACACTGTCCCTACCTAGAGTTTTCTGTCCCTAGAATAAATGTTTTTTTTAAGCACAATATAGCACAAGGACAATTAACTCACTGTCCTTACAGGTCCCTGGAAACAAGGACTTGCAGAGTGAAAGAAAAAAAACACTCTCCCTACCTACAGTTTTCTGTCCCTAGAAAAAATGTTTTTTTTAATCACAATATAGCACAAGGAAAATTAACTCACTGTCCTTACAGGTCCCTGGAAACAAGGACTTGCAGAGTGAAAGAAACTGACACTGTCCCTACCTAGAGTTTTCTGTCCCTAGAATAAATGTTTTTTTTAATCACAATATAGCACAAGGAAAATTAACTCACTGTCCTTACAGGTCCCTGGAAACAAGGACTTGCAGAGTGAAAGAAACTGACACTGTCCCTACCTAGAGTTTTCTGTCCCTAGAATAAATGTTTTTTTTAATCACAATATAGCACAAGGAAAATTAACTCACTGTCCTTACAGGTCCCTGGAAACAAGGACTTGCAGAGTGAAAGAAAAAAAACACTCTCCCTACCTACAGTTTTCTGTCCCTAGAAAAAATGTTTTTTTTAAGCACAATATAGCACAAGTAAAATTAACTCACTGTCCTTACAGGTCCCTGGAAACAAGGACTTGCAGAGTGAAAGAAAAAAAACACTCTCCCTACCTACAGTTTTCTGTCCCTAGAAAAAATGTTTTTTTTAATCACAATATAGCACAAGGAAAATTAACTCACTGTCCTTACAGGTCCCTGGAAACAAGGACTTGCAGAGTGAAAGAAACTGACACTGTCCCTACCTAGAGTTTTCTGTCCCTAGAATAAATGTTTTTTTTAATCACAATATAGCACAAGGAAAATTAACTCACTGTCCTTACAGGTCCCTGGAAACAAGGACTTGCAGAGTGAAAGAAACTGACACTGTCCCTACCTAGAGTTTTCTGTCCCTAGAATAAATGTTTTTTTTAATCACAATATAGCACAAGGAAAATTAACTCACTGTCCTTACAGGTCCCTGGAAACAAGGACTTGCAGAGTGAAAGAAACTGACACTGTCCCTACCTAGAGTTTTCTGTCCCTAGAATAAATGTTTTTTTTAAGCACAATATAGCACAAGGACAATTAACTCACTGTCCTTACAGGTCCCTGGAAACAAGGACTTGCAGAGTGAAAGAAAAAAAACACTCTCCCTACCTACAGTTTTCTGTCCCTAGAAAAAATGTTTTTTTTAATCACAATATAGCACAAGGAAAATTAACTCACTGTCCTTACAGGTCCCTGGAAACAAGGACTTGCAGAGTGAAAGAAACTGACACTGTCCCTACCTAGAGTTTTCTGTCCCTAGAATAAATGTTTTTTTTAATCACAATATAGCACAAGGAAAATTAACTCACTGTCCTTACAGGTCCCTGGAAACAAGGACTTGCAGAGTGAAAGAAAAAAAACACTCTCCCTACCTACAGTTTTCTGTCCCTAGAAAAAATGTTTTTTTTAAGCACAATATAGCACAAGTAAAATTAACTCACTGTCCTTACAGGTCCCTGGAAACAAGGACTTGCAGAGTGAAAGAAAAAAAACACTCTCCCTACCTACAGTTTTCTGTCCCTAGAAAAAATGTTTTTTTTAATCACAATATAGCACAAGGAAAATTAACTCACTGTCCTTACAGGTCCCTGGAAACAAGGACTTGCAGAGTGAAAGAAACTGACACTGTCCCTACCTAGAGTTTTCTGTCCCTAGAATAAATGTTTTTTTTAATCACAATATAGCACAAGGAAAATTAACTCACTGTCCTTACAGGTCCCTGGAAACAAGGACTTGCAGAGTGAAAGAAACTGACACTGTCCCTACCTAGAGTTTTCTGTCCCTAGAATAAATGTTTTTTTTAAGCACAATATAGCACAAGGACAATTAACTCACTGTCCTTACAGGTCCCTGGAAACAAGGACTTGCAGAGTGAAAAAAAAAAAACACTCTCCCTACCTAGAGTTTTCTGTCCCTAGAAAAAATGTTTTTTTTAAGCACAATATAGCACAAGGACAATTAACTCACTGTCCTTACAGGTCCCTGGAAACAAGGACTTGCAGAGTGAAAGAAAAAAAACACTCTCCCTACCTAGAGTTTTCTGTCCCTAGAAAAAATGTTTTTTTTAATCACAATATAGCACAAGGAAAATTAACTCACTGTCCTTACAGGTCCCTGGAAACAAGGACTTGCAGAGTGAAAGAAAAAAAACACTCTCCCTACCTACAGTTTTCTGTCCCTAGAAAAAATGTTTTTTTTAATCACAATATAGCACAAGGAAAATTAACTCACTGTCCTTACAGGTCCCTGGAAACAAGGACTTGCAGAGTGAAAGAAACTGACACTGTCCCTACCTAGAGTTTTCTGTCCCTAGAATAAATGTTTTTTTTAATCACAATATAGCACAAGGAAAATTAACTCACTGTCCTTACAGGTCCCTGGAAACAAGGACTTGCAGAGTGAAAGAAACTGACACTGTCCCTACCTAGAGTTTTCTGTCCCTAGAATAAATGTTTTTTTTAATCACAATATAGCACAAGGAAAATTAACTCACTGTCCTTACAGGTCCCTGGAAACAAGGACTTGCAGAGTGAAAGAAACTGACACTGTCCCTACCTAGAGTTTTCTGTCCCTAGAATAAATGTTTTTTTTAATCACAATATAGCACAAGGAAAATTAACTCACTGTCCTTACAGGTCCCTGGAAACAAGGACTTGCAGAGTGAAAGAAACTGACACTGTCCCTACCTAGAGTTTTCTGTCCCTAGAATAAATGTTTTTTTTAAGCACAATATAGCACAAGGACAATTAACTCACTGTCCTTACAGGTCCCTGGAAACAAGGACTTGCAGAGTGAAAGAAAAAAAACACTCTCCCTACCTACAGTTTTCTGTCCCTAGAAAAAATGTTTTTTTTAATCACAATATAGCACAAGGAAAATTAACTCACTGTCCTTACAGGTCCCTGGAAACAAGGACTTGCAGAGTGAAAGAAACTGACACTGTCCCTACCTAGAGTTTTCTGTCCCTAGAATAAATGTTTTTTTTAATCACAATATAGCACAAGGACAATTAACTCACTGTCCTTACAGGTCCCTGGAAACAAGGACTTGCAGAGTGAAAGAAACTGACACTGTCCCTACCTAGAGTTTTCTGTCCCTAGAATAAATGTTTTTTTTAAGCACAATATAGCACAAGGACAATTAACTCACTGTCCTTACAGGTCCCTGGAAACAAGGACTTGCAGAGTGAAAGAAAAAAAACACTCTCCCTACCTACAGTTTTCTGTCCCTAGAAAAAATGTTTTTTTTAATCACAATATAGCACAAGGAAAATTAACTCACTGTCCTTACAGGTCCCTGGAAACAAGGACTTGCAGAGTGAAAGAAACTGACACTGTCCCTACCTAGAGTTTTCTGTCCCTAGAATAAATGTTTTTTTTAATCACAATATAGCACAAGGACAATTAACTCACTGTCCTTACAGGTCCCTGGAAACAAGGACTTGCAGAGTGAAAGAAACTGACACTGTCCCTACCTAGAGTTTTCTGTCCCTAGAATAAATGTTTTTTTTAAGCACAATATAGCACAAGGACAATTAACTCACTGTCCTTACAGGTCCCTGGAAACAAGGACTTGCAGAGTGAAAGAAAAAAAACACTCTCCCTACCTACAGTTTTCTGTCCCTAGAAAAAATGTTTTTTTTAATCACAATATAGCACAAGGAAAATTAACTCACTGTCCTTACAGGTCCCTGGAAACAAGGACTTGCAGAGTGAAAGAAACTGACACTGTCCCTACCTAGAGTTTTCTGTCCCTAGAATAAATGTTTTTTTTAATCACAATATAGCACAAGGACAATTAACTCACTGTCCTTACAGGTCCCTGGAAACAAGGACTTGCAGAGTGAAAGAAACTGACACTGTCCCTACCTAGAGTTTTCTGTCCCTAGAATAAATGTTTTTTTTAAGCACAATATAGCACAAGGACAATTAACTCACTGTCCTTACAGGTCCCTGGAAACAAGGACTTGCAGAGTGAAAGAAACTGACACTGTCCCTACCTAGAGTTTTCTGTCCCTAGAATAAATGTTTTTTTTAAGCACACTATAGCAGAAGCACAAAACACACTGACACTCTCCCTACCTATCCTTCTCTTTCCCTAAACTAAAGGAATCCAGGTTAAGCAAGAAAGAAATAACAGTCACTGTCCATGCCTATGCTACTCTATCCCTGCTCCGGAACACACTACACTAGGCCGCCGTGCTGGCGGCCTTTTATAGTGTGGGGCGTGTACTAAACACCCTCAGCAATAATTGGCCACAGGCATCCTGCCTGTGGCCAATCATTGCTCTCCTCGCTGCCGGCGCTGTGATTGGCCAAGCATGCGGGGTCACAGTGCATGCTTGGCCAATCACAGCGCCTGGATGACACTGCGATGGCGTAGTGCATTGTGGGCCGTTCGCGTCACTCGAATTTGGCGCGAACGGCCCAAATCGTTCGATCTTTGTCGAACGATCGAACAGCCAATGTTCGAGTCGAACGTATGTTCGACTCGAACACGAAGCTCATCCCTAGTCTTGCGCCTGCGCAGTGGGGAGCCGGATGTGAAGCATCAGGAAGTCACAGCCCAGTGCTTGCACCATAGATGTGCACAGCATATTGCGCATGGGTGCTCAACCTGTGGCCCTTCAGCTGTTGCAAAACTACAAGTCCCATCATGCCTCTGCCTTTGTGAGTCTTACTTGTAACTGTCAGCCATGCAATGCCTCATGGGACTTGTAGTTCCGCAACAGCTGGAGGGCCACAGGTTGAGCACCCATGCATTGCATGGGTGCTCAACCTGTGGCCCTTCAGCTGTTGCAGAACTACAAGTCCCATGAGGCACTGCAAGCTGCTGATAGTTACAAGCAATGACTCTTAAAGGTAGAGGCATGGTGGGACTTGATAGTTCCGCAACAGCTGGAGGGCCATAGGTTGAGCACACATGCATGTGTCTACATATATATGGCCCTGGCACATTGATCTCCCCACTGCCACACAGAGCGATAATGCTAATGTACACTAGGTGATTAGGGTGTGCCCAGGCACACTTAGCACACCCTGTGCGCACGCATAGCTGGCACCCAATGTCCTCCACATCAACCAATGACATTATCCGTTGTTAGGATGCCAATGGCTGGCCTGCGCATTGCCCAAGGTTGCAATGCACATTAAAAACCTGTGGCTTCGTGTAAAAAAAAAAGGCAGGTTTCATCCACTTGCTGCGTTGTTGACCATTTTTGGGCAATTTGGGGCAATTTTTAGGCATTTATCCAAAGCAACCCAGAAGGCTTCCCAGGTTGCACCCTTGTTAAAAAGGGTGGTCTAATATAATTGAGTCATTTTATTCCAAACTGCATGCAGCTGTTTCAAGCTTGTTGGTCATTAGTGATATGCCTGAAAGTCACGTGGATGTGGCGCAACACATCAGGGGAGCCTTGGATCCCCCGAAGAAGGCACGTAGGTGTGACGCAACACATCGGACGGAGCCTGTGGTGTTATCGTGCAAACACGGAAGCACACAGGCGCCAGGGAAAGTGGTAATGTGGGCTATCTTGTTTCCATTCCTGTGATCACTATGTCAGCTATGACAGTAATCACAGGCAGCCTGGAGGCTTTGTTCACAAAATACACCATCAGCCTGCAGGTGGCCCTGTAGCCTGAAGATGGCAGTGTGCCTCTTTTTAATACAGTAATTGTCAGATACAATTAAAGTAATACAAAATAATAAATTAACTTTGTTTTTAAACATTTATTTTCCTTTTTAGTGCCTTTGTCATCATATAATAAAATAATGTAATCCTTACAAAAATATATAAAGGTTAGTTAGCAAATTCGCATAGTGTTATAGTTAGGGTTGCACTGATACCGGTATCGGTGCCGATACTAAGCATTTTCACGAGTATCGGTACTCCCGAAACTTGTTCCGATACCTGAGACAGATACCGGAAGTGACATCACCTTGGGGGCAGACAGTGGCATCGCTAGGTGGGTGCAGGCCGCACACGGGTGACACTCGCCACCCGCATGTCCCAGGCAGCTGCGGTGGCTGGACTGCTTATCCCTGCGGCCAGCTGACCACCTATTCAATTTACTGCATGGCCGTCAGGGCCGTGGGGTGGAGACTGGGTCATATGACCACGAAGAAGAGGAGCTGGAGGGGAGACCCCATCGCCGCGTGTAGGGTCGTCTGGGCATGAGGACTTAAAAGTTGGAGAATGGGGTGGGTCGAAATAAAGGAAATTCTAGCACTGGAGTATGGGACAATCAGAAGGGCCGCTCACTATCGGAAAACCAGGGCGGCACATCATCAGCTCCGTGCTGGGGCCGGGCCTCCAGCTCTGCAGGAAGTGAGGCAGAGGGACAAAGCACTGGAAGTAATACTAAGGCTGTGGGCTGTGGAGACAGTCTGAACTCTGGCAGTTGACCTTCACATAGGTCTACTCTCCCAGACAGCCAAGCTGTTTTGCAGTCCTTGCTTAATCAAACAGACTTAGATCCCCAATTACTCTCCAACTCGGGGCTTGGGGGCAAACCCAGATAAAGCAGGATGCAGCATGGGAGACTGAAGAAGTGACAACTCGACCGGAAGGCAAAGCAGATCGTTGGACTGAAGGATGGGAAAACACATCACAAGCCAAGAGCTCAGGGGGCTGGGGGGATGCCAGTGGTTGTCAATATAGTGCCCTTGTGTCAGTAGGCTTCTGTGTTAGTGCTCGTGGTCATAGACCCTGGTGTCAGTGGTGGTCCATACTGTGCCTTTGGTTTCAGTGGTGGTGAATGTAGCGCCTCTGGTGTCAGTGGTGGTCAGTGTAGTGCCTCTGGTGTCAGTGGTGGTGAATGTTGAGCCTCTGGTGTCAGTGCAGTGCCTCTGGTGTCAGTGGTGGTGAATGTTCAGCCTCTGGTGTCAGTGTAGTGCCTCTGGTGTCAGTGGTGGTGAATGTTCAGCCTCTGGTGTCAGTGTAGTGCCTCTGGTGTCAGTTGTGGTGAATGAAGAGCCTCTGGTGTCAGTGTAGTGCCTCTGGTATCAGTTGTGGTGAATGTAGAGCCTCTGGTGTCAGTGTAGTGCCCCTGGTCTTAGTGGGGGTCTGTGTAGCATCCCTTTTTCCAAATAGGTATCAGTAATTGGTATCGGCGAGTACTTGAAGAAAAGTATTGGTACTCAGTCTTAAAAAACTGGTATCGGTGCATCCCTAGTTATAGTTAAGTTTAGCAATGCATGCGATATGATATGGGTGTCTAACTTTAGGGACCTTGAAAGGGTTGACCAGGCTGGAGGTGTGAAGTCGGAGAGAGCTATAAATAGATGGTAAAGCAGATGTTTGCCAGCTGCTGGCCTGTAATGCCCGGAGTCTTATCACATGCATGCTCTATCTGTGCAGAGGATAAGCAGTGGCTGCGGACCACTGCTGTGCTGGCTAATAGAAAAGAATGTCCGGCATTTCACTAGCCATTGGTACACACTTGGTGCATGTGGGAGATGAGAAGGACGGAGTCCGTCCACAGATATTCCATAGACACCTGGACTGGGACACTACCCTGGGGACCTATGTCTCCTTCTAGGTGCTGTAGTATATCTTCATAGATCTGGCCAGTAAACAGAGACCTCAACATAACAGAATTCCTAAGCCATCTAATCCAAACATTACATTTATAAACATGAGACAACATGTAAACGTCTAGCAATGGCTAATGGGTTGTCAATCATTCTAGTCACGCTGGTCTGTTCTGGTCCACTTCTGGTGTTCTGTCATAAAAAAACATTACAATGTTCAAAGGGTATAGCATACTTGCGTTGCAGCTTTGGGTCTTGGTATCACGTACCTGGTGTCGGAGGACAATGGTAAAAGGGCTTCCCTTGCAGCTAAGTTCCAGGCACCCCTGAAGATAGTAACAGGAGGTTCCAGGCTCAATGAAGCACGGGCTGGCAGCTGGGGCTGATTGCAGGGATGTCCCGACTGGAGTGCTGCCAGATGAGACGTCCTGGTGTGCAGCTGAAGCACTGAGGTAATGCAGACAGGTGGCGCCCGAAGTAAGTGGGAGGTATCAGGAGGAGCAGGAGTCAGAAGAGTAGCCAGTTCAAAGCTAAGGTCAGGTACCAGATGTGGGCGTAGGTAATCATAGTCAGGAGGATAGCTAGAGCAGTGTTTCTCAACTCCAGTCCTCAAGGTGCACCAACAGGTCATGTTTTCAGGATTTCCCTGAGATGAAACGGCTGTGGTAATTACTAAGGCAGTGAAACTGATCAAATCACCTGTGCAAAATAATGGAAAGCCTGAAAACATGACCTGTTGGGGCGCCTTGAGGACTGGAGTTGAGAAACACTGAGCTAGAGTCATACACAGGAGAGCAGAGAGGTCCATTAAACAAGCTGGGGTCAAACCAGGAAGCATGCAGAAGACAGGTCCAGGGGCAAGCCAAGTTGATAACAGAAATCACAGATGCAAGGTATTGAGGAACGAACATACTGGAGAGCCAAAGATCAACCAACAATCACATAAGGCAGCTAGCGCCCTTTAAAGGCCGTTCCGAGAGCGTGCGCATCCGTGCATCAGCACGCATTTGTGCGCATCCGTTATGTACCAGCACGCATTCCGGTGGCCATGTAAGATACTGTCAGGAATGCCAAATCTTTGTGAGAGCCTCTGCTGTGGACTGGCTTCAGGTCCCACAAGAGACAATATCTGCATGGTGTTTGTGCGTTTTCCATGCATTTGCATTGGTTTCTTCCAAGTGCTCCAGTTTTCTCCCCAAATCCTCTTGAAATTAACTTTAGCGTGTGTGTGGAGGTGATATTAAATTGTCAGCTCTTCAGGGGACTAATGTGTACGCTGTAAGGTGCTGTATAATGTGTTGATAAATACTGGAAACAACACCTGGTCCAAGGCTGCAGTAATAATGTCATCGGCAGTACACAAATATGTGATCAAATTAAAGAATAACTCTGTATCTGTGAGATTCACAGCTGTGTGTCTGTTCCTCACACTCAGGAAATGCTGGGGGACCTCTTCTCGCTGGTGGAGACCCCAGAAGCTCAGAACCGAGGATTTCTGAAAGGACTGTTTGGTGGAAGCGGGCAAACCTTAGACAGGGAAGAACTTTGTAAGTGCCATTTTCTATCACTATACATCTTACTGTGTCTGCTAGGAGATTGAATATTTGCGGGCATTCATCACTCCTCTTACCAAAATACATATTAAACTGCGCTCATATTTTTATTTTGATAGTTTAAAAAATTGGATGGTAGCTGTTGCACGTGACCCTCAGTGTGCGTAGAGTCTTTTCCCACACTTTGTACTGCTGTGACATGGTTATTTTTGGGCTGAATCTCCTCCGTTCTCTCTCTATAGTTTATGAATTATTTCTATGGAAAATCTACCAGGGCAGTATTTCCCAACCTCATTCCTCAAGTACCCCCAACAGGCCATGTTTTGCCTTGAAAAAAACAGCCAATTCCAAACAGAAAAATAGATTTTCATGGTGCCAAAATCGTACCAAAAATAGATATGGTAAAATATTCAAATTTTATTACACCATAAATATAGTTAAAAACAGTATTGATAAATATTTAAACCATCACAGAATATCCATGCGGCTTGAAGGAATGTGCATGGAGTAACTTTCACTCAACAAGCATTGGCTTCTTCAGGAAACTTTAGAGTACTGCATAAGAACTTCTCTAAAGACAAGAGACAACTGGCCAAACCACGTCTTTATGGAGCACAGTTACGCTGGAGCAGAAAAGTGCCTCACCAAACTTTTACCACAAGGTTGAAAGAGTTGTCTAAGATGTCTTTGTATGCCATAGTATTGACAGGAGCCCTTCACTGGAAACACCTGAACGCAATGATTTGGAATGTTGTCCCCATACCTTTTGGAAATATAGTGTAGTGTTCCCATATTAAAGTTGAAATCCCGGAACTGCAGGCATACCATGAGTCAAGTCTAAGAAGGTGCCTGCCACCTCCTAGACTTATCTCTATTATTCACATCGGACAGGTTTATTGTGTTCCAAGAAGATAACTTTTGGAGCTCCGATGCTGCTCAATGTGGGTCTTAGTTCCTTCAAGAGCAGAGTTGCTGGAAGTGCTATGCCCACCCCTACCCTTTTTCTGTCTATTCACAGAAGCCTTTGTTTAATGTAAATTCATTCACAAAATACAAAGGCTTCTGTGAATGGGCAGCAGAGGTAAGGGGAGGGCATAGCTGCTCTGTGTGCTTCTCTCCTCTCTCAACCTGACACATATAAGTAATAGAGATAGGTCCCGGAAGTCATATGCACCCAATTGGACTTAACTCACAGTGTGTGTGTGCGCTTTTTGCAAAGCAGCTAAATTCCTGGAATTCAGCTTTAATAAATGCCTTGTATGATGTTTGTGTCTGTTAGCTGAATCCATTAATCTGACATGTCTCTCTCTGTCCTACAGTCGGTGAAGCCACAGCCGGAAAAGCCTCCCGCGGCTTGGCACAGCACATCCCCGGACAGGGCGGGATAGAGGGAGTGAAGGGAGCAGCCACTGGAGTGGCTGCTGATTTGCATAGAGCTCGTATCGCCCTGGATGAAAGAGGACAGCGTCTGGGCGAACTGGAGGACAAGACAGAACGGATGTTGTCCAGTGCAGAAGCTTTCTCTAAACATGCACATGGGGTGAGATTAAAATAAAAACCCAGGCAGTGCCCATTTCACCCAAACCCACAGGCCGGCAAACAAAGAAATCCAGATAGCCCCACTCCAAGATAATGTCTTTATTGAATGGAAAACCGTTCATACAGCAAACTAAGTCACAGATAGAATAGCCGATGCGTTTCACACCTCTTTACCGGCGCTTAGTCATAGCTATGACTAAGCACCGGTAAAGAGGTATGAAACGCGTCAGTTTTTTTATCTGTGACTCAGTTTGCTGTATGAACTGTTTTCCATTCAATAAAGACATTATCTTGGAGTGGAGCGATCTAGATTTCTTCATTTGCTCGTATCTTGCATACAGAGCCAGCACCCGTCTAATGCAGGGAAGGTGAAATTTCTGGACTGCGACCTGGAGCGGTATATTACTTCAAACCCACAGACTGGTTGCGAGTTCTCGGTCTTCACTGAAGTTATGCTTTTTCCAAGTCAGAGACGCAGGGATAGCCACGAGCCATTATTTCTATTTCGTTCATTGAAGGACACCGCTTAATTCCTTTACAAATGGGTTTAATGCCGCCACCTTCAGGAGAAGGACGCTAGTGCAACTTAAACTAAAAGCATGCCTAAGGGTGGCCAAGTGTCTTAGGAGTTCGAACGTGATCTTGTAGCTTTTCTTTTGAAGATTGTTTTTTTTTTTTTTTTTAAAGATGTGACACAGATACAAATATAAAGACAACTTTGCATTCCATATAAATGGCAACGAGCGCAATAAGCACAACTATACAAAACAATTGCATGTGAGTGAAGGGAACCCTTCAATCAGGCTCACACCACTAACTGATGTCTAATACAGGGTAAATATATGCTTCTGTGCCCACCACTTTTAGTTGTTTTTTTAGTTTAAAAGGAGAAATGGAGAAGGGAAAGAAGGAGAAGGAGAAAGCGGAAAAGACGAGAGAGAGAGAGAGAGAAAAAAAAAGATCAATATCACTAAAGAAGCAATGGAGATCCCAGACGGTGGATCCTAACATGTGTATTGGAGGAATTTGTCAGTAAAGCGGAAGAGACCCCAATAAAACCATCTGGACTTATGTTCCTCTGACTTATCTCGCAAAGCAGAGGTCAGATCTTCCATTTGCTCAATGTCCTTTCACTCTTGCGAGCCATTGGGCCACCGTTGGCTTGGACTGTTGCTTCCATAGAGGTAGGATGTAGGCCCGTGCAGCATTAAGGAGATGTTTGAGAAGGGATTTATGATAATGTTTCCTTGATAAAAGGGGTAAGGTTAATTAGGACCGCAGCTGGGTTATCTTGTAAGGAGATATCTGTGAATTTATGTATGAGCTTAAGTTTGGGGCACAGGGTAATCCCAGAAAATATGTAAAGATTGTTTTTTTTTAACTGTGGTGCTGGGCGACAGGCCGGTTATCTTAGATCCGGTTAGTCCCCCCCAGCATCACCAACAAGCGCATGCCGGCCCCAGCATAGGGGGCTCGGCTGTGATAGGGGTTCGCTCCCTTGGCGGACGTTTACGACGGTTGGATCGGTTTCGTCCATCGTGGTGCCACCCTTCGACCAATGACACCCAGATCATATGGGATCAGAGGACATTCACCTCCCCAGCTGGAGATTCCTGCGTGGATGACCAAAAGTTCCAGATTGTCCCTGCGGTCCGTGAGTATATCTCCTGGGTGGGGAGGGATGTAATGGATTTATACTGTAGGTATTCCCTGGCCCCTGGTTTCTTTTTCCTTTTCTGCTCCCTCATCGGATGCCGGTCAGCTGGCGCCAGGGCCTTTCTTCATCTTTGAAACTAAATTTACGAGGCCATAAAAGGTCTTATTGCATAAGCCTGCTACCAAGTGCCCCCTTCCTCTCACATCAGCATCTGATTTGTCGGACGCAGAACTCCACTATCCTTCTCCTCCGTTGTCTCCCATAGTGAATCCCTCTTCCTAAGACAGCGAAGAGGACCTGCCGGCAGCCAAGCTGGACACGCGAGGAGTCGGTCTCCCATCTCAATATGGCCGTAAGGGAAACTCTAAAGATGGAGGATTTCCAGCCTCCGACTCTGGACTCACAAGTTTACTATGGAGCTTACAAATGGAAGAGATCTTCCAAGGTCTTCCCATATGATACTTTTTTTGACAATCTTAATTATAAACCGCGGACGCATGCGGCCAAGCTGTTTTCCTTGCCCTCAGGGTTCACTAATCGCTTTGGGGAAGCATTTGTCAAAAAGTGGGCTGCTCCATCTGTTCACCCCTGAACAAGGCTACCATTTTTTCTTCGGAGGCCCCCCTTTTTTCGTGACCCCTCGGACAAGAATCTGGAGAGTACGGCACACTCGCTTTATGCGGCCTTTGGTGCCTTGATTCGTCCAGGCCTGGCTTCGGCTATGGATTCCCAGACCCTCATGCACCAGGGGTTGGCTGCAGAACAAGTGCCTCCCACTTATGTGGATCTAGCGGACCAACTAGTCCAGGGACTCCAGTACTTGTGCAACGCAGCCGTGGACTCCGTTCAAGTGGTCTCTCGAATAATCTCCTCCACAGTGGTTTCACTGTGGTTTCGGTGCATCCTTTGATAATATCATTAAGAATGTCGCAGGGCAAGAGCACTTTCCTTTCTTAGGCTCGGAAGCTCTTCCGGAGTTCAGGGACTCTTGCATCAGGGTGTCATAGCCCCATTTCCACCCTCTGCAGGGTTCGGAGGGTTTTATTCCAACCTCTTTGTTGTTCCAAAGGAGGACGGGGTTCATCCGATTCTGGCCCGTTATATCCCTAAATTCCTTTCTGAGGGTGCGCAAGTTTCGCATGGAGTTTGTGCGCTCAGTCGTAGCCTCCATTGCACCAAGGGAAACTTCTAGCTTCAAGATATTCCCCTCTCCATTTTGTCGCAAAAGGTAGCCTTCTTGGTGGCCATCACTTCTGCCCGTTGAGTGCCTGAGCTTTCAGCTCTTTCAGCTCTTTCCTGTAAGCAGTCCTTTTTGGTATTGCTGGTGGTTCTTCGTCCGAGGCTATCTTTCATGCCTAAGGTGGTGTCGGCCTTTCACGTTAACGAGGATATAGTCTTACTGTGACAGACCTACTTAAGAGAAGTTTGTCTGCCGTATAACCTTCCCATGCCGATAGCATAACAATACCAGATCCCGCAGCCCACCCAGTCACTTGTCGAGACACAGCGTAGGGTGGTGAAAAAAATAAGACTGTTTATTGAAACACAAGTACAAAGAGATATACACTCTGGGGCAATTCCCACTTCTTTGCATAATGGCGCAGGGTAGGGTAAACTGTACATCTAGTAACATGAGATATAGGTACATTCAAACGTTTCAATCAGTAACTGGGCACGTAGACAGCCTTATCAGCAGGAAGAACCGTTGGAGAAATTCCCTCTCTAGCAATTAATAGTTAACAGAGATATAATTAACATGATCTAATTAACTAGTCACTTAAACCAGCCTAGGTGACCAGACATTTCGGCACCTACAATTCTGAATAAAAAGAACTGTACAATACACATTATTATAAGCATAAAACATAACATCTCACAATAGTTCCATAACAAGTTAAAGTGGTCACAAGATTAATCTCATCTACAAGAGATGCTCAGACAGACAGAAACAATATAACAATAGGAATGACCTACTTAACAATAAACACATAACAAACCCCTCCCCACCTCAGACTATCCAGCAAAAAGTCTACAACACTCTATGAGACAAACTCCTGCTATATTCCAGCAGTCTGAAAAGGTGGAATTATTTATCTTCATAGATTTCTTGAGGGATATTTTTGATGAGTATTTCTGTCCCAAGTGAAGGAGCCTCTCTAACTCTGTCTGCAGGAGGGCCACCATATTTCATTTGACCATTAACCTGTACAAGATTAATATTACCTTCTTTCCAAGTTTTCCAGAAGGGAAGCTTTATTGTCCTTATTCAGAGAAGTAATCCAAACCACACATATAAGTGCTGAGTCCGGAGAATAGTACATCCAGGAGGGGCAAGGAGAGTTGCTAAGGAGGGTATGTGTGGTTGTACTGTGAGTCTGGTTAGGGCAGACCAGACTGGGCTTCTCGGTCACCCTGTGCCCCTAATAGACACAGGGTAACTTACATATAAGAAGGGCCTGGAGAGCTGAAAAGCGAGTTTCCCGACCTCTCTAAGGTAAGCTGGGTTCCACAAGCCCGCAGCCCAAAGTGACTCCCGTCACACTTACCTTCCTTGTGCCCTCGTTCCTCCCACCCAATAGAGGTGGCGCTCCATTGTCTGGATGTGGTCAGGGCTCTTAGAGTTTATCTCTCGGCGGCGACATCTTTTCAGAAGTCTGATGGTCTGTTCATCATTCCGGTGGAGCCATAGACTGATGATCCAGGCCTATGCTTTTGTGGGTTGCGAGGCTGCGTTTCCCATTATGTCGCATTCTGCTAGGGCTCTGAGCGTGTCCTGGGCCTTTCATCACTCTGCTTCTGTGGTTCAGGTTTGCCAGGTGGCTACTTGGTCATCAGTTCACAGGTTTACAAACATTTATAAGGTTGATATCTCTGCGGATGCAAGCTTTGGCCAAAAAGTCTCGTAGGCTGCGGTTTGAGTTCTGCCTGGGGATCAGTTCCTAGGTCTGTTGTTTTTGGGCCCACCCCTTCTTCTGTCTTTCTGGCACAGCTTTGAGACATCCTATATTAAGCTGTGTCCTTCAATGAACGATAGAGAGAATAGAATTTTTGTACTCACCGTAAAATCCTTTTTCTCTGAGTTTGTTAAAGGACACAGCACCCCCCCCCCCCCAGTCTTGTTTGGTGTTGGCATCCTTCTACTTCTGGCTACTAACTGAATCCAGAGTTGCAGATAGGGAGTTTGGCTACCACCAGAGAGCCGCCTCTGAGGTGTGCTTTTAGTTTAAGTTGCACTTACGCCCTTCTCCTGAAGATGGCAGCACCAAACCCATCCCATGGCAAATGAAGCTGTGTCCATCATTGAACTCATAAAAGGGATTTTACAGTGAGTACAAAAATCCAACGTATCAAAGGATCAGCAATTACACTGAATATTTATGTCTGCTATTGGCAAATGATGGTGATGGACAGCCACACTGACCATCACTGCTGGGTTCCCTTATCAGCAATGGCGGCGGCAGCACTCAACAGCCGATGGAAACATAAGCTGGGGTGCCGACATCGCTGGATTCCTGGACAGGTAAGTGTCCCAATATTAAAGGTCAGCAGCTACAGTATGTGTAGCTGCTGACTTAATTTTTGGAGGGGGGGGGGGGGGGTGCGGAACTCTGCTTTAAAGTGTCAGTTAACCCAGATATATAACTCAATGTCAGACCCTCTATTATAGGCAGGCATGGCACACTGTAAAAGTCTTTTATAAAAACGAGGCTTGTAAATACCTGTTTAGAGCGATCGCCAGGCCGGTCACATGACTCGCGGCCGTTGTATACCTCTGATGTATGGCTTCTGCAGGAGGGGCCGTGATCTCCCTCCGACGTCAGCCAGGGAGGTCACATGGCTGCTCAGCTCTTCCTGCAGTCGCCCTAGAAATCATCCGAGAGTCACGTGACCGGCCTGAAGATCGCTCTAAAACTGTATTTACATGCCTCGTTTTTTTATAAAAGATATATACATGCCAGGCTATAATAGAGGGGCTGGCAGTCACCACATATAAACTTTTTTTTGTACTAATAGCCGCAGGGATGGGATGGGAGGGTGGAGATAGAGACACAGACCAGACACAGTGCTGACAGACAGGGAGGAGGGGGTGAGGAGGAGAGCGGAGAGCCGAGAGAAAGCTGCGGATGGCGAAGGGACGTACCCTGACCACGGTGGTCAGGACTCAGTAGCCCTGATTTTCGTGGTCAGTGCAGAGTGGGGGGACACAGGAAGAGGCAGGATCAGCCAGGTTTCTTTTACAGTGGAGGGGCAGATTACACAGCACAGGCACTGTGCTGTTTATTCTGCTTTAAGGGACCAGGATCCGAATTTGTTTTTTTTTGGTGGGTTTAACAAACACTTTACCAACCAGTGAATAGCCAGATGTTGCTGAGAAAGTGATTGCTGGTTCTGGTTAGCGCATTTGTGAGGTCAGGCACTGATGTTGGATGAGAAGGCCTGGCTCACAGCCTCTGCTGTAATTCATCCCAAAGGTGTTCTATCGGGTTGAGGTCAGGACTCTGTGCAGGCCAGTCAAGTTCCTCCACCCCAAACTCGCTCATCCATGTCTTTATGGACCTTGCTTTGTGCACTGGTGCGCAGTCATGTTGGAACAGGAAGGGGCCGTCCCCAAACTGTTCCCACAAAGTTGGGAGCAGGAAATTGTCCAAAATGTCTTGGTATTCTGACGCCTTAAGAGTTCCCTTCACTGGAACTAAGGGGCCAATCCCAACCCCTGAAAAACAACCCCCCACACCATAATCCCCCCTCCACCAAATGATTTGGACCAGTGCACAAAGCAAGGTCCATAAAGACATGGATGAGCGAGTTTGGGGTGGAGGAACTTGACTGGCCTGCACAGAGTCCTGACCTCAACCCAATAGAACACCTTTGGGATGAATTGGAGCGGAGACTGTGAGCCAGGCCTTCTCATCCAACATCAGTGCCTGACCTCACAAATGCTCTTCTGGAAGAATGGTCAAACATTCCCATAGACACCCTCCTAAACCTTGTGTACAGCCTTCCCAGAAGAGTTGAAGCTGTTATAGCTGCAAAGGGCGGGGCCAACTCAATATGGAACCCTCCGGACTAAGACTGGGATGCCATTAAAGTTCATGTGCGTGTAAAGACAGGCGTCCCAATAGTGTGTGTTTTTATTTGTGTGTTTTTTTGTTTTTGTATGTGTGTGTGTTTGTGTTTTTGTGTGTGTGTGTGTGTGTGTTATATACGATATTGTCCATTCTTCAACTTGGAAACTGATGACATCTAGTGGCAGAGAGCACATTCTACAGGAGACGACTCTAAAATTAAGAAGAGTATTGCAGCTTTTTTTTTTTTTTTAAACTGCTTGCCTGCGTATTTTTTACTTTTTATTTACCTCAACCTGTGTTTTAACCAATCCCTACTTTATCCAAAAGAAAAAAAAAAGTTTTGGCTATGTGTACAAGTTAAGTGAAACTATAATCCTGTTGTGTATTTTCCTTTACATGCATTCATGTCTCTGTCTGTCTTTGCAGCTGATGGTGAAACACAGGGACAAGAAGTGGTACCAGTTATAAGTTGTGGGAGTTCAGAGAGGCATGACAATTTCCGTCCTATCAGGGACTGCGAACGACTCCCCCTCAACCGATGGCTAAACTCCAGCATTCTCCAGCAACACAGAAGGCAGCACGCCATGGTCCCCACACAGGGAGGCGTGTTGAGCACTGAATGGACAGACTGTGCAACAGGAACTGCACCCTATCGACCCCTCCCCTGCGGAGCCACCACAATAACAGAACCTTGGGGGAGGGGGAGGTTACACTCTCTACAAGGACTTTTCAATATAGATTCTCAAGAGGGCATGTCAACATTTTTTTTTTTTAATGTTTTCTGAAAACAAAAAAAGAAAAAATTATATATAAGTGTCCTGTACAAACCTAGGCTATATTCGCACTTCTGATGACAAACTACGCAGGAAAAAAAAAGTAGAATCCTTATTTGCATGACAAGAACAGACGCATGCTGTGGAGGAAAGGGGGCTATAGCAGGTTGGACGGACGATGACGCCGCGGCGGCGGCCAGTGCTATGACAGTATTTTTTTTTTTTTCCATTTTGTGCGCCTAGTCCTTGCTGTTTCATTTAGCGCTTTGTCTTTGCTGCACTTAGAGCCTTCATTGCGTTGTTTCCCGGAAGCGCGAGGGGGGGGAATGCCAGCGCAGAAGGGGCGTTTTTTTTTTTTCTTCAGTGTGCGGAGTTGTACAGATGTATAAAAAAAAAAAAGAGGAAATTATTGTAAAATCCCGGCTGCTGGGCTGCACTATCCTGTACCAAACGACTTCTTATGTAAAGAAAACCCAGGCCCCGTGAGCCTACGTTGTATGTAAGTGACCGTGGCGGGAACGCCAGCGCGTTTACAAGAGGTAGGTAGCTGTCGCCCGCTCCTTTCAATAGAATAGTTCTACAAATGAAAAGCAAAAATTGTATGTGTTTGAAAATTAAAGTGTAATTGACATCCCTATGAAGGGAGAGGCTTGCCTGTATTTTTTTTTACAGTTCGTAAAAAAAAAAAAAACAACAACCCGAAACATTACATTTTGTATACACTGCCTTCAGATTGTGTGAGAGCACAGGGCATGTGCAGAGCTTTTGGGCTGGGTTTACACTTGCTTCAAAACGTGGCACTAGACACGCTTTTTTTTTTTTTTTAACAGCACTCTGAATTCCAATCAAAGCCCCCGTCACTAAATAAAATGGTTCGCTTACAGTCATGTTCACACGTTGTGTTTGCTTTGCTTCAAAAATGATACCCCACGTCACTTTCTTGGGGCTTCAAAGCATCTCCAAAGCCTCCATAGGAGTCTATGACAACACTCGCTAACAGCACCTGCAGCATTTGAGAGGCTTTTATGCAGAGGTAACTTTGCTTTGTTTTGGAGACAGGGGCATTGCTAGATCGACAAAAGATCTGGGGCTAGAGCCCATAGCAGCAAAGTAAAGAAAGTCATACGCTTAACGAGCATACACATGTATATAAAATTACATTATATATCATTACTTTAAGGGTCCCCAGAGAGCTTCCCCCTTACATCAGGGTCTCCAGAGAGCCTCCCCTTACATCAGGGTCCCCAGAGAGCCTCCCCCTTACATCAGGGTCCCCAGAGAGCCTCCCCCTTACATCAGGGTCCCCTGAGAGCCTCCCCCTTACATCAGGGTCCCCAGAGAGCCTCCCCCTTACATCAGGGTCCCCAGAGAGCCTCCCCCTTACATCAGGGTCCCCAGAGAGCCCCTTCCTTACATCAGGGTCCCCACAGAGAGGGTGGGCAGTGAGAGATGATGTAATCTCTATGCTGCCCGCAGCTGCACAGTGAGAGCGGAACAGCGGTGAAAGATGTCATCTCTCTGCTCTCTCACCCACCAGCCGGCCAGCCAGCTCTGCCGTGCTGCCTGCCAGCTGGCTCTCCCATTATGCCTGCCCGCTCTCAGACTCTGTCATGCGGCCTGCCGCTCTCGCAGCCCGGCTGCAGATAGGTCACGGCCCGGTGGTTGGGGATCCCTGCAGACTCGGGCTATAGCCCCAGAAGCCACACCCTAACGATACCACTGTTTGGAGGTATGCGATATCCCAGGATACACTGGGAAACTAAAAACCGAACCAGAAAGAAATCATCAGTAGTTACTTCCGGTTTATGTGGATATATTTGGAGAATGGCTGGTGCAGACATCACATCTGGTGTGCAGAGTGGAGCAGCAAGAAGGTAAGCGGGGTCCGGAGCGTAGCAACTAACACGTGCTGCACAATGTGGGACTGCTATAGCGGAAGGTGAGCGGGAACCAGAGAGATAGGACTGAGTGGTGGAGGATCAGCAGAGCTGGGGGGGACCTGAGCAGAAGAAACTAGCAGATGTCACATGGGGTGAGCAGCATGGAAGCATTATAGCGGGAGGTGAGCAGGGACTGAAGAGAGAAAGGACCGAGTGGCAGAGAATCAGCAAAGCTGGGGGACTGGAGTGGGAGAAACTAGCAGATGTCACACGTGGTGTGTAGCAATATAGCGGGGGTTGAGCAGGGACTAGAGAGAGGAAAGACTGAGCAGTGGAGAATCAGCAGAGCTGGGGGACCAGGGCGGCAGGAACTAGCAGATGTCACACTTGGTGAGCAGCATGGGAGCAATAAATCAGAAGGTGAGCAGGGACTGGAGAGAGAAAGAACTGAGTGGCACAGAGCTGGGTGGCCAGGGCGGGAAATATTAGCAGAGGTCACACAGAATGTGCAGCATGGGAGCAATATAGCGGGAGGCAAGCAGGGGCTGAAAAGAGAAAATGTACTTTGTGATGGAGAATCAGCAGAGCTGGGTGACCAGGGCAGGAAAAACTAGCATATGTCACACACAGAGTGCAGCATGGAAGCAATATAGCAGGGACTGGAGAGAGAAAGGACTGAGTGACAGAGAATCAGTAGAGCTGGGGGCCCAGGGTGGAAGAAAGTAGCAAATGTCATACGTGGTGTGTAGCATTAGAGCAGGGGTCTTAAAACTACGGCCCTCCAGGTGTTCAGGAACTACAATTCCCATCATGCCTAGTCATATCTGTGAATGTCAGAGTTTTGCAATGCCTCATGGGATTTGTAGTTCCGCAACAGCTGGAGGGCGGTAGTTTGAGGATCCCTGCATTAGAGCAATATAGTGGGAGGTGAGCAGGGACTGGAGAGAGAAAGGACCGATTAGTGAAAAGTCAGCAAAGCTGGGGGACGGGAGAAACTAGCAAATGTCACACGTGGTGTGCTGCATGGGAGCAATATAGTGGGAGTTGAGCAGGGACTGGAGAGAGGAAGGACTGAGCGGTGGAGAATCAGCAAAGCTGGAGGACCAGGGCAGGAGAAACTAGCAGATGTCACACGTAATGGGAGGTGAGCAGGGAATGGAGAGAGAGGAGGATCCGCAAACCAGAGGATCTGCAAACCAGAAGATCAGCAGAGCTTGGGTTTTCTACTGAGTTGCGGATCAGCAGAGCTGGGGGCTACTGAGTGGAGGCTCAGCAGAGCTAGGCTAGGAGCCGGCCGAGTTGGGGGTCACTAATGAGTGGGGGATCAGCAGAGCTGGGGGTACTGCTAAGTGGGGCATCAGTAGAGCTGGGGGTACTGCTAAGCCAGGGATCTGCTATACAAGGGTACTAATGAGCTGGGGATCTGCTGAATGAAGGTTGTACCAAGTGCTTTAATATTGCTAATCATAATTTAAGAAAATTATCACTTAAGTGATAAGCACCTAGGTGTCCTGTAATACTAGCTGCAATGTCGGATAGGGTCCTGCCCCCACCCCCCTTCCTTGGCACACTCAGCAACGGCAAGAGGAACGCAGAGGGACAGCATGTTGACATGTCTCACCCCCTTCTGCATTCATGTTGGTAACTGCCTCAGGCAAGTGTTATGAGCCAGAGACAGGAGCTCGCTAGCACAACAGCCTTCTCCTTGCTTCGTTGTTGGCAGCCAAACGCCAAGGTGGGACACCCTTGTCCGACATTGCAGTGGTACAGGACACTTTGTCCCATCAGGCAACGAATACTGTAAGTGTTCTGCAGTACAACTTCTTCTCGCCATCACTCCCGAGACCCAGCGAGCTCCGATCCTGGTGGAGATAAGAATTTATAACTCGTCTCCACTTGGTGCTTCTCCATCCCAGCGACATCGTCCTGAACTCACAATAAACCGAATACAAAATGACGAGCTGTGAAGAGAGATGAATTTCCCAGGAAAATGAAGACAATGTGGAAGGTTTCCCCTCCAGCATCACTCAGTCTATTTATATCGTCTCATCACTCTGCTGCTTGCCATTATTAACGTCCCTTCACTCAATGCCCGCACAAGTCCCCCCACCCCCAACTACACTGCTCTCACCAATGAGCCTCACTTGTTAGGCCCATCTCTCAGCTTATGTCTTAATGAAGCAGCCCTTCTCACTATCATAGCTGTGCACCCCCCCCCCATTTCACCCGTAACCCCTTGATATATATCTTCTTATAACCGTGTCACATGCCTATATTAATGTCACCTCACTCAATGCCTGCACAAGCTCTCCACTCCAATATACTGCTCTCACCAATGGACGTCACGTGGACCACCTCATTTCCTGTAGGCCCATTTAACACCGTATGCTTGCACAAATTCCCCCCCCCTTTCACCACGCACCTGCACCCCCTCACATCAAACCCTTCCACTCTCACTCCATGCCCCCCCCACTGTTACCCTATGTTTGTTGGAAGGCTCCCCCACACCCCTTCTAACCCAACATCCATGGATCTTATTCTACACCCCCACCCACCCCAATGCTCAAACCACACATTTTTGCTCAGTCTATTATAAAATTGTGACGTAGAGAGATAAATTTCCCCAGAAAATGAAGACAATGTGGAAGTCTATTTATATCTTGTCATCTCCCTGCTGCCGCTTGCCATTATTAATGTCACTCAGACAGTGATGAGGTCCGTGTCCTCTGCGTTGTCACCATATTATGTGACATCCGTCCCGTTTCATCTCACTCATGATATTTACAGTAAAATCACTCTTGACATGCATGAGGCTAATTAATGAGAGAAGAGAGAGAGCGCTGCGAGACAACGAGGCCCTGAGGTCAGGGTGATCATCTATTCTTGTACGAAGGACTCCGGCTGTTTATCTTCGTCTTTGTACGCCTTCCGCTCTGTCATATTGTGTTCACTGGTCGCCATTAACCCCCCTTCACATCGCATCATTACCGCCTGTGTGAGATGGCTGGATATGGGATGAGGTCAGCAGTCTGTTGCTCGGCGGCCACCATTTCTTTTCAGCAATTGAAAGCATGAGGGACAGGCATTAATTCTTCTAATCTAAAGGTATGAGAGTAAGCTTTCCTTAAAGCCCAGAAAGCGTAAAGGTAGACCTGGTCTTCAGGGCACACGAAAGACAAGTTTTTTTTTTAGCCCCCTTCATGTTTTGAGATAACCCATGTGGCCAAAAGTCTGTGGACACTTGACCATCTCACGTACATGAGCTTTGCTGGACATCCCATTACAAAACCATGGACGTGATTTATGGCATTTTTCCCCCTTATGTCTACAACATCCTCCACACTTTTGGAAAGGCTTTCCACAAGATTTTGGAGGGTGTCTGTGGGAATCTGTGCCCATTTATGAGGTCAAGAACTGATGTTAGATCAGAAGACCTGGAGCACATTTCAAATCATCCTAAAGGTGATCAGTAGGGTTGAGGTCAAGGCTCTGTGTGGACCACTGGAATTCCTCTACATCAAAATTGGTCTCATCATGTCTTTATGGAGCAAAGAAATTCAGTAGGGTTGAGGTCAGGGCTTTGAGTAGACCACCGGAATTCCTCTACATCAAAATTGGTCTCATCATGTCTTTATGGAGCAAAGAAATTCAGTAGGGTTGAGATCAGGGCTCTGTGTGGACCACCGGAATTCCTCTACGTCATATTGGTCCCACCATGTCTTCATGAAGCAAAGAAATTCAGTAGGGTTGAGATCAGTGCTCTGTGTAGACAACTGGAATTCCTTTACATCATATTGGTCCCACCATGTCTTCATGAAGCAAAGAAATTCAGTAGGGTTGAGGTCAGGGCTCTGTGTGGACCACCGGAATTCCTCTACGTCATATTGGTCCCACCATGTCTTCATAAAGCAAAGAAATTCAGTAGGGTTGAGGTCAGGGCTCTGTGTGGACCACCGGAATTCCTCTACATCAATATTGTCTCATCATGTCTTTATGGAGCAAAGAAATTCAGTGGGGTGGAGGTCAGGGCTCTGTGTGGACCACCGGAATTCCTCTACATCAATATTGTCTCATCATGTCTTTATGGAGCAAAGAAATTCAGTGGGGTGGAGGTCAGGGCTCTGTGTGGACCACCGGAATTCCTCTACAACATATTGGTCTCATCACGTTTTTTTGGAGCAAAGAAATTCAGTAGGGTTGAGGTCAAGGCTCTGTGTAGGCCACTTAAGTTCCTCCACACTGAACTGGTTACACCATGTTATTATGAAGGCTAGAATAGTGGAGTTCTAGCCTTCGATTTTGCTGCGTCGCACCGATATGCAAAAGTAGTTTCTGCACTACTTTTGCCACATTCAGGTGCGACTTCAATAGACATCTGTGCATGAAGCCACACAGATGTCTATCAAGTAGCAGCTGAAATCGCGCTGACCTTGCTACTTTGAAATTTCAAAGTAGCCTCAATGTGAACCAGGGCTAAATTTGAGTACAGTGTTGCATAACTGTGCAATTTCCAGTTAAAGTAGCGCAGTGCTGAATAGCAAAAAATGGCCTGATCATGAAGGGGGGTAAAACCTTCCGGAGCTGAAATGGATAATATGAAGAGGTATTGCTGATGTGTGTTTATTAGTGTAAACTGTAATGACAGGTGCACTTTTCAGCTGGGCGAAAGATGAGACGAGACTACAGAAGCACCAGATGCATATATTATGAAAATATACAGTATTTAATGTATTCTGATAGATATATAATAATTAATTAATCACATCCAATCTGGGATGAGCTACATAGCTAAAAAATGTTCAATTCATACAGTTTAAAAGTATATATTATTCCACATACAGAAATATTTTATTACTATCTACAAGTATCCAGAGACAAACCTCTCCTGTGCAAAATCACAAATCAGCATCTGTAAAACAAAATGGCCTTTTCATGGCCCAGCAGCAATCTTCAGGTAACTGAATCCGGGAGAGAGCGCCTCCTATAGGTCGAAGTCCTGCAGATCCCCCCAGCTGGGGCCAAACTTCACCTTTACCTTCAGAGTGACCGATAACTTCACCGCGTTCTCCATCTCACTCTTAATGATCTGCGCCACCTGCAGGTGAGAGATGACATCACTATGTTGATGGGCCTCAACTCCGTATTTAAAGTGGTTGTAAAGGTTTGCATTTTTTTCTTTTTTTTTTAAATAACATGTCATACTTACCACTGTGCAGCTCGTTTTGCACAGAGTGGCCCCGAACGGTGTTTTCTAGGGTCCCCCGGCGTCTGTCGGCTCCTCCCCGCCTCAGATAACCCCCTCTGGGAAAGCGCTCTCCCAAGGGGTCACCTTGCGGGCGCGCTCCCGAGTCCTGTATTCGGCGTCCATGGCCGCCGAGTACAGGACCGGGCCCCGGCGCCATTGGATTTGATTGACAGCAGCGCGAGCCAATGGCTGCATAGGATGCATTAAGGTGAAAAAACATGTACCTTTACAACCCCTTTAAGTGTAGATGTGATGTGTGTGGCCTCGTTCACACGGGGCAGTTACATGCGTGCCCAGTGCAAGGGGCCATGTTTGGCCAAGACCGGGATGGCACAGGTGTTGTATGCATCCCTGTACAGGCAAGTACCATTGCTGTCTATTGGGTTGCACCAGCTGCACAGCCACAGCTCATACAGGTGCGTGTTCCCCAACTCATTCTGGGTGCATTCAGGTCTTTGCACCCACATGGACATTATATTGTGTCCGTACAGTCCCAGTGTCCCAAAAGCTGGCCATACATTGATTGGAAACTGACAATTTAGCAGGGACCAGACATATTTCGATCGGTGTGTGGCCAGCCCTGCTAGGCAGAAGTTGATTGTATAATTGACTTTTGTTCAACACCTTCCTGCCCTGTAGCTGAAAGATGGCTACAGTGCGACTCTCCAGTTCTGGGAGGGCATCCATAGACATCCTCCCAAAACCATGCCTCCCGCATGTCCCCTAGGGCGTGCTCTGTGTCCTGATCATCAGTGCAGCCACATTAGTTCCCATGAGTGCAGGTCATTAGTGCACCCCCCCCCCGTCAGCGCAACATCAGTGCATCCCCCCCGTCGGCGCATCAGGCGCAGCCCCCCCCCCGTCGGCGCAACATCAGTGCATCCCCCCCGTCGGCGCAGCATCAGGGCGCAGCCCCCCCCCGTCGGCACAACATCGGCGCAGCCCCCCCCCGTCGGCGCAACATCAGGGCAGCCCCGTCGGCGCAACATCAGGGCAGCCCCCCCGTCGGCGCAAAATCAGGGCAGCCCCCCCGTCGGCGCAACATCAGGGCAGCCCTCCCCGTCGGCGCAGCATCGGGCGCAACATCAGTGCATCCCCCCCGTCGGCGCAGCATCAGGCGCAGCCCCCCTCGTCGGCGCAACATCGGCGCAGCCCCCCCGTCGGCGCAGCCCCCCCGTCGGCGCAACATCGGCGCAGCCCCCCCGTCGGCGCAACATCGGCGTAGCCTCCCCCCCGTCGGCGCAACATCGGTGTACCCCCCCCCGTCGGCGCAACATCGGGGCAGCCCCCCCGTCGGCGCAACATCAGGGCAGCCCCCCCGTCGGCGCAACATCAGGGCAGCCCCCCCCGTCGGCGCAACATCAGGGCAGCCCCCCCGTCGGCGCAACATCAGGGCAGCCCCCCCGTCGGCGCAACATCAGGGCAGCCCCCCCGTCGGCCCAACATCAGGGCAGCCCCCCCGTCGGCCCAACATCAGGGCAGCCCCCCCGTCGGCCCAACATCAGGGCAGCCCCCCCCGTCGGCCCAACATCAGGGCAGCCCCCCCCGTCGGCCCAACATCAGGGCAGCTCCCCCCGTCGGCCCAACATCAGGGCAGCTCCCCCGTCGGCCCAACATCAGGGCAGCTCCCCCGTCGGCCCAACATCAGGGCAGCTCCCCCGTCGGCCCAACATCAGGGCAGCTCCCCCGTCGGCCCAACATCAGGGCAGCTCCCCCGTCGGCCCAACATCAGGGCAGCTCCCCCGTCGGCCCAACATCAGGGCAGCTCCCCCGTCGGCCCAACATCAGGGCAGCTCCCCCGTCGGCCCAACATCAGGGCAGCCCCCCCGTCAGCGCAACATCAGGGCAGCCCCCCCGTCAGCGCAACATCAGGGCAGCCCCCCCGTCAGCGCAACATCAGGGCAGCCCCCCCGTCAGCGCAACATCAGGGCAGCCCCCCCGTCAGCGCAACATCAGGGCAGCCCCCCCGTCAGCGCAACATCAGGGCAGCCCCCCCGTCAGCGCAACATCAGGGCAGCCCCCCCGTCAGCGCAACATCAGGGCAGCCCCCCCGTCAGCGCAACATCAGGGCAGCCCCCCCGTCAGCGCAACATCAGGGCAGCCCCCCCGTCAGCGCAACATCAGGGCAGCCCCCCCGTCAGCGCAACATCAGGGCAGCCCCCCCGTCAGCGCAACATCAGGGCAGCCCCCCCGTCAGCGCAACATCAGGGCAGCCCCCCCGTCAGCGCAACATCAGGGCAGCCCCCCCGTCAGCGCAACATCAGGGCAGCCCCCCCGTCAGCGCAACATCAGGGCAGCCCCCCCGTCAGCGCAACATCAGGGCAGCCCCCCCGTCAGCGCAACATCAGTAAAGAAAAATGACTTATTTGCAAAATTAAGAAAAACTTTTTCAAAAGTCTGTCTTTTTAGCAAAATACCACCAAAAGAAAGCTCTATTTGTTCCCCAAAAATGATAGAAATGTCATATGGGTACAGCGTTGCATGACCGTGCAATTGTCATTCAACAGCGCTGAAAGCTGAAAATAGGCCTGGGCAGGAAGGGGGTAAAAGTGGCCGGTATTGAAGGGGTTAAGGAACATGCTGGTAAACTGGTCTGCAGGAGTCGCTATCAGATTACAATGTCCCTTCGGGGGGGATTCCTCCATCCATCTGGTTTACGTGGATGGAGGAATGTGTTCCGCTTTTTTTTTCAGCCTGCTGGAGGAATGAAAAAAATAAATAAATAAAAAAATGAATAGCCTATGGCCAGCTTTAAAGCTGAATTCCAGGGATGGCGTTGTTCCAGCTTGGATCAATGCCATTTTGCATGTGCCACACGCAGTCAATCCTTACAGAAGCGGGGAAAGCGCTGTAATGGGCACTTCCACATCGTCCAATCAGAGCAACGCTTTGCATTTATTGAGAAGCTGCAAGGTATTCTCTCAATGGCGCCTCCTGTGTTCGCTAAGCAGAATGGCAGCCACGTGACCCGGAAACTAGCGACAATTACTGTAGTAGCCGTTGTCCATTATAGTGATTTCCAACTCCCACAGGGATACCCCCATGTATGGCACAGACATCTGAACTGGACTAATGTAACTAAAAAAAGAACAGCTCTACCCGGAATTCAGCTGCAACTCTGTAACAAAATGTCCTTTTCAGATTCAGAATACTTTAATTATCCCAAAGGGAAATGACTAAAAAAAACTTTTTTTATATACAAGATGACGGGAAGGATATGAAACTGACCCACAGCAACCAACCCAACATCTTTCACTGATTAAACTGGTGGGGAAATGGTGGCGCAGTTGCCATGGGTTACCGTTCATTGTTGATTTTCATCCAATGTCAGGAGACAGCCCGCCATGCCGGTAGAATACAAAAAAGGTGCTGAATGAGAATTGTTTTGTACAGATGTAGAAGACAATTACCTGAATGACATCGTCCTCGGCCACTTCATACAGGAGCTCGTCGTGAAGCTGCAGGATGAAGAACGCCCCGCGGGATGGAGGCGAGAAATTCCCTCTCCTCTCTGTGTATACAATAGAAAGGACTCTTCAATAATTGCAAGAAAAGCTGGCAGATCGAACAGAAAAATAGGTGTGTGAACTGTGATACATGAGAACAGGATACTATAAGAGAGCAATCACTGGCTGAATAGATTATGGATTTATGGGAGGACATTGCCGGGTCTGATAGGGACACATCAGCAGGGCCGGTGCTACCACTAGGCAAACTAGGCAACCGCCTAGGGCACACTGCTGACTAGGGGCGCCCGGCCACTGTTTTCCCTCTGCAGGCTGCAGCATGTAACTAACTCGGCCTCATGCAGCTGCTCCGTCCGAGCGGTAGTGTAATTAGAGGTGCAGTGCAGCACTGGAGCCAGCGCTAGAGGAAGCAGAGCACCACCTGCTGTCACATGGGCAGGGCAAAAGGGGGTGGAGTCAGGGGTGTGGCAAAATTAGGTTTTTGCCCAGGGTGTCAAAAATCCTTGCACCAGCCCTGCACATCATCAGCCCATATTCCTCAAGTTGCGATTTGCACAGTAAAGCGGAGTTCCAGCCTAGGTGAAAAAAAAAATAATTAAAAGTCAGCAGCTACAAGTACTGTAGCTGCTGACTTTTAATACAGTGACACTTAACTGTCCAGGAAGCCCGTGATGTCGGCATCCGGGTGCAGGCGCCGGTAATCCTTACTAAAGGGAAACTGCACATGCGCGAGTCACGTGGCGCTTCCTGAATGGTCCCCGTCGTCTTCTGGGACACACACAGGTCCCAAAAGGCAACGGGGGGGGGGGGGGGGGGAAGGAGGGCACAAAAATAAATAAATGCGGAAGTGACATACCTCGCCGCAGCACAATGGGACGGAAGTCCCGAAGAAAACATATTAAAAAGGTATGAAGAAAAATATAAAAAAAATGAGAGGGGGGATGGGGTGTGTTTTTGTTTCAAACGAAGTTCACTTTTTGCCTGGAACTTCGCTTTAATGCCCCCCCCCCCCATGCCTATTTTATTTCAACAGTACGACTTCCCTCACCAGTGTCTTCTACCAGACTTCTTTCTGGGTGCTGGGCTGCAGACATCTTCATTGGCCAAAGCAGTGGTCATCAACTCCTGCCCTCAGGGCCCCCCTAACAGGCCAGGTCTGCAAGATAACTGAAATACATCACAGGTGAGATGATTTGCTGCCCAGTGATTGCAGCATTCTAGTCTGCATCTCCCCCAAGGAAATACATAAAACCTGGCCTGTTAGTGGGCCCTGAGGACAGGATTGATGACCACTGGGCCAAAGTACACACCGCGTTTCTCCAAAAATAAGCCCCGGGTCTTATAATTTTGGCAGCAAAAGACACAGTAGGGCTTATTTTCGGAGTAGGTCTTATGTAATGTGCTGTTTTCTCTCCCCCTCTCCCTCCCTGCCTGTCAGGAATCCCCAGTGTGAACAAAGTTAAAATGCTTGTAACATCCTATAATCCACTCCATTACAGTATTATATAATGTACAATGTGTGTGTTTCTGTAACATGATTGTGTGAAATGCCTTTGTTTCAGCGATTCCGTGACTCGCCGGAGCTCTCTTCCCCGCTCCGAGCACTGCAGAGGGAGGGGCCAAGATCCCCCCGCTGACAGCTGGGAGAAGAGGAGGAGAGCAGCGCAAAGTCAGCTGAGAGACGCTGTACTGAAGGTATTTGGCAAAATGTTATTACAGAAACACACATTGTACATTATGTACTACTGTAATAGACTGGGATAGGATTTTACAAGCATTTGAAACTAGGGCTTATTTTCGGGGTAGGGCTTTTATTGCAGCTCTCCTGGAAAATAACAGTAGGTTCTAATTTCGGCTAAACACAGTATTTTGCCAGCACAGCACGAATCATCAAGTATTGTCTGTAAGTTTTATTGAAGAAAGATCACGTCACGATGGACAAAACTGCAACATTTCAAGGAAGCGCAGGACCCCTTCATCAGGCGTGTGGTGACACAAAAAGGGGTCCTCCGTTTCTTTGGAATGCTGCACTTTGAAGAAAGATCACATCACGATGGACAAAGTGCAACATTCCAAAGAAACGGAGGACCCATTTTTGTGTCACCACACCCCTGATGAAGGGGTCCTGCGCTTCCCTGAAATGTTGCAGTTTTGTCCATCGTGACGTAATCTTTCTTCAATCAAACTTCCAGACAATACTTGATGATCGGTGCTGTGCTGGCAAATATTTACCTTGACCTGTCACGTCTCCAGCTTTCAGTTGCCGCAGCACCCGCTACTTCTGAGCCCGTTCCAGAAACATGTGGAATGAGAAAGTGTGCCGGTGTTCTATCGACATGTGCCCTCCGTCGAAAAGTGCCTGCAGAAAAGAAGGGGCACTCCAGCTGAGTTGCCGATCAGCTGGAGTGAGGTCACCATAGCGCATGCGAAAATCGTAGGAGGTGTTTTTTTTCGACGGGCGATACCCTTTGTCGGACACAATTTAATGCTATGCAAACAGCGGAGGGACGCCGTAGATGTCGGATTGTGCCTCGCTGTAAACCCGCGGTGCAACAGTGAGGCACAATATGACAAATACGGTGTCCCTCCGCTGTTTGCATAGCATTAAATTGTGGCAGAGAAACGGTATCGCCCCGTTGAGAAAAGGCTCCTACGATGTGCGCACGCGCCATGGGACGTCATTCCAGCTGATCGGCAACTCAGCTGGAGCGCCCTTCCGTTCTGTGCATGTGGGGGGGGGAACTTTTAGACGGCGGGCACAATTCGACACAACACCGGCGCGGGATGACGTCACTCCTGAGTGACATCATCCCAGCACACAAGATCTAGGCGAGAATATAAACTGCGCTTGTCACAAGTCATACCATGTCTTCATGGAACCAGCTTTGCACACGGGGGGGGGGGTCACAGTCATACTGGAACAGAAAAGGGGTCTTCAAACTGTTACCATCTTGTTGGAAGCGTACAATTGTTGATGTAGCACCCTGATGTTTAGACAGGGTGGCTATTAAACTTGTTTTCCAAGTGATAGTTGCCTTGGCCAATTGTAAGAAGGTCAATTGATTTCACCCTAATCAGGGAGTCTAGTGAAGGACTGAGGGCTCGGTGGAGTGAAGTTCTACAATAGGAGATTGTAGAAGAAGTGGAGTTCATTGCAACCTTTGTTAGAAACTGTTACAAGATTGTTGCCATAGGAGACAGCGTTCCTACACATGCAGATGTGGTGTCTGGCAGGATACCTTCCCCTGCAAGGCTGTCTCTGCCTATAGAAGTCTTGGAGTCTGCCAATTATCATTGCATCTAATTAAGGGTGTCCTGGCCCTAACCCTCTCTCCCACAGTTCTGTTTAAAGTGGTTGTAAACCCACTTATGCAACTTGCACTTACAGGTAAGCCTAGATTAAGGCTTACCTGTAGGTGCAGGAAATATCTCCCTAACCTACACGGTTTAGGAGATATTTGCAAAAAATGACATGCACCGATGTCTACGGCGTATGCGCGCCATAGACAACGGTGCATTCACAGGCTTAATCCCATTCACAAATCTGGCTTTGCCGGATTTGACGGCTCCAGCGCGCATGCGCGGAGTGAAGTCTTCGCCGCTCCGGCCAATCACAGCGCCGGAGCGGCGCTGTGAATGGCTGGAGCGGCGATACCCGGAAGTAATATTCCGGGTATCTGTGGAGCGATGGCTGCAGCTGGAGGGGGAGACGAGGACGGATTCGGGGGCTTTGATCTAAGGTAAGTGATGCATAATGAGCTAGTATGCTAGTCATACTAGCTCATTATGGCTTTGTCTTGCAGGTGGGCTTTACAACCACTTTAAGAGACAATAAATCTCTTTGCAGTCAAAAAGTGTCTGGCGCCCATCAATTCACCTTGCATTACACCCACCATGCCTTGTAATCAGGGCCGGGACAAGGGGTGGGCAGGAGGGGCGGCTGCCCCTGGCGCAATGGTTTATTGCAGGGATGGGGGGGGGGGGGCACCCAGACCCTAACCCTAAAGGAAAAAGGGGCGCAGTTTGGCATCTTTGCCCTGGGCGCTTGATGACCTTGTCCCGGCACTGCTTGTAACCCACTATACACAGAAGGATGTCAGCTGTCCCTGACTCTGGAGGTCACCATTAGGCCTAGAGAGGCCCGGACTTTGCTACATCTAAAATGTTGTTTTTTTATGCGGTCATTACCAGGACTCATCACTGGAGACACCTGAAGGGGAGTTTAGCCATATAGTGTATGTCAGTTAAACTCGTGCTGTACCCTGGCTCAGTGTTTATGGAATCACTCCGCTGATTGCTCTGTATCTATAAATGTCCTGGGGTGGCCCTGGCTAAACAGTTCTCGATGTACAGACACCGGGCCGAGCCCCTGCGGGAGTTTGTGACTAACAAAGGCAGATAATGAAGAGTTCCAGGGCTGTCCTCCTATCTCCGTGTTCTTCGGGGACACTGAACCACGTCTGACAAGTGACAAGTCAGCCGGCAGCAGCTCCATCCCCTGCGAGCGACTCTTCCACTTCAAGGTCACAGCTCAAGGTCATTCCCATTAAATCCTCCGTCTCGCCGCTGCTGCATTGACAACACGGCGGTGATACCGACATTACGGCAAGGATGAGTTATCCAAACTTCCTTCAGAAGTCAGAAATGCCGGATGGTTCTTTCCATAATCAGCAAAATACAAGTCAATTTATAGATCATTTTCTAAGGTTCAGAGAACACACCCCCAGAAAATGTATGTTTCATATGAGAGCCAAAAGAATGCATCTAACAAAGATTTCATAGTGCATACATGTCACAGGACAGTTGCCATAGACAACAGCATAGGTACACATACAAGAGAGCATATACAGGCATTAATACATAGTAGAAAAATACAGAGAGTGGTACTAAAACAGAGAAATCAGAGATCCTAATCCCAATGTTTCAGGGTATTCAAATAGCCCCTTTCTCAAGGGAGACCGCTATGAATGTCCCTCCCCTCCAATGCGCAAGGCTTCTGTGGGGTGTAGCGGGTCGGGTCCTGTGTGCTTGCACCGTACCACCATTCTGAGGTTGGCAGCCCTTGTACATTGGCTGGCACCAGCTGGGACTTCAGTTGCATTCATGCAGGCCTCCATTGATAAAGGGGTATTCAGAATTCTCTGAGACATTGGGATCCTCAGATTGCTATGCTTTGGTAATTGGCTCTGTATTCTTCTACTATGTATATAAGGTCCACCACACGACGTCCTCCACCACACGACGTCCTCCACCACACGACGTCCTCCACCACACGACGTCCTCCACCACACGACGTCCTCCACCACACGACGTCCGGCACCACACGACGTCCGGCACCACACGACGTCCGGCACCACACGACGTCCGGCACCACACGACGTCCTCCACCACACGACGTCCTCCACCACACGACGTCCTCCACCACACGACGTCCTCCACCACACGACGTCCTCCACCACACGACGTCCTCCACCACACGACGTCCGGCACCACACGACGTCCGGCACCACACGACGTCCGGCACCACACGACGTCCGGCACCACACGACGTCCGGCACACAACGTGGCAGGTTGTATTTTACAGGCTGCCAATCCAGCAGATTAGCCCCTGAGATCATTTTATAAAACTATCCCAGATACCCACAGATGGTAATGCGGTCTGGCAGTTGGAAACATGAAAACTTTGGACAAAGAAAGCTACGGCAGTTACCCATGGCAACCGGATTCTGCACTGCCATCTAAAAGCCGATTATTACTCTGGGCAGCTGCTTCTCTCCCCTCTCCATCCCACCCCCCCCCTCCTCCCATTTTTTGTGGATCAGTAATTTGGGCTCCTGTCATACATCAGTGTCATGGAGGCTCCCGGATTTCCCAGGAATTTTCCTACCTGTAGGTCGCGGTTGGGCGCGGTGTCGGTGTGATTTGGGTACTGAAGGAAAAGCGGCTTCCAGGCGTTTCTGGATGTTCACAGTGGCGGTTTTGACAATGTCGGCGGCCGATCCCTGGACCGTTGTGTTCACCGCTTGTCGCTCCGCCTGACACAAGGAACAAACGCACATTTCATATCAGATTAACAGTAAATCTCTATTTACATCACCAACCGGCTGATCCGGGCCACGGAGCGGCCAACCGGCAATTCTACAAACAAGGGGGACGGAAAGGGGAAGGTTGTGTGCCGATACGCAGAGCCAAAGAAACCCCTCAGTATAAGCAATGAGAGTGATACAACTAATTTGCTTGCAATGAGAGCGATGCTAAACAAGCAATCCAGAACCTGACACCTTAAACAACTATGTGTCTGAGCCCAGCCCACTTCCCTAACATACAGACGGCATGGCTTACTAAGGGAATGGGCAGCTCTCAGTGCATGATGGGAGATCGTTATTTTCCGGACTGAGACCTGCTCAGCCTTAAAGTGACAAAAAAAAAAAAATCTTCTGTACATCTGTAGAGTTCTAAATCTCTAAAAATGCTGCAGATATACAGAAAATTTATTTTGATCTGCCAGAAATCCAGTGAGCTCCGAACGTCCTGTAGTGAGCCGACAACTCAGTCTGTGCTCCACTATAATCTAGATCGGGGGCCCCCAATCTTGTCAGTACGAGGGCCACATTGTATATATTACTAATAATCGCGGTCCAAAAAAAAACCTTTTTATAAATTAATGATCATTAGTCCCCCCTTTCACATCATAAGCACCCCCAGTCAATTACGACCCCCCTTTTCACATCAAACCCCCCCTTTTCACATCAGACAACCCCCCCCCCTTTCTATCAGAGTTGCTGTGGGCTGGGCCAGATGGAGCCCCTGGGCAATATACCCCTGACCTCCTAAAGTAGTGTTATGACTGATTGTTCAGTTCCTCCCTGCTGGACTACAGGGCACTTACCTCTCTCCTTATCTCTATAGCCCCCACCCATCTCCATAACCCCTCCCACCATCTCCATAATTCACCCCCAGCCCCCAGCCAATCATTTAATCCTTTCTGCTTTCCCCATCTATATAACATAAGGGAAGGTGCTTGGGAAGGATTTTAGTGCAGCAGAGGCAGCGTTGTCAGCTCACTACAGAAAGTTATTAAAGTGCATTTCCAGTCCAAAGCTAACTAAGCCTAAATCTGGCTGGTGGATACAAACAAAAAGACTGCGCATGATCAGAAACCAAAAAAAAAAAGCCTTTGTGGTACGAGAATTTTCGTATAATTAGTATCATCCTCCGTTTCGTCTTGCTGTGAACCATTGAGGAAAACCCAACGAACATTCATCTGATTTTATTACTGTATAGTGTGTACTGGGCTTAAGCCTATTCTATCTACCCTGTAAAAGGAAAGATCCATATACTTACCTATTCTGAAGTCGCCCTGGTCCGGTAACTTGATCCCCCTAGTGATGAGGAGAGACACCAGCCACAGAGCCTGCGCGATGACGTCACCCATAGGCTTACTATGGGGCAGCCATTGTTGGCTGTCCCTCCTCTACACTGGGAGCTGACCATTGTGACCGGACCGGAGCGACTTTAGAATAGGCAAGTATAGACATCTTTCCTCTTACAGGGTAGATAAAATAATCTAAAAGGCCCGTACACATGTCTACAATGTCCGATGAACGATCTGACGAATTTTCTGATCGTTAGTGTGCGGCTTTTGACAGCCGATTACGAATTTTCGGCAGACAAAAACTGGATGTGCAGGCTTGAAATTTTTTGTCTGATCTGAACACAACGTCTGATTTTCTGTTCATTAGTACGGTTTTCTGCCCAAAGAAAAAAAAAAATATATGAAGAGCAAGACCAGGCATGCTCAGAAATGAAAGAACAAATACAAAACAATTCGACACATTACGTCACTTCTGACGTTGAATTCTGTCATCAGAGAATTTTCTGATGGTGTGTACCCTCTCCACTTATGATTTGAGACCAGCATCCAACATAAAACTGACAAAAATTCATCCAATAATCTGACCGTGTAAACAATTAGAATGGGGGTTGGAGTAGATTTAAGCTTAGTTAGGTTTTGGCTGGAATTACATTTTAACCACTTCTCCACCGGGCCTATTCTGGCACTTCTCTCCTTCATGTAAAAATCATCATTTTTTTGCTAGAAAATTAATCAGAACTCCCCAAACATTATATATTTTTATCTTGCACGGTGTTCGCGCAATAATTTTTCAAACGCTTTTTTTTGGGGAAAAAAAAAACGGTTTCACGAATTAAAAAAAATAACAAAAAACAGTAAAGTTAGCCCAATTTTTTTTGTATAATGTGAAAGATGAAGTTACATTATAGACAGTGGCGTCACTAGGGTTGGTGTCACCCGGTGCGAAAAAAAATGGTGTCACCCCCCAACAACTATAGTCCCCCCTCAGTACAGACCCCCCTCCACTAACTACAGACCCCACTCCCACAGTATAGATCCCTTCCCTCAGTACAAACCCGCTCCACTAAGTACAGACTCTCCGCCATCAATATAGACCCGCCTCCCTCAGTATGAACCCCCACCTCAGTGCAGACCGCTCCATCAGTACAGACACCCCCACCTCAGTGCAGACCCCCTCAGTTACAGACACCCCTCGTACAGACACCCCCCTCAGTAACAGACACCCCCTCGTACAGACTCCCCCTCGTACAGACTCCCCCTCGTACAGACTCCCCCTCGTACAGACTCCCCCTCGTACAGACTCCCCCTCGTACAGACTCCCCCTCGTACAGACTCCCCCTCGTACAGACTCCCCCTCGTACAGACTCCCCCTCGTACAGACTCCCCCTCAGTTACAGACACCCCCTCAGTTACAGACACCCCCTCAGTTACAGACACCCCTCGTACAGACACCCCCCTCAGTACAGACACCCCCTCGTACAGACTCCCCCTCGTACAGACCACCCCTCAGTTACAGACACCCCCTCAGTTACAGACACACCCTCAGTTAAAGACCCCCCCTCAGTTAAAGACCCCCCCTCAGTTAAAGACCCCCCCTCAGTTACAGACACCCCCCTCAGTTACAGACACCCCCCTCAGTACATACACCCCCCTCAGTACAGACACCCCCTCAGTACAGACACCCCCACCTCAGTACAGACCGCTCCATCAGTACAGACACCCCCACCTCAGTGCAGACCTCCTCAGTTACAGACACCCTGCTCAGTTACAGACACCCCCCACAGTACCAGACACCCCTCGTAGAGACACCCCCTCAGTTACAGACACCCCCCTCAGTACAGACACCCCCCCTCAGTACAGACACCCCCTTGGTACCAGACCCCCCTCAGTACAGACACCCCCTCAGTTACAGCCCCCCTGGTGCAAACTCCCCCTAGTGCAGACCCCAGCAGTACAGACACCCCCTCCCCCCATCAGTAAAGATGCCCCCCTTACCTTACAGACCTCAGAACAGAGCGGCAGATACACACAGCGGTGTGTCTCTCGAGCGCGGGCTCCTCCTCCTCCTCTGTGGATGTAAACAGAGAGGAGGCAGAGGGGGCGGCGGCTTCCTTCCGCTCCGCTGAGGGACACAACCGCAGCGTGAGCCTAAGGCACAGGGCAGCGGGCAATGTCAGTGTGGTGCCGCTGCGCTACCCACGGGTGTCACCCCTCTGGTGGGTGTCACCCGGGTGCGGCCCGCCCCCCCCGCACCTGGCTAGCAACGCTAGTGCGTGTCGTCACATCATCACAGTGCAGTGTGATGATGTGACAGGCTGAGTCGCTCGCTGGCTCTGTAGGGTAGGGAGGAGGATTGGAATTTAGGAATAGGAAGAATACGGAGCCGGAGGACACACACCAGGCGCGGCCGCAGCGCTGGAGGTGTTGTTCCAGGCTTCCAGCCCAGCGGGGTGAAATTAATCAATGAATGGGTCAGCTGTAAAAAAAAAAAAAAAAAAGGGAGGGTGTCACCCCTCTAGCGGGTGTCACCCGGGGGCGGACCGCACCCCCCGCACCCCCCTAGCAACGCCTCTGATTATAGATACCAATTTACAGGTTACTATTTTCGAGTTACAGAGGAGGTCTGTTGCTCGCACTATACCGCACGCGGCGATACCTCACATGTGGGGTTTGAACGGCGTTTACATATGTGGGCAGAACTTACATGCGTGTTCGCTTCTGACCGCGAGCTACAGGGGACAGGGGCGTTTTACTTTTTTATTTTACTGAATTTTATTTATTTTTACACTTTTTTTTTTTTTGATCACTTTTATTCCTATTACAAGGAATGTAAACATCCCTTGTAATAGTAATGTGTGTGACAGGTCTTCTTTATGGAGAGATGCGTGTCAATAAGACCCCACATCTCTCCTCCAGGCTGGAAAGCATGAGATCGGGAAAAATAATTCACTGATCTCATGCTGACAGCCGCAATTGCGGCTTTGTTTTCTTCCGGGTACCGGGCGTGACGTCACAACGTCGCGCCCGGGACTCCGACGGTCATGGAAATCTCTATTGTCGTTAGCCGGCCGATTCGTTCTCCGGGCCCCGGATGGCGGCGGGAGGGGGGGGTGTCCCCTCCCGCCGCCTATAAGAACGATCAAGCGGAGGAACTGCCGCTATGATCATTCTTATGGTGCGCAGAATCGCTGGCAGAAAAGAATGATATCTGAATGATGCCTGTAGCTGCAGGCATTATTCCGATATCCCCCCTCAAAGTCAGCGCCGCCATATGACGTCCTTGGTGGACAAGTGGTTAAAAAAGGACCTCCTGGCGACCCCTCATTTTAAAAAAAATATATATATATATATGACCCCCCACTTTCCTGAAGGCGATATCTGCACATTTCAGATACTCACCCATTCAGTGGATCCAGCGCTGGCCCGCTGAGATCGTCTCACGCCCGGCCACAGCTCAGTCCCGTGCCGCCATGTTTCTGACATCATCGAGAGGCCCGCTGGCCGGTGTCATGACGATAGGCCCGCCCCCTCCTCCTTTCCTTGAATGAAAGGCTAAGCCTCCTGAAATATGTGACGTGCATATCCCAGGAGTCACGGCAGACCGTGTGTGCGTCAATCGCCTAAGGCAAATAACGAACAAGAGGAGGCGGGCGGGCCGGACTCCCCCTCCGCCCCTAAAAAAAGATAACACCCCCTCCCCCTCCGATATGTCTGCAGGATGGGAGGAGGGGTATTAAAATGGAAGGAACATGAGGAAGAGGGTGAAGGCCCAATTTAACTGTTAAGCAAATTACAATTAAATTTCCAAAGTGAAATCATTGGAACGATCCAATTAAGGGGGGGGGTGGGGGTCCTCGGCTGTACTCACATGGGCCCTGGCGTGATGATTCGAATCTTTGATGGCAGGCAGGTACCTGCGGCGTCCTAGGATGGTCTGTACAAAGCCATTGCTGGTGCAGTTCTTCACCGTCTCCTTCAGGAACCTCCGAATCCCTGTGGGGAGAGAAGTTATTGCCTTTATTGCTCTGATACAGCGAGAAGCCTCTGCTGGGAGCTGACACCACTCTTCCCATACATGTCAGGCAAGGACGGATCAAGGTTACCATGTGTGATACATAAAAGGAGCAAATGAGATCTCCAAAGGTGTGAAAACATTCCCCAAGTGGCAAAGTTCTGTCACTGGGGAAGAACATTTCCAGCGCACAGCAAGTTTCCTGCCCAGAGTTTCCACTCCGGCTCCCTAATTTACTGCACCTGCAGACCACATGTAAGCCAGCAATGCGGTTCTACACCTTTTATATACAATGGTACAGTCCAGATATCTGTAATTACATGCGGGGAGTGTTCCCATTTTTCTGCACGCAGCTGTATGGCTACACTTTAAATCTAGGACGTGATCAGTGTCTGTTTAAGGCGGCTTATTGTAGCATTTTGAGCACCGCGGGTGCTTCTGATCCGTGATTTTCAGTGCAGATATCTGAATGAAGCCTCAGAGGAAAAACTGCAGGAAGTCCCTGCTAAGCCCAACATGTCTGACAATACAGATAACAGACTGCAAACATGGAGGGTCTCAGGAATTGTACAGATCTGGAAATCATCGCCCATTTAGATGAATTAACCCCTTCCCAGTGGTGTGATTGGTGGGTGGTTTGGCTGGCAAATACTTCCCAGGCATACGAATAAATAATAGGATTTTTATAACAGCTTACCTGTAAAATCCTTTTCTTGGAGTACACCACGGGACACAGAGCTAGTCATTACATAATGGGTTAAGGGTCACCAGCGGTGATTGGACACTGGCACAACCAATGGAAGACAGTTCCCCTCCATATAACCCCTCCCATCAGGGAAGTACCTCAGTTTTGTAGCAAAGCAGTAAGGTTCCCATAAGAAGGGTGGGACCTCTGTGTCCCGTGGTGTACTCCAAGAAAAGGATTTTACAGGTAAGCTGTTATAAAAATCCTGTTTTCTTTATCGTACACCACGGGACACAGAGCTAGTCATTACATAATGGGACGTCCCAGAGCAATGCTCATATGAAGGGGGGGAGACACAGATCAAACCGACCGCTTGCGGACCAGAAGCCCTATACTGCTGCCTGCAGCACACTTCGCCCGAAGGCGGAATCCTCATGTCCTTTCACATCTATTTGATAGAATTTGGAAAATGTATGGACTGAGGACCAAGTTGCAGCCTTACAGATCTGAGCCATCGAAGCCTGGTGGTGCACTGCCCATGAAGCACTTATCGCCCTGGTAGAGTGCGCCTTAACAGGAAAAGGAGGAGTCCTGTTCTTTAAACCATAAGCTTGAACAATTACTTGTCTAATCCACCTGGAAATGGTGGATTTTGATACCGCTTGGCCCTTCTTGGGACCATCTGGTAAAATAAACAAAACATCTGTTTTACGTATCTGAGCGGTTGCTTGCAGATACACCCTTACCGCTCTCACTAGATCTAGAGAGTGTAATAATTTTTCCCCCGCCGTCCGCGGGTTTGGAAAAAAGGAAGGCAGAACAATGTCTTGATTCAAGTGAAAAGCCGACACCACCTTAGGCAGAAAAGCCGGATGGGGTCGTAGTACGATCTTGTCCTTGTGACAAATTAGATAAGGCTCTTTACAAGAAAGAGCTGCTAGCTCTGATACTCTCCTAGCAGAAGCTATAGCAATCAGAAAGGCCAATTTCCTACTTAATATAATTAAAGGAATATGGCGAATAGGTTCAAAAGGTTGCTTTTGCAACACTGACAATACCAAATTCAAATCCCATGGACACAAGGGAGACCTGACTGGAGGATTTATCCTCAGTACCCCCTGAATGAATGTCCGAACTAGGGAGTGAGATGCCAATGGTCTCTGAAAGAAGACTGATAGAGCCGATATTTGACCCTTGATGGTGCTAAGGGCTAATTTCATATCCACTCCTAACTGGCAAAAAGCAAGAATCCTACTTATTTCATATTTCAGAGGATTCCAACTTCTGGATTCACACCAGGAAACGTATGCTTTCCAGACTCTATGATAGATGAGTCTGGAGGCTGGCTTTCTAGCATTAATGAGCGTAGAAAGAGCCAGGCCAGAGACCCCTCTCTTTTTCAAAATGTGGGTCTCAGCAGCCAGGCCGTCAAATTTAGCCTTTGTAAGGAAGGGTGGAATACTGGACCCTGTGACAACAGGTCGTGTCGAAGTGGAAGCTTCCAGGGCCTTCCTATCGCCATTTTTACGATCTCGGCATACCAAGGCCTCCTGGGCCAGTTTGGCGCCACTAGGATTACTGGTATTCCCTCCTCCTTGATCCTGCGAAGCAGTCTTTGTAGAAGAGGGATCGGAGGGAATGCATAGATCAGTGAGAACTGATTCCATGGAGTTATTAGAGCGTCTGTCCCGTAGGCTAGAGGATCTCTCGTTCTGGACACAAAGTTGTCCAATTTCTTGTTGAACCTGGAAGCTAGCAGGTCTACATCTGGGTTTCCCCATCTCAGACATATGGCCTGAAAGATCTCGGGGTGAAGAGACCACTCTCCTGGTAGCAGCTGCTGACGACTCAGGTAGTCTGCTTGCCAGTTTTCTATCCCTGGAATGAAGATTGCAGAGATGCAAGGTACATGCTCTTCTGCCCATGCCAAGATCCGGTTCACCTCTCTTTGGGCTGCCCGACTGTGGGTGCCTCCTTGGTGATTGATGTAAGCTACTGCCGTAGCATTGTCGGATTGAACCCGAACTGGGTAGCCCTGTAACCTGTATGTCCAGGTTTTGAGGGCTAGATATACCGCCCGGATCTCTAGCACATTGATGGGCAGGATCCCCTGAGTCTTGGCCCAGGTTCCCTGGGTAGAAGCCTCCTCGAATACTGCACCCCAGCCCGATAGGCTGGCATCCGTAGATACCACCTTCCAGGCCACTGGGAGGAAGGACTTTCCCTTCCGTAAATTCCTGGCTTCTAGCCACCAATTGAAGCTTTGGCGTACTTGTGAGGACAGGCGCATGGGTATATCCAGAGCTTGGCTCTTCCTGTTCCAGGAGGCTAAAATATTGCCTTGAAGTAGTCTCGAATGTAACTGGGCGTAAGGGACCGCCTCGAAGGAGGCTACCATCTTTCCCAATAGTCTCATGCAAAGGCGAATAGACGGCCTCTTGTTTGCTTTGACCTTGTGGATCAGGTCTTTCAGAGACTGTATCTTTGGCTCTGGCAGATATACCCTGTTTTGGGCTGTATCTATGATCATGCCCAGGTACACTATCCTTCTTTGGGCCTGGAGAGAGGATTTTTGTAAGTTTATAATCCATCCTAAATGCTCCAGGTATCCTACTGTAGTGTCTACAGCGTGATCCAATCCCTCCTTTGACTGATCTATTAATAGTAGATCGTCTAGATAGGCTGTTACCGCAATGCCCCGTGTTCTTAGGTTTGCTAACAGAGGAGCTAGCACCTTTGTGAATACTCTGGGCGCGGTGGCTACACCAAATGGCAGGGCCACAAATTGAAAGTGGCGATCTTCTACCGCAAACCTTAGGAATCTTTGGTGAGCGGGGAGGATTGGTATGTGTAGATATGCGTCTTTGATATCTATGGACGCAATGAATTCTCCGCCTTTTAAAGTAGCGACCACGGATCGAATCGTTTCCATTCGAAAATGGCGAACGTTCAGAAACTGGTTTAGATTTTTTAGATCCAGGATGGGTCTGACTTCTCCGTTCGGTTTTGGAATCACAAAGAGGTTTGAGTAAAAACCTGAACCTTGCTCCTTTTGGGGTACCTCTGTAACCACACCTTGAGCTATTAAGTGATTCAAACCTTTGAAGAAGGATCCTCTTTTTTGTGGATCCTTGGAGAGTCTTGAACTTCGGAATTGAGAAGATGGGATCTCTCGAAATTCCAGTCTGTACCCTGAGGATATTGTGGATACCACCCATTTGTCCTGGGTTTCTGTCCGCCAAGTCGCTGAGAACTGACGAAGCCTTCCCCCCCACTCGGCCGAGCGGGGGCGCCCCTTCAATGAGAGGTTTTGGGGGCTTGCTTATTAGCTCTTGAACCCCACGGCTTCTTGTTCTTCTGAGCCTGTTCTTTGGCTTTTTTGGGCGGCTGAAAAGGCCGTCGCCACTGGCTGGAGTCAGATTTCCCGGGAGCTGGGGAGAGAGTGTGTTTAAAACAAGGTCTCTTGTTTTTCTTTCTCTCAGGTAAAAGTGTCGTTTTACCACTTGATATCTTTTGGATATATCTTTCTAAATCTTCCCCAAAAAGGCGTTCGCCATGGAACGGGAAACTTGCCAACAACTTTTTGCATGGGGCTTCCGCTGACCAATGCTTAAGCCAAAGTACTCTGCGCATCTGTACCAGCTGGAGTGTAAGGCGTGATGCCTGTATGATAGAATCTCTCATGGCATCCACTGTGAAGCATAAGGCTTTAGGCAAATTCTCCCAATTTTTAGCCTGCTCTGAAGGCAGCTCCTTCAGCCCCTGCTTTACCTGTTGGCTGACGACCTGACACATACCGACTGCTGCTACTGCAGGTTGGATAATTGAGCCGGCCAAAAGGAAGGAGGATTTCAGTAAGGATTCCAACTTCTTCTCAGAAGGATCTTTAAACACTTGTACATTATCCACTGGACATGTCAGGTTTTTATTTACACAAGAAATAGCCGCATCTACCGTAGGCAGGCTCCATTTCTTTAAAAAAATTTCCTCCATAGGATAAAGAATGTTAAACTTTTTTGGAGGTGAAAAACGCTTATCTGGATGTTGCCAGTCTGCGTACATTAGATCCTCTAGTAACGGATGAACCGGGAAGGAGCATGCACCTTGCAGGGATCTTAATGATCCTAGGGAGGAGACAGGTGATTCTGTTACCTCCAAAGAGGGTAACCTAAATGCAGCTCACACGGCTCCTGCATAGCATTGCACCTGTGACTTTAAAATCTGGGATACCGAAAAAGGCTCATCCGATATCCCTGATCCGTCTGACTCCTCATCCTCTGCTGATGTAGCCTCCTCCTCATCCTCCTCCTCCTCAGGTACTTCTGAAGGGAGGTCCAATACTGGAGGAGATCTGCTTCGCTTATTGTCCTTTTTAGAGGATTTAGCGATTAAAGTAGAAATTTTCTCCTCCAGATTATTTAGGGCAGCTGATAAAGTGTCCTCAGTGACATATGCAGGCCCAGGCTTCACTGGGGAAGCCACCATACCTGACAGAGGTAATGGCTCATCCTGTACAGGTGCTTTTGGCAACACAGGAGAGGAAGGTACCGAGTCAGCACAGCTAGAGCCCCCTGTCTCAGGCGGCGGTGCTCTTTTATCTCTTTTTGTCCGCATTACTTCCCCTGGAAGACTTACTGTTTAGACAAAATACAAGGTACCTAAATGCATATACTACCGTGTTCAGTTTAGCAAATACATTAAGTATGCAACTTTTAACACATAACTATGCATAACATGGATGTCTTCTAGGAAGTACCCAATCCAACCACATGGAGTCTTACGTCCCTGTATAGCTGCTGTGTTTCTCTGCCAGGAACAAGAGAACTAACGAGCTTGCTTGCTGCTGCAGTGCTTTTTACACTGACAGTCTTTTAAATTTGGCGCCGTTTCTGTGCCTGCGCGCGCCACGTGCCCGCGCACGCCTCGGCCCCCCCCCCTCCGATAAAGCGCGCTCCCGTGCGCGCGGCCTTTAGCGCTATGGTGGTGGCCATAGTGAGAGAGGACTCTCATCAGCCCCTGTCCCCACTTACCTGCATCTGCAGGTGTCTGTATCGGCCACCGGAAGGAGGAGCGGGGTGCTCAAGCAAGCTCAGCAGCGGAGGTGACGAGCAGTGTACTTCGCCGAAGCCGACACTGAACAGAGTGAGGTGAGTATATTCAGCTCTTTACTCCCCCCAGTGGTGGAAAAAAAGAAGACATCCACTTTTTGAAAAAGGTCCCAACCTAGTTATGGACCTTCTAATCTCACCTTATCCACGCCGCAGGTTTTTCTGCTGAAAGTTTTCAGACAGATACCAAACTTCACCCTTCACGGTGGGCTATGTGTGCCAACCTTCAGGGATATGGGTTCCTATTTAAAGGATACCTCTCCCCTGGGCCTTGTACAAGACTCTTACCAGGACTTTATAGCGAAATAGCGAAAGTGCTGGATCTTAGAGCCCAGTCCTCCGAAGAGAGACATTACAGGCGACGCCTCATGGATGAGGCCCGGATCCCATCCAGATTCAGCTCATTTGTAGGCGTCTTGGATGGATCCGAAAGCATAGCTCTTTTACCCCCAGAGGGTCTCTTTGGTAGAGCTTTCCTTTAGCACCTCCTAACGCGTCCAACACCTTTCGACACTGGCGAAAAAAAAAAAACTGAGGTACTTCCCTGATGGGAGGGGTTATATGGAGGGGAACTGTCTTCCATTGGTTGTGCCAGTGTCCAATCACCGCTGGTGACCCTTAACCCATTATGTAATGACTAGCTCTGTGTCCCGTGGTGTACGATAAAGAAAAGGAATTGTACAGATCTGGAAATCATCGCCCATTTAGATGAATTAACCCCTTCCCAGTGGTGTGATTGGTGGGTGGTTTGGCTGGCAAATACTTCCCAGGCATACGAATAAATAAGCTGCACATCACTTTATTTTACATTAACTTTTTTGATGGCAGATTAGGTCAGAGATTTGCATCTGTGCCAGTCATGACTCTGCCTGTTGATGTGTTTCAGCTGAAGTTAAGGTATGAATTTCATTACATAGTTATGCCCAAACTGGACCAACGTAAAAGGTCACCATACACATTACAATCAACTTTAGATTTACAAATACTTTTCCTGAGCTGGAACATGGTGGAACGCCGTTCCGCCACCTCTGGTACCAGCCTTGTGCTCACCACTCACTACTATAATTCGGAAGTACAGAGGCTCGGTTTCAGAATACCTCTCCTGGTGGCTCCCGCACCTCTCTGGGCTGCTGATGCCACCACCAGATAATCTAGCTGCTGTTCCTGTGAGAGCAACAGACCCAAAAATGAGCGTGCATGCACAGTGTAGGGGAAACCAACCGCAGCTGCTGAGAGGGGTGCCGAGGTGAGCCGGGGGCGGGGACATGCCGAGGTGAGCTGGGGGCGGGGACATGCAGAGGTGAGCCGGGGGCGGGGACATGCCGAGGTGAGCTGCGGGCGGGGACATGCAGAGGTGAGCCGCGGGCAGGGGACATGCAGAGGTGAGCCGCGGGCAGGGGACATGCAGAGGTGAGCCGCGGGCAGGGGACATGCAGAGGTGAGCCGCGGGCAGGGGACATGCAGAGGTGAGCCGCGGGCAGGGGACATGCAGAGGTGAGCCGCGGGCAGGGGACATGCAGAGGTGAGCCGCGGGCAGGGGACATGCAGAGGTGAGCCGCGGGCAGGGGACATGCAGAGGTGAGCCGCGGGCAGGGGACATGCAGAGGTGAGCCGCGGGCAGGGGACATGCAGAGGTGAGCCGCGGGCAGGGGACATGCAGAGGTGAGCCGCGGGCAGGGGACATGCAGAGGTGAGCCGCGGGAGGGGACATGCAGAGGTGAGCCTCGGGCGGGGACATGCAGAGGTGAGCCTCGGGCGGGGACATGCAGAGGTGAGCCGTGGGCGGTGAGCCGCGGATGGGGGTGCAGAAGTGAGTAGTGGATGGGGCTGCAGAGGTGATCTGCCGATGGGGGTTCAGAGGGTAGCTGCGGATTGGGGAGATGCAGAGGTCAATGTTTGGTGTTGCATTTTTATAGGGGGAAAACTTATCCTGGGGAATATTTCTAGTTAATGGTGGGTGACAGCACAGCATACAGAGTCCAGTAGAGTATGTAAATGAAGCAGTTAGGATTTTGCAGTGGAGGAATTTGGTGGGACAGCTCTGTATTTGGTGGTCTGAAAAGAATTTGGGGGGAGGCAATTTCTGATAGTAAACTGTCCTGTGGAATATGTACTCCTGAACCCTGGAATAAAGGGATTTTTATAACAGCTTACCTGTAAAATCCTTTTCTTGGAGTACATCACGGGACACAGAGCGACTTAGTCATTACTAATGGGTTATATAGTTTACCTTCAGGTGCTGGCACTGGCAACTTCCAAACCGGAAGTACCCTCCCCTATATAAGCCCCTCCCATCCGGGAGCACCTCAGTTTTGTAGCAAAGCAATAAGTGTCCCAAAAAGAGGGGTGGGAGCTCTGTGTCCCGTGATGTACTCCAAGAAAAGGATTTTACAGGTAAGCTGTTATAAAAATCCCTTTTTCTTTTTCGTACATCACGGGACACAGAGCGACTTAGTCATTACTAATGGGACGTCCCAAAGCAATGCCAAATGAGGGGAGGGATACATAAGCTGGGCGCCATCAGGCATGAGGATCTTTTGCGGCCTGCAACACACTGCGCCCAAAGGCGACATCCTCCTGACTTCTAACGTCTACCTGGTAGAATCTAGTAAACGTGTGTACCGAAGACCATGTTGCGGCCTTACATACTTGAGCCAGGGAGGCCTGGTGATGCACTGCCCATGAAGTTCCAACTGCTCTTGTGGAGTGCGCCCTAACTTTGAACGGAGGCGGTCTCTTTCTCAAGCCATAGGCTTGTATTATGACCTGTCGAATCCACTTGGCTAGAGTAGATTTTGATGCTGCCTGACCCTTTCTAGGGCCTTCCGGCAGAATAAACAAAGTATCCGTTCTGCGAATCTGAGCAGTGGCTTTTAGATAAGCTTTAACTGCTCTTACTACATCCAAAGAATGTAATAACTTTTCCTCTACCGAGCTAGGTTTGGGGAAAAAAGAAGGAAGAACCACATCTTGGTTCAAATGAAACCTCGATACCACCTTGGGAAGAAAGGCTGGATGAGGACGTAATACTACTCTGTCCTTATGGACAACCAGATATGGCTCCTTACAGGACAAGGCGGCTAATTCCGATACTCTTTTAGCCGAACAAATGGCTACTAAGAAAATCAATTTCCTGGTGAGAAGAACCAAGGAAACGTGTTGCAATGGTTCAAACGGTTGTTTCTGTAGAACCGACAGAACCAGGTTTAAGTCCCATGGACATATGGGAATACTAACCGGAGGGCTAATACGCCTCACTCCTTGTATGAAAGCTTTGACTAATGAATGCGAAGCCAAGGGCCTTTGAAAAAATATTGACAAGGCCGAAATCTGACCCTTGATAGTACTCAAGGCCAGCTTCCTATCTACAGCCCACTGTAGGAAGTCCAAAATCCTCCCTATCACGTACTTACGTGGATGCCATTTCTTGGCCTCACACCACGTAATGTACGCTTTCCAGATCCTATAATAGATCTGCCTGGATACCGGCTTCCTGGCATTGATCATGGTAGATACCACAGAATTAGAGAGCCCTCTCTTTTTCAGAATGTGGGCTTCAATAGCCAGGCCGTCAAACCTAGGGCTGGTAAGGAAGGGTGGTATATCGGTCCTTGCGACAGCAGGTCCGGACGATGTGGGAGGGTCCAAGGACTCCTCACTGACATTTTTACAATCTCCGCGTACCATGCCCTTCGGGGCCACGCTGGAGCCACCAGAATCACTGGTTTCTTTTCTACCCTGATTCTGCGGAGTAATCGCGGTAACAATTGTGGCGGTGGGAATGCATATATCAGCTTGAACTGATCCCAAGGGAACACTAGGGCATCCGAGCCGCAAGCTAGGGGATCCCTTGTGCGAGACACAAATCTGTCCACCTTTGCGTTGAATCTGGATGCTAGCAGATCTACATCCGGTGTTCCCCACCGCTGGCATATTGCCTGGAAAACCTCGGGGTGAAGAGACCATTCCCCCAGGCATAATTGTTGGCGACTTAAAAAGTCCGCTCTCCAATTTTCCACTCCTGGGATGAAAACCGCGGATATGGCTGGGACATATTTTTCTGCCCACTCCAGGATGCAATTTGCTTCCCTCTGGGCTGCACGACTCCTGGTGCCACCCTGGTGATTGATATATGCCACTGCTGTGGCATTGTCTGATTGAATTCTGACAGGGGACCCTTGGAGTTTGGATGTCCATGCTACTAGGGCATACCGGGCTGCTCGTATCTCTAAGAGATTGATGGGCAGGGCCTTTTCTGCTTCTGACCACTTGCCCTGGAGAGACCATTGCTCCAGTACTGCCCCCCAGCCTATGAGGCTGGCATCTGTAGTGACCACCTTCCAAGAAACCGGACTGAAGGGTTTCCCTTTTTCCAGATTCTGGGGCACCAACCACCAATGGAGGCTCTTGCGAACGGAAGGGGACAGGGACATTGGTAAGTCTAAAGCCTGAACTTTTTTGTTCCAGGCTGACAGTATGGCCCTTTGCAAATTCCTTGAATGGAATTGACCGTAGGGTACCGCTTCGAATGAAGCCACCATTTTTCCCAGCAGCCTCATGCACAGGCGTATGGATGGTTTTTTTTTTGTACCCACTAAGTGGGTCAAATCTTTTAAAGACGACACCTTCTCTGGAGGTAAGAAAATCTTTCTCTGATTTGAATCCAGCCTTAGCCCTAAGTATTCCAGACTTTTGACTGGTCTTAGAGCTGACTTGTCCCGGTTGATAATCCAACCGTGATATTCCAGATACTTGATTGTCTTGTGAATAGCTACTTCCAGCTTTTCCACTGAGTGGTCTATTAGTAGCAGGTCGTCTAGATATGCCATTATCGTTACACCCTGTGTTCTTAGATTGGCCAATAATGGGGCCAGAATTTTTGTGAACACTCGTGGTGCTGTGGCCAGACCGAAAGGTAAGGCTCTGAACTGAAAATGGCGCCCTTCTACTGCAAAGCGTAGAAATTTCTGGTGGGCCGGAAAGATGGGAATATGCAGATAAGCATCCCTTATGTCGATCGAGGCTAACCATTCCTGCCCTTGTAGGGCGGTGGCCACTGATCGGATCGACTCCATCCGAAAAGTCCTGATATTTAGGAACTTGTTTAGCCCTTTTAGATTTAATATGGGCCTCACGTCCCCATTTGGTTTGGGGATTGTGAAAAGGTTCGAGTAAAACCCGAATCCGCTTTCTTCCAGGGGAACCTTCATGATTACACCTTGGAGCAATAGTTGTTCTAGTGCCAGAAGGAGGGATCCTCTCTTCTGGGGATCTCTTGGCACGTTTGACCTCATAAATTGGGCAGGAGGAGTGCCTTTTAACTCCAGCTTGTATCCCAGACTTACTGCGGAGAGCACCCATCTGTCTCTGATGGTGTCCCGCCAGGTCTCTGTGAACAACTGAAGCCTTCCCCCCACCCGATTGAGTGGGGCAACGCTTCATGACTTGGGGGGAGGTTTTGTACCTCTCTTGATCCAGGGCTTCTTGTTACCCTGTGACTGTCCCTGATTTCTGCCCCCTGAATTTGACCGCGGAGGCCGTCGGAACTGCTTCACAGCCGATGTGCCCGGGACTGGAGAAGCAGGCCTCTTAAAAGAAGGACTTCTACTCTTGTTCTTAACCGGTAAGAGTGAACTTTTACCGGCAGAAATTTTCTGGATATATTTGTCCAGATCTTCTCCAAATAAGCGTTCTCCATGAAATGGGAAGCTAACCAGCAGTTTCTTACAGGGAGCTTCAGCAGACCAGTTTTTGAGCCACAGAAGCCTACGCATATGTACTACAGACAGCGTAAAGCGGGAGGCCTGTTGGATTGTATCCTTTATGGCGTCCACCGCAAAACACAAGGCTCTAGGCAGGTCAGCTAGGGCAAGAGCCTGCTGATCTGGTAAGTCCCTTAAGACTTGTTTCAACTGATCTTTCACTGCTTGGCAGACTCCAATCGCTGCTACCGCAGGTTGTGTCACCATGCTTGCTGTAGAGAAAGCAGATTTTAGTAAAGACTCCAATTTTTTATCTATTGGGTCTTTGAACATTGGAACATTATCTACTGGACATGTCAGTGATTTGTTCACAGAAGAGATGGCTGCGTCCACTGTAGGGACCCTCCATTTTTTTATGAACTTATCCTCCATGGGATAGATCACCGGAAATCTCTTGGGGGGAGCAAATATTTTATCAGGATGCTCCCAATCCTGGTAAATAAGCCCTTCCAATAAAGGGTGGATTGGGAAGGAACAGACAGCCTGGGGAGCTTTAAGCGACCCCAGCGAGGAAACCGTAGTGGTTGGTGGTTCCGCCAGAGGCATTTTAAATGCTGATCGGACCATATTAGTCAGAGACTGAACCCATAATCTTTCAGCCTGAGATGCTGAGAAAGGTTCTTCCACTGTTGATTCCTCCATAACTGAATCAACCTCATCCTGATCCCCTTCAGGTAGGTCGATCTCTGTGTGGGGCTGTTCCTCCACTAACAGGCACTCTGAAGGAGGAGACGGAGATCGGACGCGCTTTCCCTGTGACAGGGAAGCAGCGATCAATGCTGTTAATCTCTCTTCCAATCCTCCCAGAGTTGAGGATAAAACCTCCTCTGTTATATATACAGGAGCAGGTGGACTGGGGACAGCCGCAGCACCAGGCACTCCTGCGGGGTTTCTACGGCTACTGACCTCTGAATTCTCAGGGGAGATTGGTGCAGTACAAGCATGCCCAATATCCTCAGAGCCCGATGGAGACCCCTTTGGCTTCCTGGAAGACTTATTTCCGGAGCGTCTGGACGACATATCCTATAAGCACAAAGCTGAGGTATTCCCGTCGTCATACACCAATTTTGCTGGTAATAGTCTAACACAGTTGCTGCTATATACCAGCTGGTGTCCACTAAAGTGCCTTTCTATGGGGATGCCTGCATCAACCGCCTCTGTGTGCCACTGTTTGTTGCTAGCTCTGTTTGCATCCAGCTGACACTTGTACTGTGTCTTTATACAAGCTGGGACGCCTGCACATGCGCAGAAGCGCCGTGGCGCGCATCGAGCGTCATCCACCCGCCCCGCCCCTTTTTTTTCATAGGAGGCGCGTGCCCGCGCCCGTGCACCATTGGCGCCCTTTTCGAAAATCAAACAGGGACTAGGAGCCAGGGCCCTTTTTGCCGGAGGGCCTGTGCGGTGGATGAGCGCAGCAACAGGGCAGAGGAAGTGGATTCCCACAGAGAAACTTACCAACTGCCTGGATCTTTTGACTTGAGAAAACCAAAGATCCACATGACAAGAAAAATGGACCACAGCGGCCTCTAGTGGTTTAACACAGGTACCGCGGTCCCCTTTTTTTTTTCTTGACTACTATTAAAATTTTACATTTTCAGTAGTTACAGGCATACACAGATATTAGCGGGAATACCGTTAGGTAACAGACAGAAAGACAAATTAGGCTTGGGGGTCCCCCAATAGAACCAAGTTCCTGGGGGCCCCCACTTACCTGATCCCCGCCGCAGGACTCTGTTTGGTCCACAGAAGCCCAAACTTCACCTATCACGGCAGGCATTGTAATTAAACCTTCAGGGACCGGGTTCCCAAGGATTCCACTCCCCTGGACCTGTATAGCACCCTGCACAGACAACATCTTGGTCGTGGGTATGACCAGAGCTCTGGATCCCAGGGTCCAGCCCTCCTAAGAGAGGCATTACAGGCAAAACCTTGCTCTTCTGCTGCAAGGCCCGGGTACCGACCGTTTAGCTATGAAGCTTTTTTGTGGGATCCGGAACAGCTTACTAAGGCCCAAAAGAACCTGTACGCAAGCCCAGTGAAAACACATGTTACTCTTTGGCCAACACCTTAGACACTGGCAAAAAACTGAGGTGCTCCCGGATGGAGGGGCTTATATAGGGGAGGGTACTTCCGGTTTGGAAGTTGCCAGTGCCAGCACCTGAAGGTAAACTATATAACCCATTAGTAATGACTAAGTCGCTCTGTGTCCCGTGATGTACGAAAAAGAAATGTGTGTAATCCACTCCTGAACCCTACACCCTGTGCATTCTGCACTCCTGATTTACCAAAGTGCCTGTAAGACCTTCCCACTGTTAGTGCAATCTGGACATACCCGCCATTTGACCCGGCGTGCACAACACGCCACATTGCGGGGGGGGGGGGGGGCTTGAGTTCCCACATCTAATTCTCTGACAAAAAAGCTGCCATGAATACATGACATCACCACTGTCACCCTCCATCATATCAGTCACTCCACAAATGACTGTTATGAGGATGGTGGGGGTTTCTCTGCTTACCGCTGTATCTGGCCTTGAAGGATTCAATGTATGAGGCGGCATCATTTTCCTCGATCCCCATCTGCTCCCCGAGGGACTTTGCTCCCATTCCATAGATGATTCCATAACAAATCTACATGAGGGGGGAAAGGAAATATCGTCAGGAGACTATCACACCAAACTCCATTGCATAGCAAAATAAATTCAAAGGGAACGGATATCCTCAAAGTTTTTAGGGTAACTGATTAGCTTAAAGTAAAGTAGACTTGAATTGTGTCCATGTGGGGCCTTTAATGGCGGTCCCACCAGCTACACATACATACCCCCGCTGCTCATTTTGGTCGACTGGAGTGTAGAAAAAGACCCAGCACTTCCGGATGTGGGGAACATGCGACAGTGCTGGTGCTTGGCCACTCAGACACAGAACACTGTCACTTGGGGGCAGGAAGAGTTTTCAGCCCTGTGTAAGCTCTGTGTATGATCAACTTTAAGTTTACAAAACACTAACATTCTTCGCATACTGCAGCCAAACACAGGAAATAAGACCACTAATCCCAACACACAGGACCCCCCCCGCATGGTCCAGTCTTGGTCCCTGTCATGTACTGTAGTCTGTGTTGTGTGGTAGCGAAGCCCATTCACCTGTTTGGCTTGCTGTCTCATGTTGTCCAGTGACAGTGTTGGGGTCAACCATCTTCCATTCAGCGGCGATGCTCCGGAAGACATCCATTCCGCCATTCAGCACCTGTACAAGCCGCCGATCTCGAGATAAGTGAGCCAGGATCCTCAGCTCCAGCTGGGAGTAATCCGCCCCCAGGATCAAACCACCTGCGGAGATCGGGGAGGGAATAACCAGAAATATAACTGAGAGGACACACTGGTAAAGGAACATGAGACTCTGTATGGGTGGGAGCTTCATTGGAGTGGAGAAGAGTTGTGACCATTCCTGGGGCCCACCGGGAAACAGAAGAGAGGTAAGGCTCCCCAACACTAAATCCTCATAGAAGAGAAGCAGCAATAAAAGACCAAGTCGAGTCTACACCTTTTATCTTTTTTTACTTTTTGACTAGAGAGAGTATTGATCACTTATTGTTAACTGACTAACTACTTCTCCTGGAAATCCAATCAACTGCTCTTTTGGTAAAGTAATACTTTCCTCTAATAATTTTCCTTCATGTTGTCTTGTCTCTCTCTCTCTCACCCCTCCTCCATTTCTCTTCTTTCCTCCTGTACAAATTAGGCAAGATCTATATAGAGGAATCAGGACCTCCGTCCTCCTGCTGGTGATCCCTCTAGTGATATAAAGATCTATATAGAGGAATCAGGACCTCCTTCCTCCTGCTGGTGACCCCTCTAGTGATATAAAGATCTATATAGAGGAATTAGGACCTCCTTCCTCCTGGTGACCCCTCTAGTGATATAAAGATCTATATAGAGGAATCAGGACCTCCTTCCTCCTGCTGGTGACCCCTCTAGTGATATAAAGATGTATATTGAGGAATCAGGACCTCCTTCCTGCTGCTGGTGACCCCTCTAGTGATATAAAGCTCTATATAGAGGAATCAGGACCTCCTTCCTCCTGCTGGTAACCCCTCTAGTGATATAAAGCTCTATATAGAGGAATCAGGACCTCCTTCCTCCTGCTGGTGACCCCTCTAGTGATATAAAGATCTATATAGAGGAATCAGGACCTCCGTCCTCCTCCTGGTGACCCCTCTAGTGATATAAAGATCTATATAGAAGAATCAGGACCTCCTTCCTACTGCTGGTGACCCCTCTAGTGATATAAAGATCTATATAGAGGAATCAGGACCTCCTTCCTCCTGCTGGTGACCCCTCTAGTGATATAAAGATCTATATAGAGGAATCAGGACCTCCTTCCTCCTGCTGGTGACCCCTCTAGTGATATAAAGATGTATATTGAGGAATAAGGACCTCCTTCCTCCTGCTGGTAACCCCTCTAGTGATATAAAGCTCTATATAGAGGAATCAGGACCTCCTTCCTCCTGCTGGTGACCCCTCTAGTGATATAAAGATCTATATAGAGGAATCAGGACCTCCGTCCTCCTCCTGGTGACCCCTCTAGTGATATAAAGATCTATATAGAAGAATCAGGACCTCCTTCCTACTGCTGGTGACCCCTCTAGTGATATAAAGATCTATATAGAGGAATCAGGACCTCCTTCCTCCTGCTGGTGACCCCTCTAGTGATATAAAGATCTATATAGAGGAATCAGGACCTCCTTCCTCC